>OZ023264.1:19140113-19569839 GCA_964006375.1 Tillus elongatus
GATTTTTAACGTGGCCAGCATCTCACGCTACCGGGAACCGACGCTCCGTCCGAAGCGCGGAATGTGCAGACGTTCAACTTGCTCAAACGCTGTACCGCCATGGATTTCGGTCCAGATATTTTTATTAATTGTAAAAACAATCAAAACGAAATATTGCATCACGGCGAATAACTGACATATCTTTCAATAGTGTCAATTACTGAATTAATATTTCAAGGGACTTATTCCCTGGCTATTATCTTCCACAGACTCCCTGGATGTCAGATTCCCTTGGGGCGTTTCTTAGCTGATATCTGGCAATATATTTTCTTTCTGGTCTCCCGGGAGTGATAATGAGACGCCTTGTTGGAAAATGTGGAAACGTCGATAGCATTAAGAATGTTATCTATAAGATTTTATGTAATCTAGTATCTTTATCTATGTAAATCTCGCTGATATAGCTTCTTAAAAATATAGCTCTCTTAGTTAATTCACTCGTTGCTAATCTTGTTATTTCTGCAATACTTTGTAGGCAGCGCTGAGGCCGAGGTCTTAAGCTTTGGAGGTTATTCTAATCTAGTAGTCTGGTGCATGGCTTGAAGTGCCATTGACTTGTTATAGTTAATGATGGGAGGTTCGAATCTGAGGATCGGAAAGGATTCGATCCTCAAAAGTACCCGATGTACTCGAGTACCCAGCAAAAACATCGAATTCGCGTATGAATCCTAGATGCTCAAACAAAATAATTCAAATGATTCGTTCACAGTACCCGGTTATAGTTCTTTATATCCGGAGAATAAACTGGGACTCCGTTATTTTTTCCCCTCAGGGCTCGTCCGCGGCCTTGCCGCCCCGATAGCAATGCAACCTTTTGTTGATTGTGCATACTCTTAGTCTTACTCCACCCATTCCAAAATCACTGTGCCTTGAACTGGTCTGCACAGCAATTGGTAGGGTGAAGTTTTATATTGCTCTGTCTCCGGTCTAGACTGACCGTAGATCAGTTGTCTTTTGCGGTCCAGAGCTATACACTCACACAAGATGTGCTGGGCTGATTCCTCACCCTCGCCGCAGAGTCTGCATGCGAGGTCCTCTTCGAACCGCCCCAGTTTATGCAGGTGTTTCTTGACGGCCATGTGTCCCGTCAAGAGACCTGTTGTGTTTCTGAGTTGTCCTCTGCTAAGATTTAGCAGCTCCACAGCTCTCTTTGAACTTGGTCCGTCAATTATTGACTTCCCATGGCTTAGCCCTGGACAGTCCGCCTAGTACACCTTGTGTTGGTTTCTGGCCCAGGACCTGGCAGTGCTCTTTGTCACGCCCAGAGCCGGTTCTGGTCCCATAAATGGTTCTGCTGACCCTCTCTTCGCGAGACTGTCAGATTCTTCATTGCCTTTGACCCCCGAGTGACCCGGCACCCAAATTAGGGTCACCTCATTCTGCCCAGCCAGGTCGCTCGTCTCGTCTCGGCACCCACTCACCAGCCAGGAATTTACCCGTGGGCTACTTAGTGGCCTTAAGGGCTGCCTGACTGTCTGTGGCTATGAGGATCCGCTTGTTGGTGTAGCCCCTCCTCTTGTTCTCCCGCACACAGTGCAGGATGGCGTACATTTCGGCCTGAAACACCGGTGCATGGGCTCCGAGGAAATACTATGACTTACCCTCGTTCCTTCCGAGTAAACACCTGCCCCCGTCCCACGCTCGCCGCCGGACCCATCCGTGAACCAGACGAGCGCGTCTCGTGGTATGCCCGGCGTCTCCTCCCGCCATGCCTCGCGGTCGGGGATTTCCACTGTAAAGTTGTTTTCTCTGCACATTCGCGGGCTCGCGAAGTCTGACCTCATTTCAAGCATGGGCTCCTTCACGATCTCCTGAATTTTGCAGTGGCCCCTGAAGCCTGTGTTGATCTTCAGTCTACCATTGCAGGCTAGTCTGTATAGTCCTCCGTTATTGGTCACAAAGGAACGGTTGATGTCTTGACGTCCAGAAATACTCCAGGTATGCGATTTGTAATTATATTGTTTTGAGAACTGAATTGAAATTATATTGTTATAACTGAATTCAAGCAGTCGGACAACGCCAAAGCGCCACTGACGTTCTCAGAAGTAGGTTGCACCTGTTTTCGAAACAACTTAAAATTTATATGGTCAAACTTAAGATAATTCAAAGCAAATACATACTACTTAGGTCTATTAGATAATTATAGTATTGATCTGATTGTTGATATCAAGCAATTTGTGATTTCTAGGATAACACCGGTGATATCACTAGTAACTAGTAACTCTGTTGACAGTTATAATTTAATTATATAGTTATTTGTACTCAATTGAGGCTGATCAGTGCATATACTGCCTCATGATTGTTAGTTCAAGTGGAATGTAGTCTGGAATCCAGATTAAGGAATGAAAATGAATAGTTATAATCATTACTAGGCTTTACAAACTGTCACTTAGTCCTGTTTAGATAGCAGAAATTTTCTGTAAATATGGAATTGCTAGCACAGATTTTTATCCAAACAGAACACTTACGCAGGAAGAAATCATCCAAAATATTGTAAAATACAAAACTATAGATACCCAGGTATCTTGCAACTCCAGGGAATACAACATCGCGTCATCAAGGACAAATTGAACCAGCAACTGCTGTCCCATGTCACTTCGGTACCTAGAACTCAACTAACAGCAGGAAACAAGATGAAGGCAATACATTCGTATGCCCTTCCGTTACTCACATACTCCTATGGAGTAATAAAGCGGACAAACACTGACCTAGATGAGTTGGCTAGACTCATCTGGGTTAAAATGACAGAATATAGAATGCTACACAAAAACTCAGCTGTAGAACGGATGGTATTACCAAGATCAGAGGGTAAAAGAGGCATGTTGAATATAAGAAAACTTTATAATGACCAACAAATTAAGTCGTATAGTTACTTCCATAAGAAAGCTGAAGAACATCCACTTGTCTGCTGTCTGTCTAAATGACTGGAAATTTACACCACTTAATTTGGTCAGTCATCAGCCTTCAACAATCAGATATACATCCAGAGAAGCAAAAACTGAAGCGGGAACAGGAGTTTCATGGTACCTACCCCAATAGGCTAGGACAGCCATGCGTGGACAACGCGGCATCGGTGAACTGGCTTAAGCAGGGAGGTTTATACAGGGTGCTACAGATTCGAGGTTCACCATGGGTATCTTCTAAACCGTATAAGATACAGGGTGGGTTAAATTAAGGCAAATATGCGCAATTATGGGCCTTGTAACATGCCATCTTAAAATTTGCTAATTTCCGAATACTTCCGAAGATATACGAAAAAAAAAACGAAAAATGTAAATTGTTTTATTTTTTCCTGAAGTTATTTGAAACGACATAAAAAAACGAAAGGCACTTCTTTATTGCCACTTTTTCTACTCTATAAGATGTAATAAACAGATTCTCAGTACAACGTTTCGTTTCCAAGAAAACATCATCAACTTTGTTTTCTCATATGGCCGTTAAAATGAGTACACCTTGTATTAGAAAACATATTTCATTGCAAATTCAATTATGTATAGCACCATAGGTTCCTTATGTTGTTTTTTGCATTATTTAAATTTTCAATAATTTTCAATGCGTAGCAGGCGATGGAGGCAAAAAAGTTACGATGATTGTCAAGTCAGACATAAGCAACACCATGATAAACAGTTAAGAGAACATGGTTTAAAGATACAGCCTTTTAATGGTAGGACGAACGGATGGATGGCGTACTTACTCTTATTAGTAATGGGTTTCCGTTTCTGTATGAAACCCTAAAAATACGGTTCATTAATCTAATCTGCGCTTTATTTAAATTTGATAATTTACAATGGGTGGGCTTTGGACATGAAACACTAGTACAGCTGTCAAAATTCAAAATGCATAGAAACTCAACAATCAGACAGACGCCAGTTTTGCATCGTTTTGCATCTCAATCACGTTTAATTAATATCATTATTAATAAAATAGTTTGACGTTTTGATAATCTTGATTACAATGCAGTCTTGAAATGAAGAGCAAAGTTACATGTCAACAGTTTTAATTTGTGCCACAGAAATACGGTTGGTGCTACAGATATGTATTTCCAACAATATCCCCAGCGAAGTCAACCACATATAACTGATTTTGCTAGACTGGATAAACACTTAAGAGAAAATAGTTCATTCAATAAGCTTCGAATGCAATATGGAAGCAAAGTACGTAATGAAGAAGTGTCTGCAACTAAATAACTAATATCTTAAGCTTAGGTGTTAATGAGGCAAATGCTCAAATAAATTGCCGTTTACTTGGATACATTTGCGTGCTCTTCTCCCCAACTTGTCAATAGATCGCTGAATTGATCTTCTGTTGATGGCTCTACATGCATTAATAAACAGCTTTTTTAGTTCATTTAGACTGGTTACAGGAGTTTTGTAAACTATGTCTTTGAGAGCTAAGAAATCTAAGGGTGATAGCTCTGGAGATCTCGCTGGCCACTTTACACTGCTTCCATTTCCAATCCACCTGTTAGTAAACTCCCTATCTAAATATTGTTTCACATTTCTCCCATTATGTGAGGGAGCGCCGTCCTGTTGATACCACAGATTAGGCAATGTGCCAACGGAATCTCCATTAGGAAATCTTGAAACTCGTTACTCAAAAACTCAAAGTACCGTTCAGACGTTAGATTTCCTTCAAAAAGATGTGGGCCCAGCAATCTGTCACCTATCAACCCAGCCCACACATTGACACCAAACCTAACTTGTGGTCTGGCTTGTCTTGGCTTCTCGGGTTCTCCACACATGCTCGTTATTCCTGTTGAAAATTCCAATATTTGAAAATCTAGACTCATCGGACCAGACTATTTGACCTAGGAAGTTATTATTGGCATCTACATTCTCCATCAACCAACGACAAAATGCAAGTCGCCTCTCACTATCACCGGGATACAATGTTTGAGAAATTCTAATTTTATACAGTCTTACACTATCCAAAATTATATACTCATCTAATTTTGACATATGACATGACATGTGGATAAGAAAAAAATTCTGAGAAAACATGAAATATAGCTGCCATAAAAAAATCAAAGTTAATGCAAATATTTCGTTATGTAGTAAACCAAAAAATATTTACGCATTTGTAAGTTCGATTAATTGATTAATCGAAACATCGATTAACCGAAAATCGATTAATCAACGTCAAAATCGAATAACGGTTATTTCGATTTTCGATTATTCTCGAAATGGATTATCGGCTTTCGTGATTTTTGTCAGCCCCAGTTTGCACCCGTATTATGGCATATAAACACCGTTAAGAGAGGAAAAACATTCAAAATAATAATGTTATCTAGTATAGTAGTAGCATTTTTTTTTTGTTCCCTCAGGGCTCGTCCGCGGCCTTGCCGCCCCGATAGCACCGCAACCCTTGGTTGATTGTGCATACCCCTAGTCTTACTCCACCCATTCCAAAATCACTGTGCCTTGAACTAGTCTGCACAGCGATTGGTAGGGTGAAGTTTTATATTGCTCTGTCTCCGGTCTAGAGTGACCGTAGATCAGTTGTCTTTTCCGGTCCAGAGCTATACACTCGCACAAGATGTGCTGGGCTGATTCCTCCCCCTCGCCGCAGAGTCTGCATGCGAGGTCCCCTTCGAACCGCCCCATTTTATGTAGGTGTTTCTTGACGGCCATGTGTCCCGTCAAGAGACCTGTTGTGTTTCTGAGCTGTCCTCTGCTAAGGTTTAGCAGCTCCACAGCTCTCTTTGAACTGGGTCCGTCAATTATTGACTTCCCATGTCTGAGCCCTGGACAGTCCGCCCAGTACACCTTGTGTTGGTTTCTGACCCAGGACTTAATGGCTCCCCTGGCAGTGCTCTTTGACACGCCCAGAGCCGGTTCTGGTCCCATAAATGGTTCTGCTGACCCCCTCTTTGCGAGACTGTCAGCTTCTTCATTGCCTTTGACCCCCGAGTGACCCGGCACCCAGATGAGGGTCACCTCATTCTGCCCAGCCAGGTCGCTCGTCTCGTCTCGGCACTCACTCACCAGCCAGGAATTTACCCGTGGGCTACTTAGTGCCTTAAGGGCTGCCTGGCTGTCTGTGGCTATGAGGATCCGCTTGTTGGTGTAGCCCCTCCTCTTGTTCTCCCGCACACAGTGCAGGATGGCGTACATCTCGGCCTGAAACACCGTTGCATGGGCTCCGAGGGAAATACTGTGACTTACCCTCGGTCCTTCCGAGTAAACACCTGCCCCCGTCCCACGCTCCCCGCCAGATCCGTCCGTGAACCAGACGAGCGCGTCCCGTGGTATGGCCGGTGTCTCCTCCCGCCATGCCCCGCGATCAGGGATTTCCACTGTGAAGTTGTTTTCCCTGCACATTCGCGGGCTCGCGAAGTCTGACCTCATTTCAAGCATGGGTTCCTTCACGATCTCCTGAATTTTGCAGTGGCCCCTGAAGCCTGGGTTGATCTTCAGTCTACCATTGCAGGCTAGTCTGTATAGTCCTAGCCTGGCCTCTCCCATAATAACGAAGTGTAGGGGGGTAGATCCAGCAACACCTCCATGGCGGCTGTTGGGGTTGAAGACATGGCCCCTGTGATGCCTAGGCAAGCCATCCTTTGGATCTTGCCTAGTTTTTGTTTGGCACTGGATTGTGTCACCTTAGGCCACCAGACCAGTGCCGCATATGTTAACGATGGTCTGACCACCCTTGTGTACAGCCAGTGGGCCATACTAGGTCTTAGTCCCCACGTTTTTCCATATAGCCGCCTAGTGACGGCTAAGGTCATGACTGCCTTACGCAGTATTTTTCCAATGTGACCATTCCAGGTTAGCTTAGAGTCCAATACGACCCCAAGATATTTTACCTCCCTGGCCATTGGAACGCTCCTACCGTATAGAGTGAGAGTTCTGTGGCTTTCACACTTCCTCCTCCTCGTAAACGGCACGACGGTTGCTTTCTCGGGGCTCACCCCGAGCCCTTGATCAACCGTCCACCCTTCCACCACTTTCAGTGCAGTCTGCATACGCTCCCACACTGCCTGTGTGACCTTTCCTCGGACTATGATGACAATGTCGTCCGCATAGCCCTGTACCTCATACCCCCCTCCCGAGAGCCTCCCCAGCAGGCCGTCCACGACTAGACACCAGAGCAAGGGAGACAGAACGCTCCCCTGCGGACACCCCGCCGCGACCCCCGCCAGCAGAGTCCCTCCCGCGAGTGAGGTGAACACCGCCCTGTCCCTGAGCATGGAACCGATCCACCTGCAGCAGGTCTCCTCTATTCCACGCTCCCGGGCAGCTGCCAGAACCGATCCGAACGAGGTGTTGCTAAAGGCCCCCTCTATGTCTAGGAAGGCCCCCAGCGCCACCTCCTTGTTCTCCAGCGTATTCTCCAGTTTCAGCACCAGTTGGTGCAGTGCTGTTTCTGTTGAGAATCCTGCTCTGTATGCATATTGTCCGCAGTGTAGAGGATATGCTTCCAGTACACCGCCCCTAATGTGCCGGTCGAGCAGTTTTTCCACTGTTTTCAGCAAGAAGGACATGAGACTTATTGGCCTCAGGGACTTTGCCTGGTCTGTTGGACGCCCAGGTTTAGGAATAAATACAACCCTGGCCAGTCTCCATGCCCTCGGAATGTACCCCAGAGCCAGGCTGGCCCTCATAATGAGGGTAAGCACCGGCGCCAGTATATCTATCCCCTGTTGGAGCATGATGGGCATTATTCCATCAAATCCCGGCGATTTGTATGGCTTAAAGCTGTTAATGGCCCATCTGATTTTGCTCCAGGTAACCACCTCTTTAGCGACTGTCCAGTCTACTCTAGATGCCCGCCTATAAGGCGCCTCTATTTCTGAGTGTTCCCAGTCCGGAGGTGATTGGTTTATTATGTTACAGCCGGGGAAGTGCGTCTGGAGTAAAATTTCCATAGTTTCCTCCCCCGAGCTTGTAAAGCCTCCCGTGGGTGTTCTAAGGGAGCCTATGTTAGTCTGAGGGCCCTTAGACAGGATCTTGTGTAGTCGAGCACTCTCGGACGTGTTTTCCACTTCTTCGCAGTGCCTCCTCCACGACTCCTTCTTGGCGTCCCTCAGTCTTTTGTTATAGGTCGATAGGGCCTGTCTATATTCATCCCATGCTCCCGACCTTTTGGCCGCGTTAAACAGCTTACGAACCTGCGTCCTCCTTTGCCTGAGGTCCTCGTTCCACCATGGGACGTTCCTGGTGGACACCCTCATTTTCAGGGGGCAGTTGGCGTTATAGGCCGAGGTAATTGCGTCTCGCAATTGGACTGCTGCAATCTCGAGGTCTATTGAATCCCTTATGGCCCTCTCAACCCCCCGCAGTTCCACAGCTAGGTCTGCCCTGTAGGCTTCCCAGTCCGCCTTGCGGGGGTCCCGGTACCATACCGTTTCTCTTTCGACTTTGGCGATTTCAAACCGGATGTATCTGTGGTCTGAGCTACTCACTTCCCCAGACACAGCCCAGCTTTTAACAAAGTCACCCAGAAACTGGGTGGAAACTGTTAGGTCTAAAACTTCCTCACGCCGTGTTGTGACGAATGTCGGTTTATTACCTCTATTCAATATGTCTAAATTAAATTTCATAAAGAATTGTAAAAGTGCCTCACCCCTAGAGTTTGTGTCCGAGCTACCCCACAACTCATGGTGCGCATTCGCATCCATGCCGATGATGGTCTGCCATCCACCTGCTCTGCTACCCACCATCAGCTGCTCCAATTCGTTGGGTGGAGGAGGGTCCGTGCTGTCCCCTGGCAGATAGGCTGACGCGACAGTAATGTCCCTCAGCCCATCCGCTCCTCCACATCGGATTTTGATCGTTGCCAGGTCCCTGGAACAGAAATTCATTAGAGGGAGAAACTCTATCCCTTCCCTGACAAAAATGCAGGCCCTCGGATTCTCGCTGGACCTGCTGTAGATGAGCTTTCCATTAGCTCCGCCGAGTCCCTTGATCTCTCCTTTGTAGGAGTACGGTTCCTGGATGAGGGCCACATCCGTGTTCCTCAGAGCCATTAGTAGTCCGGCCGTGGCTGCCCTACTGTGTTGGAGGTTGACCTGAAGGAACCTAAGTCCCATTAACCCTTAATTGCTTCCCCAGTGGGCGGAAGCTAACCCTTCCCATGCCCCAGAATGCCTTGAAGGAGGTTCCTTCAAGGGCTCTGTAAGATGTCGGGTCGATCGAGAAGGCGAGCGTCTGTCCTTTCTCCTCTGCCTTCCTGCTTAGAACCGACCAGTGTTGCGTCCCCAGTTCAGGGTTCTGGATCTTAAGTCTGCTGATCACCGTCTCCTGCGGGACGGTGTCAGGGATCCGTACGAGGACCTTGCGTCTCTTTGGGAGTTCCTTGGGCTCGACGGCTGTCAAGTCCGCCCCCTCCCAAATCTGACCGAGGCCCCCGATCGTTTTCCGCAGCCAGTCCCGCGACTGCGGGCCGGCACAGGTTATCCAGAGGATGCCCCCCGCCAGGCGCGTCCGGTGGAACTGAGGCGGGCTCTCCCCTTCCTGAAGAGAGTCCACTGCAGCTACCACCGCAGCCTGGATCAGGTCCGCCTTCCCCTGGTCTAGCGTGACCTCAGGATGGCGTCTGTCAATCACCGCCATCCCGAGGCCCTCCGCAGCCTCCCTGTAAGAGCCAGTCTGCGCCGGTGTTCCGGCCTTAGTTCCTTTGGGAGGTCTGTCTGTAGTAGGCGTGCTAGAGCCAGAGCGCGGCGTCTTCCGACTCGCACTCTCCTCTTGCGCCTTTACAGGCACCCTGGCCCTTTTGGAACGTCTGTCTGTAGTGGGCGTGCTAGAGTTCGAGCGCGTCCTCTTCTGACCCGCACTCCCCTCTTGCGCCTTTACAGGTTTCTCGACCGTCCAGGTCCCGGCCGCCATTTTTTGCGCCCTCCGGAGCTTCTTTCTTTGCGCCCCGGAAAGACGCTTGGACTGCCGGGGCAGTCCCTCTACTCTAACAGTAGAGTCCTCACTGGTGGAGGGGCCCCCGGAGTCCGCGGAGCTCGCCGCCCTCCGGTGGGACCCAGCCTCCAGCTTGGGTGTCGGGGACAGGTCTCTGGCCGAAGCTACCCCCTGATCCCCCGTATCTACGCCGGTCGTGGGACCTCCAGAGTCCGCTGCCGCACCCTGGCTCGTCTCCGTTTCCGGGATAGACTCAAGGCTCAAGTCTGTAGCCGGAGCCACTCCTCGAGCCTCATTGGTTTTGGTTTTATATGTATTTATAATCTTCATGTTGTTCCCACGAGAATGGGGGAAATACTGTCCACACCATCAGAACCCCCTGTGTGGTGCAAGGCGGGTTACTCTGGAGGGTTGCCTGGTACTCCAGAGGTTCCGTTCACGACACCATCGCCCTGGTGCCATCCATCCATAGGCACGGGTCACGTGACACCGTAGATTGGGGGAGTTTAGTTCGACCTCCTTGTCTAGATCCGTCATGTTTAGTTATTAGCAGGGTCACCTCGTGCAGGATGCGGATTTTTACCGCGCATGACGGTCTTGGGGAAAGCTTCATCGGGAGTTTATGTTGTTATTTCCACTTCCTCAGCTTGCCCCCTGGAGTCCTTTGGCCCGCGACTCCTTAACCCCCCAGTAGTAGCATATAGAGTTGATTAATTAAGAGTCGGAAAACGCGCCAGTAGAATAATTTTTATAAACCAAAAAAGCTGTTCTGGTCCTTTAGTACTTTGCGACGGAAACAAATGCTGGATGAAGTCTAACAATATTTCTGTGAAACCAAATTTTCAACACATATGTCATACAACTCAAAGCTTTCTAACGCGGCATCGTCACAAATAAACTTGGTTAAATATTTGTTTCAGCAACACACCACGAGGGCTTACAGCCTAAATACTATCGTACTGTGGGTGTCGACAAGGAGGAAAGAATAGTAATTCGCCTAGAGGTTCAGACTTTTTTACTAGTAAATAATGAATATTTCAGGTCATAGTGAACCTAATAGTAAAATCAGGTCGTAGTGAAACTAATAGTAAAATCACGTTATAGTGAAACTAATAGTAAAAGAAAACTGAAGCAAACACAGAAAACTGCTGCAATTGGAAGCTTTTGGAAAACGAATATATCTTGTCTCATCATTTACTCCTGAAAATAACTAACCTAGTCCATTTATAGAACAGCCATATAACCAGGAATCTGCTGTTTGTTTTTATTTCGCAGAACGAACGTCTGGAATGAAGACATCTGAAATTTAAACATGTTGTATCGTAGAATTTATTCCCTACTTGCTTATATTACCATCTCTATTTGGATTAAAGAAGCTGCAGGAGTTTAACAAGCTACTATATATAGTACTTAGGTCGATATCTGGCTGGGGAAATGGGGTGAGATCCAACTCTAACGATGTTTAGAATCTACCGGCTTAACACGGAAATCCGGAAACGTAAAATCTCTGAGACTAACAGTCTAAACAAGCCAATTTGTCTTTATCTCCGTTTATGTCTGTTTCCTTTCACACACAGACAGCCTTTATGATATTTGATTGATTAGATTTGTTAGTTCACGTTACTTGAAGCCAGTGTCCCGGAAAAGACCACAATGTTTTTTTAACATTAAATGTTTTAACAAATACCTTGGATAAGTTATTTAAACATCTATATGTGTGCATTTCTCAGAAAAAATAATGTTTCTGCCAACGATTTCATAAATTTTTGATAAGGACACTTAAATTTAAATATAAGAATTTCATAAATGACAAGCAACGTTATTTCTGACTTGTATAAAAAAACTGAAGAGGACGTTAATTTTCAATTTCAATTTACAATTGTCATAGTCATTGGCCAAATCTTTTTCAGTGCTCAAAAGTAAAAACAATTTCCTCCAGTGATTTTTTTGTTAAATTAAATTAACTGTTTGGTCTAAGTTTAGAATTATATAATTGCAGTTTTCAATAATCCTTTACGAAAGAAAAGTCATGAAGAATAATTAAAATGTTCAGGACGTAGCAAGTGCGTTATGGTAGTGAATTTTTATAAGAATAATATATTATAGTGATTTAGCCTTATATTAAAAATTATAAAACATTACTTTATTTAATTAGGAACAGTAAAAAATAGGGCAAAGAAGGGCAAGCAAAAACATGATTTCCACCAGAAATATTTATACAGAAATTTGGATACAAAACTGACTTTTCAATTAAAAATCGAGGAAAATATCGTTTCAGGAGTTTGTGGGTACAGAAATACGAATATGACAATACATCCTGTGGTGTTCTGGAGCAATCAAACTTGGAGCAGGCTAAAATCCAGGGCCGACGCAGGGTTTGCAATGGTCGTGAATTGGTTCCAGTCAAACATCCTGACATTAAATCAGGGCAAAACTAAATATTTGCCATTTTCAACGTATATAGGTGAGTTATCTAGTACCGACTCGTTGCTGATTAAGACTGAAGCAGATCAGACTCTGGAGATAGAGCAGACGAGCAGTATAAAATCTTTGGGCATGATAGTGGACAAACATCTTAGGTGCGATAAGCAGCTGGATCAGGTTGTTGGAAGAGTCGGGTCCCTTATTTGAAATTTCTTAGGGCATATTTCAACATAGACGAAATGAAGGTGGTAGGTATATTACTTATTGGTGCAATCTCAACTGTCATACATATGCAAGCGAAGATATCTTTAGGGAGTCTGGAGTCCTGGACTGCAGGAGACTCTATTTTTATACGGTTTTGGTCGAGAAGTACAAGCCACCTGATAGCCAGACCTTTTCGGACCATCGCTACGACACTAGCAGGAAGGGTAGATGTAAGAGAAGCGTCGGTTAAAGAAGTCACACGTACTTGCGACAGAAACGGTATAAATTTCTGCCGCCGAATTTGAGAGAAAGCGTTTCAATAAAAAGTTTTACGGGGCGTTTGAAGGTGTGACTTGCCGCAATGACGAGATGGTTTTGTGTTCTGTGCTTGAGGATGAATCGATGTGACTTTAATGGGTTTGCGATAGGATGGCATACGCAACCATTCACGCGTAGCGATGAGTGTTGGGATCGATCTTGATGTTTCCTGGGACGTTTTTTGGTTGTTGTTGATATGGGGGGATCTCAATAGTTTTGTCCGGTTGGGATTTTTAGTGGGAGAGCGCTCTGCTGATCTTTAGTGAAGTGTATTTGCTCATGTAGGAATAGTGTTTGCGCATTTTTATAGCGTAGGTTAGTAGTGGTGTTGGTTGATAACTGGGATATGTGAAAACTCTCAAGTAAGTACCAATTTGGAGCACTTCGGGAGTAATTACTGTTTATTCTATAATTACAGGTGGAGACATTATGTACTATATTATGTAATATTTTAGCGAATTTTCATTAAGAAAAATTCGCTAATAGAGAGGTCACGATGAAAAGCTTTCGGATAAATGTGTTCAGATGAACGCGAATTTGGAATTTGTTATATATATATATATATATATATATATATATATATATATATATATATATATATATATATATATATATATATATATATATATATATACATGTATGTATCCGAGCGATAACTCAAAAAATACTAAACTGATTTCAATCAAACTTGGCAAAAATCTTGTTTGGGCGAAAACCGAGGTCGAGTTTGTTAATCAGCCTTTATGCTCAAGTATTTCCGGTGGAATATCGGGGAAAACTATTAGAAAACTCTATACTTTTGTAAGTATCAGAGTAACTGGAATGAGACTCTACATGTGGCTAGAAATAGTGCAAATAAACCTATGTTGTGAATTTTAAGTAATTTGGTGCGCAATATTTACATGCGTTGAGACGACTTAGTAGTTAAAGTCCAATGCCTGACAGACAGTATTTAACTGCCACTCGTAGATTGATTCATACAACAGGTATAAACCATACATCAACGGTAACCAAACTAAATATATACCAGGCAGAAAGCATACTACCCGAACCAACAATCGTGAAATCTCGGCCGCAATTATGGAAAATGTCAGACGACATGAGATTAAAAATTTGCCAACTGATTGTTATTTAACTAAACTAAAATTAAATTCAATCAATTATTAAAAGACGCTATATTTGTAGCTTTATGAACGGCCTCAAATACAGTTTTAGCGCAGCTGTCGCATAATATAGCAGAAATTTAAATAGAATCAAGCCAAGTCTCAATAATTTCTTTTATCTTTAAACTTAAACATACGACGTCATATAAGACCAAAAGTAATTCTACTAATTCTGTAATGAATTACGTATACCTTGAAAATAATACCCCGGGCATGAAGCCGATATAACGTATCACGCAAATAAAACGCTAGTTGGAGAATACTTAGACGGTGCCGGGGGTACTGTGCTTGCGATCGAATCCAGCTTGATGAATTTATGTTTTTTATGTTTTATTTTGGCATTTGGAGAAACAGTAGTGCATAGATTTCATACGTTTTGAACAAGATCTCATTTTTATTTAAAACAATTCTTATGAAAATTCGCTATTACAACGCACTTGCTGCGTCCCGAAATTTTATTTCTTATTGTGCGAATAAACATTATTATTATTATTATCTGAGATTTCCTTATGAAATCCAAATCTGTGCTGATTATGAAGGAGTTAAACATTAATTTTCTTTGTCATCATAGTCTTCAAATTCATTTCATTACAGTCTTTCTTAACACAGGGCTGTGAAAGTTATAATTTAATTTACAGCACTATTTTAAAATAATATTTAAATATAAAAATATGTTAGACTAAATTTGCTATATTTGTAAATTTAAAATTTTGAAGAGGCATAAATTATATTGTAAGTTGATTAAATGGACCTTAGATATTGATTCTAAGAGCATATTTCGCGTATGTATAAGGAATTGGCTATACCTTATTTATGTGTGTGTGTGTGTATGTATGTTGTCTTCTTTCATGGCTGCGGTCGTCAGATCATTCGCACATTGTTTCCGGCTTTACCTTATTTATAAAAAATCACTAAAAATTATTTAATTGATGACAGGCAGGAACCAACAAATTTTACTAATATATTTTTTAAAATTCGCTACCATAAACACTTATTGTACTAAGTGATTTACGTTTATGTTTAACGGTTACAGTTAAACGGTAAATATCATTATAATGATCCACTAAAATATAAGCGTTTGATTGAAATTTAATCGATGATGAAAAATGATACACGCAACATACTTAGTGAGATAACACCATCGTCGTTCTCTTACCCTGAAGAACACAATCAAGGGGCGCATTCAGGGAATCCCGCCGCAATATTACATGAACCATATGCCCCTATGTAGTGTCGAATATACATACATAACAGGGTAGTATATTTTTTAAATCACCTGGAACAGCTGGACATAACATAAAAGGGCATTATTTACACATAATCGAGAGGTGAAATCACACCATGTTGGCTATTACATGCCACGTCTCGAATTAGTTTTGCTTCAGAAAAAAACTTTTGAACATTACAATATTAATACCAATGCTGCTAAATAGTTTATGTAGACCAGTAGTCGCCAACCTTTTCAATGTGTTGAGCTGCTTTAATAATTTCGGAATCAAACAATCAGGTACCTAGTCGTAAGCAACGTACGCGAACCTAAATCAAATAATTGGACAGTTGTATTCGGCATACCTGTATTTATTTTTTCTAAGTAACTAATCCATACTAATAAAAAGTCTGGACGCAGCAAGTGCGTTATGGAAGTGAATTTTCATTAAAATGTTTTTAATAGCAAATGCGAGCAGGCATCAATCTGATTACCGGTATGGCCTATGTAGTAGAAACAATGTACTGTATTTTATCAAAATTACGTATTGTTTGAAAGTGTATCAAAATTTTCCGAAAATAAACTTAAATGTTGTTTTCCTAGCCAACAAACCTTACGTTAATAGCAAATTGAGTTATTGAAATTTGAAGGATTTAAAGAAAATTCGCTACCAAAACGCACTTACTGCGTACAGATTTTTTTGTTACAAACATGCATCATATTTCGATAAAAAAATACAAAATGCATTAAGGAATTTCTTCTATGAAAATTAGCTATAAATTATAGACCTTTAAACCATAAACTTCACTAAACCTACAGCGAAAGCATTAACTTAACTAAACCGACAGCCAAAGCATCAGAGAAAGGGTCTATTTGAAATGAATTTTCTGTAAATATTTTAGTAAAATGAAGGGGAATGGCGGTTGAAGCAAACTTAATGCTTCGCAGAACAGTCTTCGTGCAACATTTTCTTTTCACAATCCCTATTTGTTTCACGTTCTTTGCCTAAACATTGCCAATTTTGACGTTTCAAATCGCGGCTTTGACGTTTTGAGGAAAACTCCAATTTTTTTCTTTAACGGGCCATAACTTTTTTGCCTTTGAACTTACAGAGCTAAATTTTGGTAGATAATTCATCTATAATGACATACACCCGTGTACGTTACTTTGATATTTCCGGAGATATAATTTTTTTTAGAAAGAAAACTCAAAATTTTCCGGGAAAACCTGGGCCGATTTTCCTGGCTAACGAACTTATCCAAGCCACTTGCAAAAGGAAGGTACTCACCAAATTTTATCAAGATCGGCCCATTATTTTTTGAGATATATATATATATATATATATATATATATATATATATATATATATATATATATATATATATATATATATATATATATATATATATATATATATATATATATATATATATATATATATATATATATATATATATATATATATATATATATATATATATATATACTGACTATAACATGATTTATAACACGGCATTTCTGTACTATACAAGGAGAAAGGGTTAAGGGCAAAGCCGCAAGGAGACAACCGCATACACGTGTTTCAAGCTTATTAGCCATCATCAGTACGGTATAGCCAGGTGAAGATGGGAACACTCTGGACGAAGATGCAAAAATACACGGAGTCGCAACAGACAACCAGTGCACATTTGCAGCAACAGTTGGAAGACCCTCAGTCCGATGGAAACAACCAAAAAAGCTACGGAGGTGATTTCTTTGCTTCGCAATAGCGCTTTGTGAGTTAAAATGCGGCTCAAAATGACTAACAACCTTCTAGATCTGTCTGAAACGTCATTTTCCTTCATTTCGTTAAAATATGAGAAAAAAATCCATTTTAAACAAAAATTGTATGGTGTAAATAATCAATACGTTAAAAAATAATATACTAGGCTATATACCAGTTAGTAGATAGCTCTTTTTTGTCATCAATAGTCGAGGGGTGAAAGAAACAGGTTAGATTTCACAATGGACTCCTTTAACACGCGTTCTAATCCCAGTTAGTGACTTCACTTTTTTTTTAATTAATCTTTTATTTCATTTAACCATTATCTGATCAGATTGTGCAATTCCGATGAATTTTTTTAGCGAGCTTTTGTATGACAAATTCAATTAGGACGAGATGAAAACTTTTAAGACTACATGCAATTTGAATAGCATATCTAGTTGTTTGTTGTTGCCATAACTTAGTGAAACCGTTCCATACTTAATACAGCCATAGACCTTCCCGTGCCTTCACAAGTGTTTGTTCTTTTCTGCAGCCGATTTTAATTTTTACTGGACGCAGCAAGTGCGTTATTGTAGCGAATGATCATTAAAGTTTCAATTTCAATACCTCAATTTGCTATTAACCTAACGTTCGTTGGCCAGAATCCAGTTTTTTCGGGAACATTTTAAGTTTATTTTTGTACATTTATAAACAATAACTCATTTTGATGAAATATGGTACATTGTTTATACTATATAGGTTATACTGGTAACCAAACTTCAGGCCTGCTTTCTTAAAAAAAGACATATTTGCTATTAAAAACATTTTAATAAAAATTCACTACCATAACGCACTTGCTGCGTCCAGACTTCTTTTTTTAATTTGCTATTTTAATTTGCTACCAGTCGCTATTTGATGCATCCGAAATATTTTCCTTTTTCAGTGGCATATTGTGTACTTAATAGAATGCTGATCATCATCTTCCACAGATGATTTTCAAACAAATATTTACACCACTAGGAAGAGGTGTTCCTAGAGGCACATGGAGCTAATAAGGCGACGCTCGAGTACAATTTGTAGTGCTTTTCTGGGCTGATTGTAATGCAGCACGCGCTGGAGGGGTACAAGTAAACAGCTGTGCTCTATGTCTGCTTTTAGAGAGTGGTGTTGTGCACCCCATAATAATATGAGATCCAGGGAAACACTCGTTCTGCTATCGCAACCCCATTTGAATTTATTCCTAGACGTGTTGTTGATTATCAGGAAATAGGCAGCATGCTGTGAACAGTGGCGTAACGACAGTAATTATTATTAGATTGTCGACTGTTTTAATCTGTTCCGTATTAATTAGATGATTAATTAATTATCCTCAAGGCTCGTGTTAATAAAATTAATTCATTATTCTGGTTATAAGTTACCTTCTTGGAAATTATGGAGCAAAAACAACTTTATTTAATAATTTTGATTTTTCTCAAAAAAAATTGACCAAGCGTATTAGTAAAAATTGACTAAGTATATTAGTAAAAGTTGTCCATGGTGTAAATATATTGACTGAGTATTAATACGCCTGGACATGACATGTTTACAATACCTGAGAATAAAAGCTTTAAAATTACATATAAACTTCATTATATTACTCCTATTTACTTATTACTGGGAGTAATATAATATATATATATATATATATATATATATATATATATATATATATATATATATATATATATATATAGTAAATTTTCAGACGACCTTGTGGGGGTTTTCTTTTAAGGAAAATGCTGAGAAACATCCTTAGAACATCCCCACCCTCCTTGACTGCATAAACCACAAGAAAACTTTCTTGCAAACAACCCCAAGAAAGTTCCGGGTGAATAGGGGTGCTGGGCGAAGAAGAAGAAGAAAAGAAAGTATAAACGAAGAATGCGGAAAAACAGCTTAGCCTTATCTCATACGCAGCTATACCTTCTTAGAATCCTGTCTACCTCGCACAGAACCCCTATTTGCCACAGGTGCCACAAGAAAAAAATATTGGGAACAACCCCCAAGAAGGGGAGGGACTCTGCTGCCGGGGTTCGCAGTGGGGTGTCCGCAGCTACCCTGCTCTGGTGCCTAGTCGTGGACGGACTACTAGGGATGCTCTCGGGAGGACGGTATGAGGTACAAGGCTATGCGGACGGCATTGTCATCATAGTCGGAGGAAAGGTTACAGTCAGTGTGGGTGCGCACTGCACTGAAAGTGGTGGAAAGGTGAACGGTTGGCCAAGGGTTCGGGGTGAGCCCCGAAAAAGCAACCGTCATACCGTTTACGAGAAGGAGGAATTGGGAGAGCCACAGAACTCTCACTCTATACAGTAGAAACATCACAATGGCCAGGGAGTGGATGGCAGACCATCATCGGCATGGATGCGAATGCGCACCATGAGTTGTGGGGTAGCTCGGACACAAACTCTAGGGGTGAGGCACTTTTACAATTCTTTATGAAATTTAATTTAGACATATTGAATAGAGGTAATAAACCGACATTCGTCACAACACGGCGTGAGGAAGTTTTAGACCTAACAGTTTCCACCCAGTTTCTGGGTGACTTTGTTAAAAGCTGGGCTGTGTCTGGGGAAGTGAGTAGCTCAGACCACAGATACATCCGGTTTGAAATCGCCAAAGTCGAAAGAGAAACGGTATGGTACCGGGACCCCCGCAAGGCGGACTGGGAAGCCTACAGGGCAGACCTAGCTGTGGAACTGCGGGGGGTTGAGAGGGCCATAAGGGATTCAATAGACCTCGAGATTGCAGCAGTCCAATTGCGAGACGCAATTACCTCGGCCTATAACGCCAACTGCCCCCTGAAAATGAGGGTGTCCACCAGGAACGTCCCATGGTGGAACGAGGACCTCAGGCAAAGGAGGACGCAGGTTCGTAAGCTGTTTAACGCGGCCAAAAGGTCGGGAGCATGGGATGAATATAGACAGGCCCTATCGACCTATAACAAAAGACTGAGGGACGCCAAGAAGGAGTCGTGGAGGAGGCACTGCGAAGAAGTGGAAAACACGTCTGAGAGTGCTCGACTACACAAGATCCTGTCTAAGGGCCCTCAGACTAACATAGGCTCCCTTAGAACACCCACGGGAGGCTTTACAAGCTCGGGGGAGGAAACTATGGAAATTTTACTCCAGACGCACTTCCCCGGCTGTAACATAATAAACCAATCACCTCCGGACTGGGAACACTCAGAAATAGAGGCGTCTTATAGGCGGGCATCTAGAGTAGACTGGACAGTCGCTAAAGAGGTGGTTACCTGGAGCAAAATCAGATGGGCCATTAACAGCTTTAAGCCATACAAATCGCCGGGATTTGATGGAATAATGCCCATCATGCTCCAACAGGGGATAGATATACTGGCGCCGGTGCTTACCCTCATTATGAGGGCCAGCCTGGCTCTGGGGTACATTCCGAGGGCATGGAGACTGGCCAGGGTTGTATTTATTCCTAAACCTGGGCGTCCAACAGACCAGGCAAAGTCCCTGAGGCCAATAAGTCTCATGTCCTTCTTGCTGAAAACAGGGGAAAAACTGCTCGACCGGCACATTAGGGGCGGTGTACTGGAAGCATATCCTCTACACTGCGGACAATATGCATACAGAGCAGGATTCTCAACAGAAACAGCACTGCACCAACTGGTGCTGAAACTGGAGAATACGCTGGAGAACAAGGAGGTGGCGCTGGGGGCCTTCCTAGACATAGAGGGGGCCTTTAGTAACACCTCGTTCGGATCGGTTCTGGCAGCTGCCCGGGAGCGTGGAATAGAGGAGACCTGCTGCAGGTGGATCGGTTCCATGCTCAGGGACAGGGCGGTGTTCACCTCACTCGCGGGAGGGACTCTGCTGGCGGGGGTCGCGGCGGGGTGTCCGCAGGGGAGCGTTCTGTCTCCCTTGCTCTGGTGTCTAGTCGTGGACGGCCTGCTGGGGAGGCTCTCGGGAGGGGGGTATGAGGTACAGGGCTATGCGGACGACATTGTCATCATAGTCCGAGGAAAGGTCACACAGGCAGTGTGGGAGCGTATGCAGACTGCACTGAAAGTGGTGGAAGGGTGGACGGTTGATCAAGGGCTCGGGGTGAGCCCCGAGAAAGCAACCGTCGTGCCGTTTACGAGGAGGAGGAAGTGTGAAAGCCACAGAACTCTCACTCTATACGGTAGGAGCGTTCCAATGGCCAGGGAGGTAAAATATCTTGGGGTCGTATTGGACTCTAAGCTAACCTGGAATGGTCACATTGGAAAAATACTGCGTAAGGCAGTCATGACCTTAGCCGTCACTAGGCGGCTATATGGAAAAACGTGGGGACTAAGACCTAGTATGGCCCACTGGCTGTACACAAGGGTGGTCAGACCATCGTTAACATATGCGGCACTGGTCTGGTGGCCTAAGGTGACACAATCCAGTGCCAAACAAAAACTAGGCAAGATCCAAAGGATGGCTTGCCTAGGCATCACAGGGGCCATGTCTTCAACCCCAACAGCCGCCATGGAGGTGTTGCTGGATCTACCCCCCCTACACTTCGTTATTATGGGAGAGGCCAGGCTAGGACTATACAGACTAGCCTGCAATGGTAGACTGAAGATCAACCCAGGCTTCAGGGGCCACTGCAAAATTCAGGAGATCGTGAAGGAACCCATGCTTGAAATGAGGTCAGACTTCGCGAGCCCGCGAATGTGCAGGGAAAACAACTTCACAGTGGAAATCCCTGATCGCGGGGCATGGCGGGAGGAGACACCGGGCATACCACGGGACGCGCTCGTCTGGTTCACGGACGGATCTGGCGGGGAGCGTGGGACGGGGGCAGGTGTTTACCCGGAAGGACCGAGGGTAAGTCACAGTATTTCCCTCGGAGCCCATGCAACGGTGTTTCAGGCCGAGATGTACGCCATCCTGCACTGTGTGCGGGAGAACAAGAGGAGGGGCTACACCAACAAGCGGATCCTCATAGCCACAGACAGCCAGGCAGCCCTTAAGGCACTAAGTAGCCCACGGGTAAATTCCTGGCTGGTGAGTGAGTGCCGAGACGAGACGAGCGACCTGGCTGGGCAGAATGAGGTGACCCTCATCTGGGTGCCGGGTCACTCGGGGGTCAAAGGCAATGAAGAAGCTGACAGTCTCGCAAAGAGGGGGTCAGCAGAACCATTTATGGGACCAGAACCGGCTCTGGGCGTGTCAAAGAGCACTGCCAGGGGAGCCATTAAGTCCTGGGTCAGAAACCAACACAAGGTGTACTGGGCGGACTGTCCAGGGCTCAGACATGGGAAGTCAATAATTGACGGACCCAGTTCAAAGAGAGCTGTGGAGCTGCTAAACCTTAGCAGAGGACAGCTCAGAAACACAACAGGTCTCTTGACGGGATACATGGCCGTCAAGAAACACCTGCATAAAATGGGGCGGTTCGAAGGGGACCTCGCATGCAGACTCTGCGGCGAGGGGGAGGAATCAGCCCAGCACATCTTGTGTGAGTGTATAGCTCTGGACTGGAAAAGACAACTGATCTACGGTCACTCTAGACCGGAGACAGAGCAATATAAAACTTCACCCTACCAATCGCTGTGCAGACTAGTTCAAGGCACAGTGATTTTGGAATGGGTGGAGTAAGACTAGGGGTATGCACAATCAACCAAGGGTTGCGGTGCTATCGGGGCGGCAAGGCCGCGGACGAGCCCTGAGGGAACAAAAAAAAAATGGCCAGGGAGGTAAAATATCTTGGGGTTATATTGGACTCTAAGCTAACCTGGAGTGGTCACGATGAAAAAATACTGCGTAAGGCAGTCATGACCCTAGCCGACACTAGGCGGCTATATGAAAAAACGTGGGGACTTAGACCTAGCATGGCCCACTGGCTGTACCTAACTATGGTCAGACCATCGCTAACATACGCGGCACTGGGCTGATGGCCTAAGGTGACAGAATCCAGTGCCAAACAAAAACTAGGCAAGATACAAAGGATGACTTGCCTGGGCATCACATGGGCTATGACTTCAACCCCAACAGCCGCCACGAGGTGTTGCTGGATCTGCCCCCCTGCACTTACTTATCATGGGGAAAGCCAGGCTAGAACTATACAGACTAGCCTGCAATGGTATACTGAAGATTAACCCAGGCTTCAGGGGCCAATGCAAAATTCAGGAGATCGTGAAGGAGCCCATACTTGAAATGAGGTCGGACTTCGCGAGCCCGCGAATCTACAGGGAAAACAATTTCACGGTGGAAATCACCGACCACGAGGCATGGCGGAGGGAGACGCCGGGCTTACCACGGGACGCGTTCGTCTGGTTCACGGACGGATCCGGCGGGGAGCGTGTGACGGGGGCAGGAAGGCCTCGGAAAGACCGAGGGTAAGTCATAGTATTTCCCTCGGGGCGCATGCAACGGCCTTTCAAGCCGAAATGTACGCCATTCTGCATTGTGTGCGGGAGAACAAGAGTGGGGGCTACACCAACAAGCGGATCCTCATAGCCACAGACAGCCAGGAAGCCCTTAAGGCCCTAAGTAGCCCACGGGTAAATCCCTGGCTGGTGAGTGAGTGCCGAGACGAGACGAGCGACCTGGCTGGACAGAATTAGGTCACCCTCATCTGGGTGTGGGTCATTCGGGGGTCAAAGGCAATGAAGAAGCTGACAGTCTCGCGAATAGAGGGTCAGTAGAACCATTTATGGGACCAGAACCGGCTCTGGGCGTGTCGAAGAGCACTGCCAGGGGAGCCGTTAAGTCCTGGGTCAGAAGCTAACACAAGGTGTACTCGGCAGACTGTGCAGGGCTCAGACATGGGAAGTCAATAATTGACGAACCTAGTTCAAAGAGAGCTGTGGAGCTGCTAAATCTTAGCAGAGGACAGCTCAGAAACATAACAGGTCTCTTGACGGGTCAAAAATGCACAAAACTGAAAACCATCCTATATCTTCTAAATAATTCATTCCATTTCTCACAAAAATCGAGCTCATTACGTGTGAGTTAGCTTTTTTCTAGCTCCTCAAGAAATTTGTATTTCCCATTAAAAGTGTTCAATTTGTGTAAAATTCTTATGATAATTCACTATTATAACGCCCTTGCTGCGTCTCGAATTTTCTAGGCCTAAAAACAAACTGAATCATCACCCGATAAATTTAACTTGAAAGAATCGCCGGCTACAAACATCATCTTATCAAGAACCTCCAAATAAACGTCATATTAATTGACCTGATTTATTCGGTCTTAAAAATTTTATAGCGTTTTAATTGTATGCACAGACAGATTACAAAATCCATAATGTCCGTATCCCCGATGACATTCCATTATGCAGTTACGATAGTATCCCTATTGTTCCCTATCGAATTATAATATTCATGCTTCTTGGCTCACATATTTAATCGGGTTCTGTTCTCATAGATCTGACTGTTTTGTAATTTGGTATGACAGGAAGTACGCTCTTATAATGCAAGAACTACTATTAATAACGGCTAATTTAAAAGTCCGTATTACTATTTTATCATCACAAATGGGCTGGAAGCATATTACAACTGTGTTTTAGGGTTTTATTCATTCACACATGTGTTATATATGTTTATGTGTGCGTGTCAACACGTCACTCGAACATGTTAACGGATTCACGTTTTCTGTTGTTTTTATAATGGAACAGTAAGTGCATAGAAAATTTCAACAACAACAAAATGTTTCGCAGTAAATATATCAAAATATATGAGTCTTAATTGATGCGGAACCGGTCTGTGGCTCCTGTAATGATTTTTTTTTCAACAACACACCACGAGGGCTTACAGCCTAAATCACAGTCTTGCTTTCTTTCTCATAAGAGATACACCAGCCCTAGACCCATCACAATGAACAACCAAGTTATTCAAACTAATGAGTCATTTTCTCTTGTTGGCATTTCTGTGGATCGAAATCTGAATTGGCATCAACATGTCACATCAATTGCAAAAGCGGCTGCTAAGAAATTGGGTTTCCTCTTCCGGGTTCGCAAATACTTTTCACCAGCTAATCTCTATACCTTATATACTTCACAAATAAGACCAAACCTCGAATACTGCTCCCACATCTGGGGTGCTGCTGCCGCTTCTGCACTCGCTATCCTGGACTCCATTCAGACTCCATACGTCTCATCGGTGCCCCTACCCTCACCCAAAGGCTGCCATCCCTTGCCCACCGACGTGCTGTTGGTGACCTCTCTCTCTCTCTCTCTCTCTCTCTCTCTCTCTCTCTCTCTCTCTCTCTCTCTCTCTCTCTCTCTCTCTCTCTCTCTCTCTCTCTCTCTCTCTCGTATATATATCTGCACGGGCACTGCTCAGAGGAGCTTTCTTCCATAGTTCCTCCACCTGCTGCCCCCAACAGATCTACCAGGGGAACATAGCGAATGCACACATTTACTGTCCAGGTCACCAGACATAGAACATCTTGTTATGCCCGCTCTTTTGTCCCGAGGAGTTCCAAGTTGTGGAATTCCTTGCCGGCACATGTTTTTCCTTCTCCCCCGAACCTCCAAACCTTCAAGTCCAGAATTAACAAGTTGCCTCTTTCCTCCTTGTTGACACCCACGGTACGATAGTATTTAGCCTGTAAGCCCTTGTGGTGTGTTGTTGAAATAAAAATTAAATTAAAAAAATACTATCGTATCTCTTATGAAAAAGAAAGCAAGACTGTGATTTGGTGGGGTTGAATTGTACAATATTTCTATTTCTTGAGTCTAATATTTTTTGGAAATCCACGGAGACAGAACCATCCATGCGTCTGCGATCCTCGTATAATTGGGCTAAAGAGACAGGCTTAGACACTGTTTAGAGGAATGGCCATCCACGACAACAGAAATTCTCCGGTTGGAGAGGAAATTTGCTGTCCAGGTACAGAGTTTTGGTGCTAGGCCATATGCCGGAAGTTTCTTAAGCAGCGCTGCGTGCCAGACCTGGTCGAATGCTTTGGAAATGTCTAGAGAGACAATCTGGTATTCACCGTGTAGTTCCATAGACTTGTTCCAAGAATGGGTGACAAAGGAAAGGAGGTCGGCAGTTGATCTGCGCTGACGGAATTCATACTGCCTGCCGTGGATTAGACTGTGTTTTTCAAGAAATTTTAGTAATTCGGTGTTTATATACTTTTCCATCACTTTAGAGACGACTGAAAGGAGAGAAATAGGCCTGTAATTGCTAGGAAGCGCTTTGGATCCTTTCTTAGGGACGGGTTGTACTCGAGCAGTTTTCCAGTTACTAGGAAATATGCCTCTATTGTAAGATGTCTGAAAACCAACACAAGGTGTACTGGGCGGACTGTCCAGGGCTCAGACATGGGAAGTCAATAATTGACGGACCCAGTTCAAAGAGAGCTGTGGAGCTGCTAAACCTTAGCAGAGGACAGCTCAGAAACACAACAGGTCTCTTGACGGGATACATGGCCGTCAAGAAACACCTGCATAAAATGGGGCGGTTCGAAGGGGACCTCGCATGCAGACTCTGCGGCGAGGGGGAGGAATCAGCCCAGCACATCTTGTGTGAGTGTATAGCTCTGGACTGGAAAAGACAACTGATCTACGGTCACTCTAGACCGGAGACAGAGCAATATAAAACTTCACCCTACCAATCGCTGTGCAGACTAGTTCAAGGCACAGTGATCTTGGAATGGGTGGAGTAAGACTAAGGGTATGCACAATCAACCAAGGGTTGCGGTGCTATCGGGGCGGCAAGGCCGCGGACGAGCCCTGAGGGAACAAAACAAAAAAAGATGTCTGAAACAAATGAGTCAGGACAGGAGAAAGTTATGGTGCGCATTATTTGAGAACAATTGCTGGGATTTCGTCAAGGCCAGAGGCTTTCCTGATATTAAGAGAAGAGAGCATCTTTCGTACCTTTTTAGTTTTGAAAATGATATCCGTCATTTTATGCGCGACATTGGGGACTGTTGGTGGTTGAACATTTGGAGGTGGGTTGAGAGTAGAATTTTCAGCGAACAGCGAGGCAAAAAGTTCAGCCTTGCCCAGGGCGGTAGAAACAATTTCATCCCCTGAGACAAGAGATGGGAACGTCCTCCCGCAGAAATTATTCCCAATAGATTTAGCAAGAGTCAAGAAGGGTTTGCTGCCGTTGGAGCTTGAGAGAACTTTGTAATGATGGAGCGGCACTATTTGCATTAGTAGAAATTTGCTAATATATCGTCTCTCAAAATTTGCATATTTTAGGAAACCACAAAAAACTCACTTTACATAAAATACGTCGACCAATATTGTTTTTTTTTTGCTAAAATATAAGTATTTTAACTAATTGAAATACATTTAACAATGGGCATGTTGAAAAAAATTGTTTTGGTTTTTTATTGAAAAAATGCAAGATACGAGTTTTTGAAATTATAAAATTATTGCTTCAGAGCTTAGGTGGTTTTGGTAGTTTATTTTTATATGAAATCTCAAAACTACAGGAAACAATATAGATATTTTAAACTTTGGGAACAAAAAGATAATTTAATGCTTCAATGAATCATGTGGAGGTATTTATGACCTTGGAACAGTAATTCCATCAGCCACAATCAATGAATCATAGAACCCATAGTAATATTTATGAATGGCAGTCTTAAGGGATTGCAGGTTATTACATTTGTCTTCTGAAATAGGCAAAGAATCTTTATACATTTTTTTAACCTTTCCTGGTTTGGTATTTAGACGAACTGGTAAAAATTGCCACTCCTCATCAAAATTCAATTGGTATTGGACAGGTAAATCTTTTGAATATCTTAAGGTTCTTAAATTGTTCACGCATGCATCTCCTACTTTTTTCCGGGACGAATAGTAGAATAATACCTAATTCCAGAATAACCATTGAAAAATTTATAATCAATGTATTTTACTTTGTACGGATTTTTGACATTTTTACGGGCATCGTTAATAATTTGTACATAATTGGATGGTGAGTAAATGCATTTTTTTTTCATCCTTTCAATGGTGGAGTGCACACTGTCGCACTCCATTTGCGAATGACCCTTAACCGAAAATTTCTGTATAATTATTGTATCGTTCTCGATGCAGTAATGCTGAAGGGCGTTCGCCAAAGTAACATTGCGATTTTGTGCACAGCACCCATCGCTATAAAAAAAATTTGGTTTGTTATTTTCTTGGTCGTCTAATTCTTCATTAAAAAAATCGAATATACAAGATGCAAAGGAGTTGCTATCCATTTTGCCCTCTCCCTCATGCCATACATAACAGACTACTTTATTACTTACCAAAATGATAAATTGTAAAGTTGTGGCATGCAAGTTTTTGCTTGAAGTAAACCATACCCGCTGGGACAACAGGCACAAGTTGAACAGCCTGTACATCCATAGTAAATGCGCACAATGTTTCTTTCAAAGCTTCTTCCTTATCTCTATTTTTTCCAGTCTAGCTCGATCTTTTTGACTAATATGTGATTCATACTCCTCTTGCAGTACATTGCCTAGATTATATGAAAAACACAAATCACATTGATTCTTTCTTGGGTGCTAAACGTCAATATCTAAATTTTTCATTTCCTTTAAGAAAATGTCATATCTGACAGCAAATAGGGGTTCATTCTTCTTGTGTACATCATACACTTCTCTATATGATTGAAAGATGGTCTCTAAATAGAGCTTGCTCGTTGCTGAACGGCAGTAATGCGACGGCGATTTCGGCAATCCTTGACATTATGTCTGCGCTCAACATTAACAACTTTAATTTTTTGGGGAAAACTGGTGGTCACTTTTGCAATACCTGAGTCATAACAACTGTTTTTACCCAGTTTTGGACACTCCATTCACCCAAGCCTAGTGTGGAGAGAAACATCTTGCATACAGGAATTAAGCTGTTGTCTCGCTGAAAGGATGGTTCTTCCACGCGAGGCTCACGGACCACTAAATGGCCAAGAAATTGGTGACTACTTATCACCGGGTTGAAATCGGGGAGATTGAGTGTGTGAATTTGACAATATTAGAACACAACAAGTGGACTAGAACTAAGACATGATGAAAAAATAACACCGGGATTTCGCTGGATTTCCAGAAATTAACGAATTTTGTCTATGTCGAAAGAATTTAACTTTTTTAATTAAGGAAAAATCACTTGGTATATCTGATCGGGATTAAATAGGTATTCAGACAAGGATAAATACTCCTTTGATTCGTGCTCACTTGAAAATATAATCTGTCGATTGCGAATTAAAAAATCAAAGCTTTTGAATACTTAATACCTTCGTAATGTATGCGAATTGAAATAGTGATTAAATTACAAAAACTCGGGACGCAGCAAGTGCGTTATGGTAGTGAATTTTCTTAAATATGTTTTTATTGCAAATATGTCTGTTTTCTTTTTATTTAAGAAAGCAGGCATCAATTTTGGTTACCAGTATAACCTATATAGTAAAAACAATGTGCCATGTTTCATAAAAATAACTTTATTGTGTGAAAATGTACAAAAATTTCCAAAAGTAAACTTAAAGTGTTCCCGCAAAAACTCGTTTCTTGGTCAACCTTATAGGTTAATAGCAAATTGGACTATTCAAATATGAAGCATTTGATCAAAATTCGCTACCACAACGCACTTGCTGCATCCAAAATTTCTTTTTTTACAAACATGCATTATATTTCGATGGAAAATGCAAAAATGCAATAACATAAGGCGTGTTTAATTAAAAAAATAAGAAAATTTGTATCACCAACGACTTATGGGCCATTCTATGATTGTAGAAATATTTTTTTAAGATGTAGCTCAAGACACCCTATAATTAATATATAAAAAAAATTTCATATCTTGTATAATAACGGATGTATTGAGCTTTATTGATTTTTACCAAAATTCGACAAAAATTATATACCATTAAACGATAAACTGTATAGCTAAGGCTGCTGCCAAGCATCAGAGAAAGGGTCTATTTTAAATGAATTTTCTGGAAATATTTTAGTAAAATGAAGGACAATGACGGTTGAAACTAAGACTTCAGGGTTTGTAAAACATTCTTCTTGAGACATTTTCTTTCCATAGCCCATACTAGATTCAAGTTCTTTGCCTAAATGTTGCCAATTTTTGACGTTTTAAATCGCAACTTTGACATTTTGAGGAAAATCCCAATAAATTTTTATTTAAATGCCTATAACTTTTTTGTCTTTTGATCTACATAACTAAACTTTGATAGGTAGCTTACGTATAATGATATAAACCCGCGTACCAAATTTGGTTGCCCTTACTTTGTTAATTTTGGAGATATAAATTTTTTACAATTTTTTTCGAAAGAAAACTCAAAAATTTCCGGGAAAACCTAGGCCGATTTTCCTGGCTAACGAACCTATCCAAGCCATTTGTAAAAGGAAGGTACTCACCAAATTTAATCAAAATCGGTCCATAATTTTTTGAGTTATCGGTGTGATACATACATACATACATATATATATATATATATATATATATATATATATATATATATATATATATATATATATATATATATATATATATATATATATAAACATATAAAAATTGAAACTGACCCCGGATATGTGTTCTGGGGGGCCTAATTAGCGCTCATTTGAAGAAATTTTTTCAAAATTCAAAAGTCGGGATCTCCTCATTAGTGAATTTTTTTTATAAGAAAATTCACTAAAAAAGCAAATAAATAATGTAGCGGTTTGCAGGACAAACTATTTGATTTGTGTACTGAACAATCCAGATCGAGAGCTGAACAAATACATAGTACATCACACCCCTGTTAGAGCAGTACATAAGTACAACCCAAAAGACCCACCACGATAAATCAATAGATCTCCAATCTCATGCCTAATACAACCTCAACTGAGTGGACTACATTTATTCCGAGTAATTGCATTGTTCGACATTAATTATTGGTTCGAGGCTAAATAGAATACCAACCGGGATTTTAGCTAATTTTCTTAGAAATTTCACTTAATAATCATAATAATAATAATCATTATTTGGTCCATTAGTTACAATAATTGTAAATCAGACAAGTTACAAAATTTACCAGATAAAAACTATCACAGTTTAACACAAGGGTACTTAAGAATAGTGCCCAAAAATCCAAAATCCAAAGTTTAACATCACAAAAAAAAATATAAGTTTACCGTGAGGCTGCATAAAAATTACTCAAACTATAAAAACAATCACTAATCAAAGCATTTATTTATTTTTTTGACAATTTGTGTCTCTCGGAGAACAAGGCAACTGGCAGTAATACGATACTATTTGCTTAATTTTTTGAGCATCAATAACCATCTCACATCAATAAAATCTTTTAAATAGGGCCTGATTCGAATTAAGCAAATGAGCTGGGTGTCAGTTTTACGTTGTTTGACGTATTTTTAGAATTAAGCCATGAAAAATAAATCTGCATAAGAATAAAACATAACACAAATAATAGCGTGGTATTTAGAACCCGTCAAACAATATCAAGCCGACACCCTGTCCATTTGCTTAATTCATATCATGGCCATCACGGTCAACTTTAAAGCATTCTAACGAGAATACCTTTTTTATGCAAAATAAATTAAGCTTTGGGTTTTTCGATAAATGTACTAGATAAAACTAGTCGCAAAAAAGATCTGGAAATTGAACCATTCTAGTCCCCTTGTAAGTTACGCCTCTGAATGAAATATGACGATTCTAACAAGTTAGTAATATTTACCATAAAAAACTATGCCCCTGTGTCAATTGCATTAAAATGTTGTAGTTTAAGAAGATGAAAAAAAAAAAGATTGTGCGGTCTTTTTCAAGGAGCTGTAACTCCTTATGGGTGCATTTTATGAAATAGTTTTATAAACTACACTTATTTTTTGGTGTACTATACGTCCTAGAAATTTTGGCAGGCGTTTTTGAAACACCTTGTATATATACACATTTAAAAATTGAAACTGACCTATAATGCGGGTTCTAGAGCTCTTAGTTCACGCTCAAGAAGTTTTTCGTAAGTCTCAAAGTCGTTATGTCGTCATGACCGAATTTTTTCTATGCAAGTTCGCTAAAAAAAGTGTGTTCACCAAAATTAGAGAAAAAATCTACAAAACTAAGCTAAACAAATTGTTTACAAAATTCCGCTGAAAAATAATTCCAGTAAATTCGCAAAAAATATTATTTCTACAAGAATTGCTTGAAGATATTTTACTAAAAAAATTCCGTAATATTTTCCACCTAGTTTGAAAAAAAATGTCCCATCAAAACTTCACTAAACGTGCTCTTATACAAAAATTCTTAGCTTATTCGTAACAACTAAGGTCTATTTCGAACGCATTTTTTTTTTTGCAAATATTTTAGTCAAATGAAGGAGAATAACAGTTGAAACATAAATCCAGGACCTTGCTAAAGACATTTCATGTAATATTTACCACTCAGAGACTGCATCAGTTCCATGATATTTGTTTAAAAATCAAAAGGTCACTTTGAAATTTTCAGTAGAAAAACTACAACATTTTCAAGTAATTTTTCTCGTACTTCTTTTGCGCCAAGAAAAGTGAATGTTTGTAATACGTAATAGGCTATGTTTACCACACACAATAATTTGGTCTTGGGCCCTCCCCTGACCTCCAGTGACAGCGATTTTTTTTTCAACAAATGCATATAACTTTTTCTTTTAATTTAGAGATGTAAATCTTGGTATATCTCTCCTCTATTTGAAGTAGCTGGCAGCTGAATTTTTACACCCAGTACAAGCTTTAAAAGTTTATATCCATTTCTGACACGAAATTGGAAAAAGCTATGTTTATTTTTATTGCAGATAGAGCAAATGTGAAATGATGAACTATGATCAGCATTTTCAATTTTTTTCTTCGGAAAAAGCTATATAACTCGAACACAACTGATTTTTTACATATTTATTTATTTATTTAATACAACATAAAATTACTTTAGCCACCTGTTGATGGCATATTCTCCAGCTTCCTATACAACAAAGTATATAAACACCGAATTACTAAAATTTATTGAAAAACACAGTGTAATCCACGACAAGCAGTATGGATTCCGTCAGCGCAGATCAACTGCCGACCTCCTTTCCTTTGTCACCTATTTGGAACAAGTCTATGGAACTACACGGTGAATCCCAGATTGTCACTCTAGACATATCTAAAGCATTCGACCAGGTCTGGCACGCAGCACTGCTTAATAAACATCCGACCTATGGCCTACCACCAAAACTCTGTACCTGGACAGCAAATTGCCTCTCCAACCGGAGCATTTCTGTTGTCGTGGATGGCCATTGCTCTAAACTGTATCCAATTAATGCAGGAGTCCCTAAAGATTCAGCTTTAGCCCCTACTTTGATTCTTCACCACATCAATGACCTCCTCTCTATCACATCCAACCCAGTTACGACACAGATACGCGGATGACAGCACCCTCCAGTCAAATATACAATATTCTAAGCCTGTCTCTTTAGCCCAATTAGATGAGGATCGCAAACTCATGGAGGGTTCTGTCTCTGTGGATCTCCAAAAAATATTAGACTGGGGAAGTAGAAATCTTGTACAATTCAACTCCACCAAATCTCAGTCTTGCTTTCTATCTCATAAGAGATACACCAGCCATAGAGCCATCACAATGAACAACCAAGTAATGAGTCCTTTTCACTTGTTGGCATTTATGTGGATCGAAATCTCAATTGGCACCAACATGTCACATCAATTGCTGAAGCGGCTGCTAAGAAATTAGGTTTACTCTTCCGGGCTCGCAAATACTTTTCACCAGCTAATCTCTATACATTATATACTTCACAAATAAGACCAAACCTAGCATACTGCTCCCACATCTGTGGTGCCCCTGCTGCTTCTACACTCGCTATCCTGGACTTCATTCAGAAGAGAGCTATACATCTCGATGACCCTATCCCACCCAAAGGCTGCCATCCCTTTTGCCCACCGACGTGCCGTTGGTGACCCCCCTCTCTCTTTTTTATAGATATCTGCACGGGCACTGCTCAGAGGAGCTTTCTTCCATAGTTCATTCACCTGTTGCCCCCAACAGATCTACCAGGGGAACAGAGCAAATGAACCCTTTTACTGTCCAGGTCACCAGACATAGAACATCTTGTTATGCCCGCTCTTTTGTCCCGAGGACTTCCAAGTTGTGGAACTCCTTGCCGGCACATGTTTTTCCTTCTTCTCCGAACCTCCAAATCTTCAAGTCCAGAATTAACAAGTTTCCTCTTTCCTCCTTGTCGACACCCACGGTACGATAGTATTTAGGCTGTGAGCCCTCGTGGTGTCTTGTCGACATAAAAAAATAAAAAAAAACAAAACGCTTCATCTTACGGCATCGTCAGGCTTAACGTCAACCACATTTGATGTTTTTAATGAACCTTGCTTTCGCAAAATTTAGAAAACCATGAGAATAAACGGTGTTGAATATGCGTATTCAGCGTTCGTAAACGCTAAAAAAGTAACCACATGTATTACTTTACATATCGTTCAGGTCTGCATGAGTAAGATTCTAGAGTAAACGAACTTTTAGATTTGGATCCACTCTAATTGTAAGGCAAATAAAGGGATTGCTGGCCGTAGTACAATACACTTTGTCAGAAAGAATGGACTGGAACACATTCTGAAATTTTAATTAATTAATATCTTGCATTACTCTGCATGTGGCGGATAGAATACTAATTTTTTGGGATGTTAATGAACTTCACACATCAAAACAACCGCAGTATTTGATTAGCAGATATCATTTAGTATTCAGATACGGTTTCATACATTCGCCGAACGAATTCTTACATTTATTCTCAATAATATAATATAATATGCTTCGTGTAGGTAATCAATAATAAACAGCGTGGCTCAACTAAAATTTGCACCACCTAAAAATGTCCGATTTCTCCGAAGTGTGGGAAGAATGCTAAAACAGGTGAATTTTAACTTGAAGGGGGGCCAAATTTCTTCTTGGCTTCGAAGTTATTTCCGCGCCCCTCTAGTGCCCAGAGCCAACCCTTTTAAAAATTATAAATAGCAAGCTGGGTCAAGTGACATCATTTTAAAGCTGCTTTTGTTCTCGACGCAATCATGTTTCTTTCTTAATTTTGACTGATTGGTTTCTGAGAATCCTGCCTAGATTACTGTGAAAGGAAACAAAAGTTCGACGGGTCATTCTCTAAGCATTTGAAGAGATTCAGGTGGTGTAGCATAAACCTTAGGCTTTAAGTAGCCCCACAAAAAGAAATCCAAAGGGGTTAGGTCGGGCGACCTAGCTGGCCATTCGATGAGGCCCCTCCGGCCTGTCCATTGTCCAGGAAAATGAGTATCTAAGAAACTGCGTACTCGTACATGATAATGGGGAGGCGCTCCATCCTGTTGAAAAAAAAAATGGTTTTCTTGGAGATTTACGCCTTCTTCCAGTACTTGGGTGATTAGAGTCAATAAGGTCTTCTGACAACTTGAAATAACCTTCACCAGTCAAATTGCCTTAAACAAAAAGTGGTCCGATAATGATAATGTGGTCGCCCAGAATGCCTGCCACACGTTTAATTTTTGAGGCGGGTGGGAGTGGCTTTCACAGAAGATATTTGGGTTTGTGTTACTTAAATAACGACAATTATGCCTGCTGACTGCACCGTTCAACATAAACGTACGTTCATCAGAATACCAATGTTGTAAAGTAGACCTGGGTCATTCATCGCAAGCAGAGTGTTCTGCAAACACTTAAGTTTCAGTTTCAATAGTCATTGTCCTACATTTTACAAAAATATTTTCAGAAATTTCATTTCAAATAGACCCTTTCTCTGATGCTTTGGCGGTAGTTTTAGTCAAGTTTGTGGTTTAACGGTCTATAATTCGTTAAGGAGGAAACCGATACTTTTAAATTTTAAAAACATTTCCTCAAATGAGCGCAAACTAGACCATCCACACCCAACATATCCACCAAATTTTATTAAAATAACTATGTAATTTTCGGAGAAAACTTTTTTTTTTTTCGAAAGAAAACTCAAAATTTGAATAACTCAATTTTCTGCAAGCTTAGAAAGTTGAATTTTGGAAAGTGGTAAGGGCGTTCCCAAGGCAACATATCCGTCAAATTTTATTAAAATACCTTGGTAATTTTCGGAGAAAAATTTTTTTTTCGAAAGGAAACTCAAAATTTTCTCGGAAAACCTTGTCCAATTTTTCTGGCTAACGAACACATCCAAGCCATTAATAAAAGAAAGGCACTTGCCCAGTTTCATCGAAATCGGTTAATTATTTTTAGTGAATTTTCTTAAAAAAAATTCACTAATGAGGAGATCCCGACTTTTGAATTTTGAAAAAATTTCTTCAAATGAGCGCTAATTAGGCCCCCCAGAACACATATCCGGGGTCAGTTTCAATTTTTATATGTTTATATATCTATATATATATATATATATATATATATATATATATATATATATAAATATATAAATATATAAATAAATATATATATATATATATATATATATATATATATATATATATATATATATATATATATATATGTATCACACCGATAACTCAAAAAATTATGGGCCGATTTTGATTAAATTTGGTGAGTACCTTCCTTTTACAAATGGTTTGGATAAGTTCGTTAGCCAGGAAAATCGGCCCAGGTTTTCCCGGAAAATTTTGAGTTTTCTTTCGAAAAAAATTATATCTCCAAAATTAACAAAGTAAGGGCAACCAAATTTGGTACGCGGGTTTATATCATCATACGTAAGCTGCCTACAAATTTAGCTCTGTAGATCAAAAGACAAAAAAGTTATAGGCATCTAAATAAAATTTTATTGGGATTTTCCTCAAAATGTCAAAGTTGCGATTTAAAATGTCAAAAATTGGCAATATGCAGGCAAAGAATTTGAATCTAGTACGGGATATGGAAAGAAAATCTCTCAAGAAGAATGTTTTACAAACCCTGAAGTCTTAGTTTCAACCGTCATTGTCCTTCATTTTACTAAAATATTTCCAGAAAATTCATTTAAAATAGACCCTTTCTCTGATGCTTGGCAGTAGCTTTAGCTATAGAGTTTATCGTTTAATGGTATATAATTTTTGTCGAATTTTCGTAAAAAATCAATAAAGCTCAATATATCCGTTATTATATAAGATATGAAAAAAATTTGTATATATTAATTATAGGGTGCTTTGAGCTACATTAAAAAAATATTTCTACAATCATAGGGTGGCCCATAAGTCGTTGGTGATACAAATTTTCTTTTTTTTTTTAATCAAACACGCTTTATGTTATTGCATTTTCCATCGTAATATAATGCATCTTTGTAAGCAAGTGCGTTATGGTAACGAATTTTGATCAAATGCTTCATATTTGAATAGCCCAATTTGCTATTAACCTACAACGTTGACCAAGAAACGAGTTTTTGTGGGAACATTTTAAGTTTACTTTTGGAAATTTTTGTACATTTTCACACAATAAAGTTATTTTTATGAAACATGGCACATTGTTTTTACTATATAGATTATACTGGTAACCAAAATTGATGCCTGCTTTCTTAAATAAAAAGAAAACAGACATATTTACAATAAAAACATATTTAAGAAAATTCACTACCATAACGCACTTGCTGCGTCCCGAGTTTTTTGAGTTATCGGTTGGATACATACATACATAAAAATTCACTAATACGTAATACGTACAAGCTCAGAAAGTTAACTTGGGTATAAACGAAAAGTCTTTCTGTCTTACCAAATTAAATTTCATAAACACAGTATCATAAATAAGCTTTTCTATATCGATTTCCCATGTATTTTAATTTACTCATTTACTTTCCTCATTTTTCAGTAGAAATAATTACTTGTAATTTAATTATTTTCTTCACATTTGATATTTATTGTTAGATCCTCGACGGTTCAGGGGCAAGAACGTGTGCGTCTGAACCGAAGGGTACTGGGTTCGATCCCAGGGTTCTCCTTTCACTTTTTCAGTACAAACTGTAACATTAACAGCAATCGAGGTTCTGGCATTGTATTTGAGCAAGTTGAATGTCTGCACGTTCCGCCTTTCGGAGAGGGCGTTAAGCCGTCGGTCCCGTGTCCATGCGATGTTGGGCCCGTTAAAGATACCTACCCTCCTTACAGAAAGGCAGGGGTTCGGCAAAATTTCCAGGATAGTGAGGTGAAACTGCTCCCTGGCGTCGGTGATTGGCCATAGACGCGGAAATAAGCCGACGTTAAAGAAACAAAACACACACACACACACACACACACAAATGATATTTATTGTTCCTGTTACAGAGGGAGGAACTACGCTGAACCCCAGTAAACCGAAATAAAATTTGACGACCGGTCGAACCAATGCATATGCTCCGAGGCGTGGAAAGGAAGAGGGGGAGTACCAGATTCTAAAGAGATTAATGCACAAAACGTGATTACAGAGCATACTAAACAATGAATAACGAAACGCGGATTAGAAGCGGGAAGTGATTGTACAAAGCCGACTTGATAAAAAGGCATTATACATAATGCAAGAATTCGGGGCTTAGAAGGCGTCTACTATTCACGTTGTCAAGACTTAAATAAATTATTTGTAGTGTTTGCTTAAGGGGACAGAGATATTTTGCAATATGTGTGGCCATGATGGGTTTTAGTGAATTTTTATTTAAAAAAATTTAGGCACATTGCGTGCACGGAGAAGTCTGAGATTTGGCACAGTTAAAGTTCATATAGAGAAGGAGTGGGGAAAGATAAAATTTCTGTATATGTGTTACAAAACGATTAAATAAAATAAAATATTCATTGTTTACGTTAATAAATCTGTCAAAGTCAAACACATATTACTCTATGGCCAAACAGATGTATATGGAATGATGATAGAGGTATACTCTATGACAAAAAATCATCAATAACGTTCAAACTTAAAAATGTAATGAATTGCGAGCGAATTTCGACCACTAGTTTTCATAAAAGTGTATTTCCAGCAACCGATATACAGCCTGTTTCCTAATTTCGTCCAGAAAATCCAGAGGCGTATTTTATGGGTAAAATTAAGGTAATTTTGTTAAATAAACATAGGGTTCCAAAGCCGTCGTTTCCGATATATAGGGTTTCCAAAACTGATAAAAAAATTAATTTAAAACTCCTAGATTTTTAAATTCATGACTTACAATGTTAAAAACTTGTATTTTATATGATATCAAACGAATAAATAAATAAAGTTTAGTCCCACAGAATTTAGAAACTTGTATGTGAGACAAAAATGTAACACCTTAGTGCTATATTATAAACTCGGCACAACATACATAAAAGAGAGAGAAAAAATAAAGAGGCATGGACATCCTTCCGCAATCACTTGTCGCAAATACAGCGGAGATCAACCAGCACGGCTATATGGTCACACAGAAACATTAATATTTCAACTTCAATTTTTTTAATCTATATATTTCAACAACACAACACGAGGGCTTACAGCCTAAAGACTATCGTACCGTGGGTGTCGACAAGAAGGAAAGAGGCAGCTTGTTAATTCTGGACTTGAAGGTTTGGAGGTTCGGGGGAGAAGGAAAAACATGTGCCGGAAAGGAATTACACAACTTAGAAGTCCTCGGGACAAAAGAGCGGGCATAACACGATGTTCTATGTCCGGTGACCTGGAGAGTAAAAGGGTGCATTCGCTCTGTTCTCCTGGTAAATCTGTGAGGAGAGCAGGTGGAGAAACTATGGAAGAAAGTTCCTCTGAGCAGTGCCCGTGCAGATATCTATAAGAGAGAGAGAGAGAGAGAGAGAGAGAGGAGAGAGAGAGAGAGAGAGAGAGAGAGAGAGAGAGAGAGAGAGAGAGAGAGAGAGAGAGAGAGAGAGAGAGAGAGAGAGAGAGAGAGAGAGAGAGAGAGAGAGAGAGAGAGAGAGAGAGAGAGAGAGAGAGAGAGAGAGAGAGAGAGAGAGAGAGAGAGAGAGAGAGAGAGAGGTCACCAACGGCACGTCGGTGGGCAAGGGATGGCAACCTTTGGGTGAGGGTAGGGTCACCGATGAGACGTATAGCTCTCTTCTGAATGGAGTCCAGGATAGTGAGTGTAGAAGCGGCAGCGGCACCCCAGATGTGGGAGCAGCATCGAGTTAAATAAGTGAACAGTTATTTAACATATGACCACGTTTGATCCAATTACTTTTTCATATCTTTGTAATAAATTTCGTATACAATCGGCGTGACTAAAGATTAGACGATTTTTTCTCGTACATTTAGGTTATCTCCCAAACCAACAAAAACAAATCATTAGAAATTACGTATTTATAATTTTTTTGGCGGTCTAAAAACGATATATTACCCCATCTCCCATATCGATATTTTGACAGCTGACACGAAATTTAAGGCCTATGTTTACTAAAAGGAATTCAGTAAACAAACAATTTCAGTTCACACACATCCATAAGTTATTGGCTAAAGCAGAGACTGGCACGACCAGCCAGACATTGATAAAGTCGACTTCGCAATTTCGACGGTCGAGTCAGAGGATTTACAACCCCTGCAGAATATATGCTATTCACTATCAGAGATTGCGGGAGGGGTTGTTATTATCACAAAAGGGATGGGCTCCTCATTCTGATTCACTATTTAGATGTACTTCAGTTTTTAAAGCATGTGCTTCAAAATGCTGTACTTGATCAATAATTGGCGAGGGTAGAAAAGGAGCTCAAAAAATGCGCACCAGAACTTGCTCCTGTCCTGACTCGTCTGTTTCAGATATCTTACAATAAAGGCATATTCCCTAGTAATTGGAAAACTGCTCGAGTACAACCCATCCCCAAGAAAGGATCCAAAGCGCTCCCTAACAACTACAGGCCTATTTCTCTCCTTTCAGTCATCTCTAAAGTGATGGAAAAGTATATAAACACCGAACTACTAAAATTCCTTGAAAAACACAGTCTAATCCACGACAGGCAGTATGGATTCCGTCAGCGCAGATCGACTGCCGACCTCCTTTCCTTTGTCACCCATTCTTGGAACAAGTCTATGGAACAACACGGTGAATCCCAGATTGTTGCTCTAGACATATCCAAAGCATTCGACCAGGTCTGGCACGCAGCGCTGCTTAATAAACTTCCGGCCTATGGCCTACCACCAAAACTTTGTACCTGGACAGCAAATTTCCTCTCCAACAGGAGCATATCTGTTGTTGTGGATGGCCATTCCTCTAAACTGTATCCAATTAATGCAGGAGTTCCTCAAGGTTCAGCTTTAGCCCCTACTTTGTTTCTTCTCCACATCAATGACCTCCTCTCTAGCACATCCAACCCAGTTCACAGTTACGTGGACGACAGCACCCTCCACTCAAATATACAATATTCTAAGCCTGTCTCTTTAGCCCAATTAGATGAGGATCGCAGACTCATGGAGGGTTCTGTCTCCGTGGACCTCCAAAAAATATTAGACTGGGGAAGTAGAAATCTTGTACAATTCAACCCCACCAAAACTAAGTCTTGCTTTCTTTCTCACAAGAGATACAGCAGCCCTAGACCCATCACAATGAACAACCAAGTTATTCAAAGCAATGAGTCCTTTTCTCTTGTTGGCATTTCTGTGGATCGAAATCTTAATTGGCACCAACATGTTACATCAATTGCAGAAGCGGCTGCTAAGAAATTGGGTTTCCTCTTCCGGGCTCGCAAATACTTTTCACCAACTAATCTCTATACCTTATACACTTCACAAATAAGGCCAAACCTAGAATACTGCTCCCACATCTGGGGTGCAGCTGCCGCTTCTACACTCGTTATCCTGGACTCCATTCAAAAGAGAGCTATACGTCTCATCGGTGACCCTACCCTCACCCAAAGGCTTCCATCCCTTGCCCACCGACGTGCCGTTGGTGACCTCTCTCTCTTTTATAGATATCTGCACGGGCACTGCTCAGAGGAGCTTTCCTCCATAGTTCCTCCACCTGCTGCCCCCAACAGATCTACCAGGGGAACAGAGCGAATGCACCCTTTTACTGTCCAGGTCACCAGACATAGAACATCTTGTTATGCCCGCTCGTTTGTCCCGAGGACTTCCAAGTTGTGGAATTCCTTGCCGGCACATGTTTTTCCTTCTCCTCCGAACCTCCAAACCTTCAAGTCCAGAATCAACAAGCTGCCTCTTTCCTCCTTGTCAACACCCACGGTACGATAGTATTTAGGCTGTAAGCCCTCGTGGTGTGTTGTTGACATTAAAAAAAAAAAAAAAAAAAAAAAAAAAAAAAAAAAAAAAAAAAAAAAAAAAAAAAAAAAAAAAAAAAAAAAAAAAGCTGTATTAGAAATATATGACCAAATGGCTACTCATAAACGACATCTTTTATTTTGCATTTTTAGTGAATTTTCTTTTAAAAAACTTCACTAATGAGGAGATCCCGACTTTTGAATTTTGAAAAAAAAATTCTTCAAATAATAAATAAAATGATTTTCTTTGTTTACTAGTGTTCGCAATTTTGTTTTGTTAGTCATAAGCAATTTTAATTATAACCACAAAATAACTCGAGAAGGTAAGGAATGTGCATATCATTTTTACATTTTTTCCGTATTTTTGCCATTCAGATGTCTCACATTTCATCACGTTCTGTACGAGAGTCAGTATTAGTAAATAATTTACCCTTCGTGAAAATAAACTTAAGATTACTTGAGATGGGTCATTGAGATGATTTAAGAAAAAGTCTGGACGCAGCAAGTGCGTTATGGTAGTGAATTTTCATTAAAATGTTTTTAATGGCAAATATGTCTTTTTTAATAAAAGCAGGCATCAAATTTGGCTAAATATTTTTTACACAAAATTTTGAATACATAAGATTCAATTTATATACCTAGTATGTAATTAAAATTGAAAATAAAATAATCTGTTTGCACGAAAACACATTAAAACCTTATTTTCGACGAATTTCGTTTAAAAAATGTTCTATCAATTGAATAATTTTTCATAGAAAAATTATCAACAAACGTTTCTTCAAAGAAAATACATTAAATTGATTTATAAGAAAATTCGCTATTAAAAGAACATTTTGTACAAGATTCGCTAATAAAAAAAGATTAAAGAAATTAAAAAAACTGGTCCGATTTTCCTGGCCAACCAACCATTTCAAGTTATTTACCCACCTACCAAAATATAATTTTCCACAAAAACTTTTTTCGACAACACAACAATAATTTCATGAAAATTTGCAAACGATTTTGCAAGAAAATCCGTAAACATTTTTTTTATATAATAAATTATCAAACATTTATCATTGGTTACCAAAATTTCACAAAAACATTTTACAAAAATGATTTTACGAAGACTTGCTAAATATCTTTTACACAAAATTTTGCTAAAAGAATACATAAAATTCTAATTGTATACCTAATCTGTAATTAAAATCGAAACTAAAATAATTTGTTTGCGCGAAAATCCATTAAAACCTTATTTTCGACGAATTTCGTTTAAAAAATGGTCCATCAACTGAATAATTTTTCATACAAAAATTCGCAACAAATGTTTCTTCAACGAAAATTCATTAAATTCATTTATAAGAAAATTCTATAATAAAGGAACATTCTGTACAAGAAAATTAGCTAATAGAAATAAATTAAATAAATTTAAAAATATTCAAAATCTGGTCTAATTTTTTTTTTTTTTTTTTTTTTTTTTTTTATGTCAACAACACACCACGAGGGCTTACAGCCTAAATACTATCGTACCGTGGGTGTTGACAAGGAGGAAAGAGGCAGCTTGTTAATTCTGGACTTGAAGGTTTGGAGGTTCGGAGGAGAAGGAAAAACATGTGCCGGCAAGGAATTCCACAACTTGGAAGTCCTCGGGACAAAAGAGCGGGCATAACAAGATGTTCTATGTCTGGTGACCTGGACATTAAAAGGGTGCATTCGCTCTGTTCCCCTGGTAGATCTGCTGGGGGCAGAAGGTGGGGGAATTATGGAGGAAAGCTCCTCTGAGCAGTGCCCGTGCAGATATCTATAAAAGAGAGAGAGGTCACCAACGGCACGTCGGTGGGCAAGGGATGGAAGCCTTTGGGTGAGGGTAGGGTCACCGATGAGACGTATAGCTCTCTTTTGAATGGAGTCCAGGATAGCGAGTGTAGAAGCGGCAGCTGCACCCCAGATGTGGGAGCAGTATTCGAGGTTTGGCCTTATTTGTGAAGTGTATAAGGTATAGAGATTAGTTGGTGAAAAGTATTTGCGAGCCCGGAAGAGGAAACCCAATTTCTTAGCAGCCGCTTCTGCAATTGATGTAACATGTTGGTGCCAATTAAGATTTCGATCCACAGAAATGCCAACAAGAGAAAAGGACTCATTACTTTGAATAACTTGGTTGTTCATTGTGATGGGTCTAGGGCTGCTGTATCTCTTGTGAGAAAGAAAGCAAGACTTAGTTTTGGTGGGGTTGAATTGTACAAGATTTCTACTTCCCCAGTCTAATATTTTTTGGAGGTCTACGGAGACAGAACCCTCCATGAGTCTGCGATCCTCATCTAATTGGGCTAAAGAGACAGGTTTAGAATATTGTATGTTTGAGTGGAGGGTGCTGTCGTCCGCGTAACTGTGAACTGGGTTGGATGTGCTAGAGAGGAGGTCATTGATGTGGAGAAGAAACAAAGTAGGGGCTAAAGCTGAACCTTGAGGAACTCCTGCATTAATTGGATACAGTTTAGAGGAATGGCCATCCACAACAACAGATATGCTCCTGTTGGAGAGGAAATTTGCTGTCCAGGTACAAAGTTTTGGTGGTAGGCCATAGGCCGGAAGTTTATTAAGCAGCGCTGCGTGCCAGACCTGGTCGAATGCTTTGGATATGTCTAGAGCAACAATCTGGGATTCACCGTGTTGTTCCATAGACTTGTTCCAAGAATGGGTGACAAAGGAAAGGAGGTCGGCAGTCGATCTGCGCTGACGGAATCCATACTGCCTGTCGTGGATTAGACTGTGTTTTTCAAGGAATTTTAGTAGTTCGGTGTTTATATACTTTTCCATCACTTTAGAGATGACTGAAAGGAGAGAAATAGGCCTGTAGTTGCTAGGAAGCGCTTTGGATCCTTTCTTGGGGATGGGTTGTACTCGAGCAGTTTTCCAGTTACTAGGGAATATGCCTTTATTGTAAGATATCTGAAACAGACGAGTCAGGACAGGAGCAAGTTCTGGTGCGCATTTTTTGAGAACAATTGCTGGGATCTCGTCAAGGCCAGAGGCTTTCCTAGTATTAAGAGAAGAGAGCATCTTTCGTACCTTTTTAGTTTTGAAAATGATATCAGTCATTTTATGCGCGACATTGGGGACTGTTGGTGGTTGAACATTTGGAGGTGGGTTGAGAGTAGAATTTCCGGCGAACAACGAAGCAAAAAGTTCAGCCTTGCCCAGGGCGGTAGAAACAATTTCATCACCTGAGACAAGAGGTGGGAACGTGCTCTTGCAGAAATTATTCCCAATAGACTTAGCAAGAGTCCAGAAGGGTTTGCCGCCGTTGGAGCTTGAGAGGACTTTGTTTTTGATGTGGTCATTAAACGAGTTTTTTGCCTCAGAAAGAATGCGGACATAGCGGTTTCTTGCGTCGTTGAATGCTTGACGATTTTCTTGACTGGGATTGTGTAGAAGCGTTTTGTGAGCTTTGACCTTTTCAAGTCTGGCCTTGTCACACGATTTTGAGAACCAGGGCTTTTGAGTGGCTGAAGAGGTTTTCTGTGTACGTGGAATAAATAATTCCATGCCAGCTTGGATAATTTCGGTGACGTTTTTTGAGATATCAGAGGGGTCAGGATGAGAGAAGCAGACAGACGCCCATGGAAATGAGGAAAAGTAATTTCGCATTTCGTCCCAGTTTGCGGAGTTGTAGTGCCAAACGATACGTGGGTGTGATGACTGTGTGACCTCGGGTTGCATTGCACAGGAAGCAGTGACCATGCCGTGGTCTGAGCGACCAAGGGGGGCGGTGACTGATATCTTATAGCATTCAGGATTTGTAGTAAGAAGGAGATCCAAGGGATTTGAGCTGTGTGTTGGGATACGAGGAAAGTAAGTAGGTTGCTGAACCATATTGGCCAAAGAATTGCTGACTGCAAAGGCCTCCGCTGCTCTCCCTTGTGGATCGGTTTTTGAAGATCCTAGCCATTCCTTATTATGGACATTGAAGTCGCCAAGAATAGTGACCTCGGAGGAAGGATATTCAGAAATCAGATAGTCGGTTTTTTCAGAAAGGTAGTCAAAGAGCTGGACAAAGTTGTTGTCAGAAGGTGACCGGTAAATGCAACAGATGAATTTAGTTGCAGCCCTGAGAGAGAGTTTTATCCATAGTATGTCTTTTCTTCCAGCTTCTAAATTGGGAAGTCTGGTGCAGGGTAGATTGCTACGGACGTATGCGCACACGCCTCCATGCAATCTAAAGGCAGTAAGGAGCTCATACCCCGGGAAATTAAGGTGATTAGTGGCTGTTTTGGCACTGATTTGGGTTTCGGTGAGGAAGAGGAGTTGGGGCCTGTTAGCCTGGAGGAAATGGTGGACGGAGTTCAGGTTAGAATTTAGGCCACATATATTCGAAAAGGATATGTTAAATCTTGATGTTGGCGCCCCGTGTACACCCCTCTCCCGGAGATCCGAATGGAGGGGTATTTTGCCTCCGGAATATTTTATACAAGGAGGAGCCATCATCATTTTTGCTTATAAGGGAAACCGACTCATACACCAGAACCGGAAACGTCCGTTGGGACTTCACCGGCACCTTGATGAACAAAACTAGATAATTTTTCTGTGGCTTCACAGAGAAAATTCTTTTGCATATGGATGCTGTAAAGATTGAAAATTGTAGAGAAGAAAACAACCTCTTCTGATGTCACAAATCTCTACGTCTATGTTAACTGTGAAACGGTTTTACCAACTAACGGCAACAACAGCTGCTATTAAACTTGAATTAAAAGTCTTAAAAGTGCTTATCTTTAATTTTCAACAAAAAGTCGCTAAACAATATTGGAATTACACAATCTCATCATATCACGTTAAAATTGAATCAAAGACGAAAAAAGTAAAGAAAGTTGAAAGAGAAATTCAGTCAACGTGAGATTTAAACCCGCGTCCCTTCGCTCATCAACCATGCACCACTGTAAGCCTTGTATCACAGTCTGCAATAAAATGTAGATAACTGATAATGGTCTTAAGTGATTTATTTGGAATATGTGAGGTCTTTAGAGGCAAATTTTGTAACTATTTTAGAAAATGAGAAGTGTAGCATAAATCTAAAATATTCTAACATACATTTTATGCAATATTACATACAATATTTCGATATTGCGTCTTCTCTAACTTTTAGTGGCACTAAAATTTTGCTTTTTTAAGTGCCTATAACTTTTTTTCTTTCAACTTAGAGACCTAAATTTTGTGCAGAGTTTGGTTTTTCCAATATAAACCAGGTGCCGAAGCTTTGTTATTTTCGGAGAGATGAATTTTTGCTTAAAAAAATTTTCTCGGAAAAACTAGTCCGAATTTCCCGGAACTTACCCAAGCCACTTGGGCATGCACAATAAACCAAAGGTTGCATTGCTATCGGGGCGGCGAGGCCGCGGACGAGCCCTGAGGCAGAGAAAAAAACCACTTGTAAAAAGAACTTACTCGCCAAATTTTATCAAAATCGGCCGATTATTTTTTAAGTTATCGGTGTTAAAACATATAAGAATTAAAACTGCCCCCGGATATGTGTTCTAGGGGACCTAGTTAACGCTCATTTGAACAAATTTTTTCAAAATTCAAAAGTCGCGATCTCCTCATTAGTGAATTAAAAAAAAAATTCGCTAAAAAGATAAAGTTAACTGAAAGAGAACGTATCATAGTATGAAATATAACTGATTTTGGTGACCCAACTCGTACCCAAGCGTAGGATAATACAATTATTTAACAACCGAAAGCAAGGCGAGAAAAATTGGAAATAAAAAGTAAATTCGAACATGTTCGAGATTATCTAAATCTGGAAGGCTTTCGCAAACTAAGTAAGTTTAGTTGAATGTTTTACTGTCACTGAAAGATGATCCACGATCTTCGCTTAAAAAGACTGAATTGACGTGACAAATCAAAATCGACGGCTTAACGATTTATTATGCACAATCAAAAGTGTCATCCCAACAGAACTTGCCCGGTACAAGAATTATCTGACGACGGCTTCAATCACAGAAATCAGTTATGTGAACAAATGCAACAGATGTGTATCACAATCCCAAACTTCGAAAAAATATTTTTTCCTTCTTCAGATAGATCAACTTTTAAAAGTTAGTAGTGCAATTAATAGACAAAACTGCCCCTACAGAAATTCACAGGTGGATAATGGCAGGTACAGACTTAGTACTCTTCAAAAACAAATCTGGCGACGTATAGTGAAATATCGAATCATAAGCTTTTACTTTTTGATCAGACATAACAGGTGAAATATATTTTAATTCAGATAAGCTTAATTTCGCACATGACAGCCATATATCCAGACTAAGGATGACCTGATCTTCCAGCTAATCAGCTCTTTTTCGAGCATGATAGAGCACCTCCACACTAAGCAGAGTCTCCGTCCAAACTTAATATGCCTGAATCTTACAATTACCCATAGCGTTATGAATATCAGATGAATATATTAAACAGCAAAGGCCCAAGCAGTATGCCCTGAGGTACACCCGACAACATATTCAGAAATTAAGACAAATATCCACTGTAGAATACCCACTGAGGTTTGATTTGCAGAAATCGTCGATCCAGCTGGAGCAAAACTATAAAACCCAAATTTGGAGACTAGTACACAGATTACTATACTTCAGTATCACAATACGGCGAAGTAGCAAAAAATAAATTTCTGCGTATTAGAGGTGAACGACATAGGCGCGCATTATAAGTAGCTGATGTATGCACTAAGTTTTTTTATAATATTTCAACAATACACAACGAAGGCTTACAGCCTAAATACTTTCGTACCGTGGGTGTCGACAAGGAGGAAAGAGGCTACATGTTAATTCTGGACTTTAAAGTTTGGAGGTTCGGAGGAGAAGGAAAAACATGTGCCGGCAAGAAATTCCACAACTTGGAAGTCCTCGGGACAAAAGAGCGGGCAAAACAAGATGTTCTATGTCTGGTGACCTGGACAGTACAAGGGTGAATTCGCTCTGTTCCCCTGGTAGATCTGTTGGGGGCAGCAGGTGGAGGAACTATGGAAGAAAGCTCCTCTGAGCAGTGCGCGTGCAGATATCTATAAAAGAGAGTGAGAGGGAGTGAGGTCACCTACGGCACGCCGGTGGGCAAGAGATGGCAGCCTTTGGGTGAGGGTACGGTCACCGATGAGACGTATAGCTCTCTTCTGAATGGAGTCTAGGATAGTGAGTGTAGAAGCGACAGCGGCGCCCCAGATGTGGGATCAGTATTCGAGGTTTCGTCTTATTTGTGACGTACATAAGGTATAGAGATTTGCTGGTGAAAAGTATTTGCGAGCCCGGAAGAGGAAACCTAATTTCTTAGCAGCCGCTTCAGCAATTGGTGTGACATGTTGGTGCCAATTGAGATTTCGATCCACACAAATGACAACAAGTGAAAAAGACTCATTACTTTGAATAACTTGGTTGTTCATTGTGATGGGTCTAGGGCTGGTGTATCTCTTATGAGAAAGAAAGCAAGACTAAGATTTGGTGGGGTTGAATTGTACAAGATTGGGATTCACCATGTAATTCCATAGACTTGTTCCAAGAATGGGTGACAAGGGAAAGGAGGTCGGCAGTTGATCTGCGCTGACGGAATCCATACTGCCTGTCATGGATTAGACTGTGTTTTTCAAAAAAATTTAGTAATTCGGTGTTTATATACTTTTCCATCACTTTAGAGATGACTGAAAGGAGAGAAATATGCCTGTAGTTGCTAGGAAGCGCTTTCGATCCTTTCTCGGGGACGGGTTGTACTCGAGCAGTTTTCCAGTTACTAGGGAATATGCCTCTATTGTAAGATGTCTGAAACAGACGAGTTATGACAGGAGCAAGTTCTGGTGCGCATTATTTGAAAACAATTGCTGTGATCTCGTCAAGGCCAGACGCTTTCCTGGTATTAAGAGAAGAGAACATCTTTCGTACCTTTCTAGTTTTGAAAATGATATCCGTCATTTTATGCGCGACATTGGGGACTGTTGGTGGTTGAACATTTGGAGGTGAGTTGAGAGTAGAACTGCCGGCGAACAACGAGGCAAAAAGTTCAGCCTTGCCCAGGGCGGTAGAAACAATTTCATCCCCTGAGACAAGAGGTGGGAACGTGCTCTTGCAGAAATTATTCCCAATAGATTTAGCAAGAGTCCAGAAGGGTTTGCTGCCGCTGGAGCTTAAGAGGACTTTGTTTTTGATGTGGTTATTAAACGAGTTTTTTGCCTCAGAAAGAATGCGGACATACCGGTTTCTTGCGTCGTTAAATGCTTGACGGTTTTCTTGACTGGGATTGTGTAGAAGGTTTTTGTGAGCTTTGACCTTTTCAAGTCTGGCCTTGTCACAGGATTTAGAGAACCAGGGCTTTTGAGTGGCTGCAGAGGTTTTCTGTGTACGTGGAATAAATAATTCCATGCCAGTTTGGATAATTTCGGTGACGTTTTGTGAGATATCAGAGGGGTCAGGATGAGAGAAGCAGACAGACGCCCATGGAAATGAGGAAAAGTAATCTCGCATTTCGTCCCAGTTCGCGGAATTTTAGTGCCAAACGATACGTGGGTGTAATGACTGTGTGACCTCGGGTTGCATTGCACAGGAAGCAGTGACAATGCCGTGGTCTGAGAGACCCAGGGGGGCGGTGACTGATATCTTATAGCAGTCAGGATTTGTATTAAGAAGGAGATCCAAGGGATTTGAGCTGTGTGCTGGGATGCGAGGAAAGTAAGTAGGTTGCTGAACCATATTGGCTAAAGAATTGCTGACCGCAAAGGCCTCCGCTGCTCTTCCTTGTGAATCGGTTTTTGAAGATCCTAGCCATTCCTTATTATGGACATTGAAGTCACCAAGAATAGTGACCTCGGAGGAAGGATATTCAGAAATCAGATGGTCGTTTTTTTCGGAAAGGTAGTCAAAGAGCTGGACAAAGTTGTTGTCAGAAGGTGACCGGTAAATGCAACAGATGAATTTAGTTGCAGCCCTGAGAGAGAGTTTTATCCATAGTATGTATTTTCTTCCAGCTTCTAAATTGGGGAATCTGGTGCATGGTTGATTGATACGGATGTACGCGCACACGCCTCCATGCAATCTAAAATAAGTAAGGAGCTCATACCCTGGGAAATTAAGGTGATTAGTGGATTAGTGATAATACTGGATATCCCCAGATATCTCTGGGGAGTGATATGCAACTGAATTTTGACGCCTTCAGTCTGGGCCTAGAAATGGACAATTGGCCTCGCTTGGTTATTATTCGTGAGCGGGGTTCCAGATGACATTGTCGTGAGTTGAGCGCTGGGGGGTGTCGTGTGCCCAGACGACCCAGAGGGGGTTGAGATCTCTGATGAGATGAGTGGTAAACACCCGGAGTTTGAGGCCCCCACTGCGTGCTTCGAAACGGACGGACGACCACGCTCGGGAGCGGGACTCAATGTGGTGTCACCTTGAGTCTATTACTGGTGGGTGCCAGGTTTAGACGAACCCGGGAGATTGGGTGCTACTCGAGAGCGAGACTTCATCATACCCCTTCGATTCAAACACTGACGGACGTCGGGTCCAGACGAACTCAGAGAGACGTTATCTCTCTTTAAGCTTCGAAACGGACAAGCGATTTCACTCAGATTGCAGTACACCTGCCAAACAAACTTTCACTCTCAAGGATCGACTTCCGCAGGGAGCTGGATTTGATGGCGATGGGTGAAATTTAAACGATTAGATGTGAGCCACAATAGACCTAAGGTCGCGGTGGAGGGACTGGAATAGCCCACTCACAGTTAATCTAATCTAATCTATCACTATCAAATATTTTGAGACTTCAAACTCGCTTGGTCCTTGCTACGAACTTTCCAATAGACCCTCGTAAACACCATTATTCTATTATCATACTTATTCAAAATGCAATAATGTTCTGGAGAATTCCAAACTCCCTTGAGCGATTCACTTACAGGAAAGTTAAGAATCCAAGGATCGATAGTTTCTTGACTCCTGACTCCAAGTATTTACTACAATCCGTGTATTATTAGGGTAGCGTTTATACGAAAGGCTTCAGATTAGAAACCGCCAATAAACCGATTTAGCAAATTGACTCTCAAGAGACTCGACACGATAATTACGTATATTCCACTCTAGAAATAAAACAGAAACTTTAAAAATAGAAGCTATTAGGAAATACGCACTGCGTCACTTCTGTGCAACCTGTATTATTATTTATTAACAAATGTTTGATATTCGGGAGGATTATTTATATACAGCGGCAATTACACAACGATCTTGTTTATACAGTGATGTTTATACAGGGAAATATGACCAGGTTACAATGAACTAATAAAACAACCCCATGCCGGGTGTTTGATGTCTTGAAAATCCTGAGTAAATATTGGACGCTTTAAATAGACGATGAGGTGAGACAGAAATCGATATGTTCCTCATTCCACTACAACACTCCTCCCTGTGGGTTTACTAAAACTCCATGAAATATTACTACTAAAATTTAATAGTGTCACGTGTTTTCAACTGAACTTTTCCCAGTTTGCTGTGTCTTCTACCGATATATCTTCTTCATTTTATGTCTTTATGTTATTAGGGACGATAGATTTTTCGCAGATACATTTACATTTCAAAACCCATCGAAAATGGTGAATGTTGTTAATAAAGATCTATTTTCTGTCCACTGTTAGCAACAACAGGTGAACGATAAAGTTTCTACTTCGATAAGTTAGGTCCGGTCAGATATCTTCTCATTCCGAACAATTCTATAAATTATTAATAACTTGAACATCATTAAACACACTTTGGATTTTCGGCACGATGCTCCTTTCCTTAAGACCTTTAAAATGCGGTGCCACACAATATAGGGCTAGTTTTAAAATATTTACGTTTCACCCCCCAAAAAGCACTTCTTCAGGGTTAGCAAGAACCTAGGTTCATTGTGATGGCTCTAGGGCTGGTGTATCTCTTATGAGATAGAGAGCAAGACTGAGATTTTGTGGAATTAAATTGTACAAGATTTCTACTTCCCCAGTCTAATATTTTTTGGAGATCCACAGAGACAGAACCCTCCATGAGTCTGCGATCCTCATCTAATTGGGCTAAAGAGACAGGCTTAGAATATTGTATATTTGAGTGGAGGCTGCTGTCGTCCGCGTAACTGTGAACTGGCTTGGATGTACTAGAGATGAGGTCATTGATGTGGAGAAGAAACAAAGTAGGGGCTAAAGCTGAACCTTGAGGGGCTCCTGCATTAATTGGATACAGTTTAGATGAATGGCCATCCACGACAACAGAAATGCTCCGGTTGGAGAGGAAATTTGCTGTCCAGGTACAGAGTTTTGCTGGTAGGCCATAAGCCGGAAGTTTATTAAGCAGCGCTGCATGCCAGACCTGGTCGAATGCGGATACGTCTAGAGCAACAATCTGGGATTCACCGTGTAGTTCCATAGACTTGTTCCAAGAATGGGTGACAAAGGACAGGAGGTCGTTTGTTGATCTGCGCTGACGGAATCCATACTTGACTGTCGTGGATTAGACTGCGTTTTTCAAGAAAATTTAGCATTTTCAGCAGGATGCTCATTTCCTTAACACCTTTAAAATGCGGTGCCACACAATATAGGGCTGGTTTTAAAATATTTACGTTTCACCCCCCAACAAGCACATCTTCAGGGTTAGCAAGAACCTAGGTGATAATAAAAGCAGATTTCTTTATTAACAAAATTATAAAGACAAATTTATTTTAATACATTTACCACCATTAGTCCACGGATGAACAGAACTACACTTGTAAAGTTTTTTATGTTACATATTAAAGAAAAAAAGTCATTCTTTATAAAAAAAGTCTGCTTAGTCTGAAAAGTTCATAGCCATCTTTCAAATTTTGTAATACTATACAAGATGGTTAGAAAATAAGACAATGTGAAAATAAGACAAGGATAGACTACAAAATTCAATACAAATATTTTAAGGGCATATTCCTGAAGTCAAAATAAGACCTTTTTTATATAAACATACGTCCTGAAAGCTTTAGTTTTCTAGATACAGGTGCTTAAGTTTCCATTTTTTTTATCGTTTTTGGCTAATATCTCAAAAACGCTTCGGTATTTGAAAACCAAATTTTACATATCGGTTACAACTCAAAAGCTGCTTCTTCCTGTTTCAATTTGCAGTTTCCAAAACATACTAGTGGCGCAGAATTTGAGTCAGTCAAATGTTCTATGTCCTGAATTCTACGCCACTAAAAAAAAATGCGGTTTTTATGCATAGAATGGGCAGGGTCTTTTACATGTAAAAGGTACTCTTTGTTCGAAACTATAAAGTGCACCGTTTTCTAGAAAAATTGACTTTTGTATCGAAAAACTTAATATTTTTTACTGATTTTGGATCGCAAATTGTAAATATGTGCTCCTTTGACGAAACAATGCATTTTCTACACTTTTTACTTGTTTTTCTTCCACATAGAAGGCAGATTTACTTGAAAACGGTGCACTTTAGAGTTTGAAACAAAGAGCAACTTTTACATGTAAAAGACCCTGCTCATTCTAAAGAAAATGCACAAAAAACGAAGTTTTAGGGCAGAGAACCTTTGACGGGTTCAAATTATACGCAACTGACATGTGAATCTGAATTGAAGTTAATGAAATTCAAACTAAAATTATAATACTCACAATTTAAATGACAACTTATAATTACAAACTTACATTGCCTCAGAAACTCTTTAATGTATTTTTAATGGATACATTGTAAAAAGCACATTACTATGATTTTTGCTTACTTTCTTACCTTCAAGACCTACACGGGAAATAAGTTTTGAGTATACTAATTACAATATTGTAATAAGTTTCGAGTATTTTATAGCGAATTTAATATATATATATATATATATATATATATATATATATATATATATATATATATATATATATATACAGTGTGTTTCACTTTAAGTGGCGACAATTCATTATTTTATAACAGGTCATCTGATTTTGAAAATGCTTATCAGTGACCTGCAAAAAGGCATTTTAATCGAGTTATTTTCGAAATGGGATAAAAATCTTTGGCTGAATTTTGTGTACAGTTTCCAGATGAGTTCATTGTTTATGATGATTTTCACAATTTGAAGCAATGGCCGAGAGTTTATCAGGCGCCAACAGTTGAATAGTTGTGGCAATGGATGCGTTCACTAGTCCCGCTGAGTCTCCGCGGGAACTCAACTGTTGCAGATTTGTCAAGGCGAAATGACAGACAAACGCCACAAAATAGTGCTTGCAATCAACAGTGAGTTCATCAGTCTCTAACTGCTGAAATGTATCGGTAAGTTAACAGATGACCGCTTAAACTCAGCTGTTGGCACCTGGTGAACTCGGCCATTGGCGTGAATGATATGTCAACACTAACCGTTGAACCGAGCTAATATACGTGATTTCTGTTTTGTAATTACTTCCACATCGTCACGTCTGGAAGTATCACATTGGCGAAAAAAATTTCAAATTTTTTTTCGCTTAAACATCGTAAAAAGTATCAAAACATGATTTGAGAATTGATTTTTTTTGTCTGTCCGTCTGTCGGTCTGTATGTCTGCCTGTTTGTAGCCACGATAACTTCAGAACGAATTGACAGTTAGCACTCGACAAACGATCGGTTCGGATTGTTTTTGGGGGAAATCGCTTTAGGGGGTAGGGGATGAATGTGGGTGATCTGGTGAAAATTTGAATTTTTTCGTTAAAACTCGAGTAATATAACGTTTTAGGGTTTTTATTAGAAAACTTTTCATGCGATCAAACGTCCGGTATTCTGTGCTGAAATTAAATTAGAGGTTGAATATGGGGGGTAAAGTATTGTTGACAAAAATTTCGATTTTTTTGTTGTTGCTAAAAATGGTGTAAAAAGTCTCAAAAGATACAGAAAACTTGATTCTAGAACGAAAATATTTTTGTCTGTCGGTCTGTCGGGGGAATAACTTTCGAACGAATTGAGATATCATCTTCAAATTTGGTATCCAGTTAGCAGCCCACAAAGGAACGCTTCGAATTGTGTTTTGTGTTTGGGTAAGATCGCTTCAGGGGATAGGGGATAAATAAGGGGTGATTTGGTAAAAATTGAAATTTCTTCAATAAAACTCGAGTAATATAACGTTTCAAAAGCTTATGGGTACAGGAATACAAATATTTTCTTCGTGGTCAAGTCATGGGCCCTAAATTAATTCAATGAGAATGTCTTTCTGCAGAGAATAAATTATCACAGCAATGTGGAAGTTATGATTCAATTTACAGCACTATTTTTCATGGCACTCTGAAAGAAGAAATTTAAGAAAAATTATCACGGATATAGTTTGACAGTAGGTGGTCTCAAAAACCTTGTAAAACAATACACTGTTTCTTTTTTAAATGGTACATCATCACTAAAAAGAACTTTGAAAGTTTAACTTCCCTGTTCTGGTTATTAATTCTCTTTGAAAATACGAGAGGCGATGCTCCAGAAACAAAATCTTAAGATCATGTTTTATTGTAGCTAATTTTAAAATACTGGAAACGGAGACATAATTATTGTTTACGACAGACGAAATATGACCACATGAATATAAGCAGCTGACATAAATTCTTGAAAAGTTAATTATATATGAACACCACTTGTTTCTAAGAACGATTATCTCTACACATGATGTGCGTTTACTCCAAAACTAAAAGAAGATTGGACGCAGCAAATGCGTTATGTTGGTGAATTTTCATTAAAATGTTTTAATAGCAAATATGGCTTTTTTAAATGGAAGTCATCCAATTTGGTATATGTAATCTTAATACAGGCAATAGAGAATTTTTTTCTGCATTAAACTACAGGAGTTTTTTTTTGATAGATAGGTTCAGAATTACGCACTGAATGTAAAAACACAAAATCCTTACAAATTAGGAGGGCGGAAGTGCCGCCATTTTGAGAAAAACCGTTTCGGCCTATATCTCCGTAACCGTGCACTTTAGACCAAAAATGGTAATGACCTTTATTGTAGATAATTGCATTTTTCATCTTTTTTGATAAATAATTTTTTTGTATCACTCACCGTTCACAACTTATACGACTATTAGCATTCATTTATTGACTTTTTTACGTATATCTTTGTTTATAATTGTTTAAAAAACAAAATGCTTATAACTTAACTTTTCAATCGACAAATTTTCTAGAACTATTACTTAAAACTTTTTTTTTCTAAAAATATTATTAGTGCATATTCTTTAAAAAAATTCACTAATGATGAAACCCCGACTTTTGAATTTTGAAAAAAGATATGGGTAAAAATGTCAATAAATGAATGCTAATAGTCGTATAAGTTGTAAACGGTGAGTGATACAAAAAAATTAACAAAAAAGATTATAAGTGCAATTATCTATAATAAAGGTCATTACCATTTTTGGCCTAAAGTGCACGGTTATGGAGATATAGGTCTAAACGGTTTTTCTCAAAATGGCGGCACTTCCGCCCTCCTAATTTGTAAGGATTTTGTGTAGTTTAGTGCATTATGGACAAAAGTAACGGGCTCCTCTATTGCCTGTACTATCTATATAGTAGAAACAATGTACCATATTTCATTAAAATAAATTTATTGTTTGAAAAAAGCACCAAAATGTTCCCAAAATAAACTTTAAATGTTTCTGAAAAAACTGATCCCGATTTTTCCTGGCCAACGAATCTCTTCATGCTATTAATATACCTGCCAAGATTTAATTATCCACAAAAAGCTTTGTCATAAAAATGTAACAAATATATATTTGCATTAAAATTTTCAAATGATTTCTTTCACAAAAATTCGAAATTTGTTTTACACAAATTGGCTTAAGTAATGATACACAAAAATTTCATTTTATAAACAATTTTTCTTATGAAAATTCGAGAAAATTTTTTTTACAATGACTTATTAAACATTTATTATTATTAACATCTCACAAAAATCTTACAAAAAAAATATTTCTACGGAAACAAAAAAAATCTGCGAAAACTGACTAAATATTTCTACAGGTACACTTTCTAAAAAAATACATAAAATTCAAATTAGATACCTAATCTGTACTTCATTAAAACCTTAAAAAAAAAAGAAATTCCAAAAAAATTTAAGCGGAAAATACTCATATTTTCATGTCACAAACTGTCATAAAAAAACGTTATTAAAGGGTCACTTTGAAATTTCATTTGACAATTGTGAAAACCATTTATTAACTATGTACATATTATTAAAATGTAAACATAGATAATCCTACCAAATTAATCATTTTTTGTGGATTTTCTTTTTAAAAACTTGCTAATGAGGAGATACCTACTTTTGAATTTTGAAAAAATTTCTTCAAATGAGCGCGAAGTAGTTTCAATTTTTATCTGTTATATATATATATATATATATATATATATATATATATATATATATATATATATATATATATATATATATATATATATATATATATACAGTGTGTCCAAGATAAGGAGGGGATAGCATGGTGAAATCGGAAACGGTAAGAGATACAGGGGGGGTAAATTAGAAAAAAGTTGCCCATTTTAGAGCTCAATTAAACAATATTTTGAAATTTTGGAAATTCCGATTATTTCCGGAGATATTCGAAAAAAACCGAAATTCGCCAATTTCGGTTTTATTTTTTTCTGACCTTATTTGAGAAGATATTGAAAAACAAAAAAAAACACTTTCTCATGTACACTTTTTAAGCTCTACAGGTTGGTGTTTACAGATTTTTTATTCGACGTTTCGTCTCCGAGAAACCATCATCAACTTTAATTTTTTAAATACGGCCGTGCAATTTTTATTTCAAAACTTTAAACCATTTTCAAATCTAAATTAGAGGATGTATAATTTCTAATGGTTTGAATATGTTTTCAGCTTATTTCAGTCATAAAAGGTGTTTTTTTCAGGAAAAATATTTTGAGTACGGCCCTGAATACTCGAAAAGCATTTATTTCTATAAGTAGTATCTTTTAAAAAGTCAATGAAGAGAAAAACGTTTTCAGTAATATTTCTTCGTTATTAAAATGTAACACCGTACTATTATAAGACTAGGTCCTAAACATAGAGGGCTTTGAAAAATAAACAAGTTGTCTCTAATGACAATAGAGATCTTTCAACAAATATAAATGTCAATTACTTCACTTTGTTAAATACAATTAATTGGGTACAAGCTCTTTCAATTTGTTTGAAAATGGCTGGACATTTTTCTTTTGAGGAAAAGTTCGACATGTTAAAATGTTACATTTTGTGCTATAGTAATACAGGAAAAGCTGAGCAAATGTATTCAAATTATTATCCTGAAAGAGTATAGCCAAATAGAAAGATATATGGAAGAATAGTTACCAATTTATTGGCGTATGGTTCATTTAAGAAACCAATTGTTAGTAGAAGCAAACCATGCACTGAAGTAACTCAAAATAATGTACTGTTAGCTGTAGCCCAAGACCCTACAACATCGGTTAGAAATATTGAAAGAGTAACTGGGACTCCAAAATCTACTGCAAATTTTATTTTGCGTAAGAACAAATACCATCCTTTCAAATTTCGAATCTGCCAAGGATTACGGCTCGGGGACGATATAAAACGCAGGACATTTTGTGAGTGGTACACTAGAAAATGTCAAGAGGATGAACATTTTGTTAATAAAATATTATGGTCTGATGAGAGTATGGTGACTAACAACGGAATCTTCAACAGGCGAAATACACATTTCTGGTCCAGAAGAAATCCGCGTTTATACAAAACGTCTAAGCACCAACACCGTTTTGGTTTCAACATGTCGTTGGGGATGTTAGGGACACGGATAATTGGGCCATTTTTTTATCATGGATCACTGACTTCCGACCGGTATCGAAATTTCCTGCAGAATAATTTGGAAGAATGGTTCGATGCTCACTTACCATTAGCAGAAGTCAATAATATCTGGTTTCAACAAGACGGGGCCCCGGCTCATAATTCGAGAACTGTTCAAGAATAACTATCAAACAGGTTTCCTGACAAATGGATAGGTACGCATTCAGATGTTTCTTGGCCTCCACGATCGCCAGATCCATTTTTGTGGGTATGTCAAAAACTACGTATACCAACGAAATTTTCACACGGAGAAATGATTACGTCAACTGGTTTTGCAAGCATTGCAAACCATTACACCAGATGCAGTAAACAATGTTTTGGATGCCACAATTAGACGATGTTACCTATGCCTAGAAAATAATGGTGATTTGTTTGAACATCTCTTATGATTAAGGCAGATAATCTATTTAGATATAATATTCATTAGTTAATAAGGTACCTACATTTCATGACTTCATTTCATGAATTTAAGTTATTTTATTGGCTTATTTATTACAAATGTGTTTCTTTTTCATTAATACGTTTGAAGAATCTTACTGAAAATGTTGTACTTCATTGACATTTTAAAAGGTACGACCTTACCGAAATAAACGCTTTTCGAGTATTCAGGGCCGTACTCAGAAGATTATTCCTGAATAATTTTGTTTTTTGACTGAAACAAGCTGAAAACATACTCAAACCGTTACAAATGATACACCCTCTAAGTTAGATTTGAAAATGGTTTAAAGTTTTGAAATAAAAATTGCAGGGCCGTATTTAAAAAATTAAAGTTGATTATGGTTTCTCGGAGACGAAACGTCTAATAAAAAATCTGTAAACACCAACTTGTAGAGCTTAAAAAGTGTGCGTGAGAAAGTGTTTTTTGTTTTTCAATATCTTCTCAAATAAGGTCAGAAAAAAATAAAACCGAAATTGGCGAATTTCGGTTTTTTCCGAATATCTCCGGAAATAATCGGAATTTCCAAAATTTCAAAATACCGTTTAATTGAGCTCTAAAATGGGCAACTTTTTTCTAATTTAACGCACCCTGTATCTCTTACGGTTTCCGATTTGCCCATGCTATCCCCTCCTTATCTTGAACACACTGTATATATATCATACCGATAACTCAAAAATAATGGGACGATTTTGATCAAATTTCGTAAGCGCTTTCTTTTTGCAAGTGGCTTGGATAAGTTCGTTATTCAGGAAAATAGGCCCAGGTTTTCCGGTAAATTTTGTGTTTTCTGTCGGAAAATGTTTATATCTCCGGAAATAACAAAGTAAGGGCAACCTTAGTATGCGTGTTTGTATTATAAAAAAGTATGGACGCAGCAAACGCGTTATGGTAGTAAATTTCCATAGAAATGATCTGACACCCAATATTTTTAGAACTCTTTTTTCCTGTAACATAGAAATCTAAATTTTGCTATTTTGTATATAGTTTCCTTTTAATGTCATAATTTGTGCGCCAAATTTGATTACAATAAAATAAAAAAGTTCATATAAACATAACCTCTAATTTGCTCCCGAACGGAGAAATTTAATATTTTTCAACAATCTTTGACAATATCTTTGGAACGGAGTGAGATATTTGCATGCAATTCCGCACACGTTCTATGTAGATTTAGGTTATTACTCGGTTGTATTCTTGTCCCAAATCATATACTGTGTGTTACTTTTCCGGGTTCCGTAGACTATTTGAAATAATAGAACTTCTTTCACGTACGCCACTGACCTTTTATAATACCTCTTTCTCAAACAACAATCTCTTAGAAATATTTTTGTTTCCCTGTAGTTTTATGCTATCGTGAGCGATTATCGAAATATTACTAGTTTTTTTAAACAGTTATGTTTTTTTTAACTTCAACACCCAGTATCTCCCTTAGGAAGCTAATTAGAGGTTATGTTTATGTGAGTTTTTTGTCTCAAAACGATCTGTTCTATTGGTTGCTAAACTCATACTACTACTTCCTAAGAGAAATACAGGTTGTTGAAATTTTTTGTCTTTTTTTCCAAAATTTCAACACCCTGTATTTCCCTTAGGAACTAGTAGTTGATGTATGTAGCGATCAATACAAATTCGAGACGCCACTATATATATATATATATATATATATATATATATATATATATATATATATATATATATATATATATATATATATATATATATATATATATATAATATTGTGGCGTCTCCGATGCAGCTATTCCGATTAGCTCATTACTATGTATAGGTACTATATTTGGGAAAATTAAAAAATAAATGATTGATATCGGAAATAATTCAAAATTGAAAGAAACGTACGCAATCTAATTACAGTTAAACTGATATAAATACTATAGTCTATAATACAACGCCCCGGAGATAAAACAGAACTATAACAAAACAGTAAAACGTCTAAAGTACCTATTTAACATTTAATTAGCTATCAACGGTATTATTATAGGTTTTTGTTAGATATTTTCAATAGGATACGCATTATCAAAAGCAAACTATAGAAGCTAAAATAAGAACATTTGGCACCGGGTGTCATTTGACGTGAATATCATTAGATCAACCTGATATAAAATAAGGCACCCTTGCCTCGAACCACAATTATAAAACCGGCAGCGATTCCGTACGCAGTGTTGCCACATTATAACATTTGCCCCTGATATATAGTGAGGGCCAAAATTATGGAATAAATTCTTCAAACCTTGAGCGATTTGTGTATTGACGAAGTGCTCGAACACGTCAACCCTACTTTTCAAAAATACACATTTTTGCATAAAATTTACGTTTCACCCACTCCCGCTTTTAAGTATGACGTCGACATTTTTTTAAAATGACAACCCCCGTATTTCTTTTATTTTAACAGATCAGTTAATTATCTACACGCTCCCTTCAAAATTTTGAGACATTAAATTGTTATATTTTCCAAAGAATGTAATTTAAAGAGTGGGAAACATAACCTATCTTCAAAACAACAATCAATCAATGAATTGTCTGATACGTCTATCTGGATATTTCGCACTAAACAAACTGCACTTCTTGCTGTGTTCCAGTTTTATCATCGCATCTCGTCCGGTCAAGTTAGCTAGAAAAATAGTGGTCAAATAACAAAATTTCGCACAGAACTGGATTTTGGTAGAGACCTTAGGTACACCATTACAAATAAAATACCAAGAGTCCCCATTGATCCCAAGTCTGCTAAAAAGTTATTCAAGCTCAAAGGTCACAATTTTCGTTGTTTTTTTTTCAAGTAAACGGTAAATTATATTAAAAAAAAAAGTGAGACAAAAATTGTAGATCATAAAATTATCTACTAAAATTGTCCCTATACTTTTTTTTTTCTAAAAATCACCATTTCTGAGATATCGCGATTTTAACAGTTGAGGGAGTTACATTCTACAGAGGGGCCTGGATATACTGCTTCCCAACATAAGGGAGGTTTTCCGGGCCAGCCTGGCGAGGGGCTACGTCCCAAAGGCCTGGCGCAGGGTTAGGGGGTCTTCATTCCCAAGCCGGGAAGGGAGGACTACACGCTGGCCAAGGCGTACAGGCTAATCAGCCTTACATCATTCCTGCTTAAGGCATTCGAAAAGATAGTAGATAGGTTTATGTTGGAAGGGATCCTCAAGGATCCCTTCCATAAAGGTCAGCACGCGTACCAGCGGGGGAAGTCGACGGAAACGGCGTTCCATTATGTGACACGAAAGGTGGAAAGGGCCCTACACTAAGGGGAGAGCGCATTAGCTGTGTTCTTCGATGTGGAGGGGGCCTTTGATAAGGCAAGGACGGATACGGTCTGTACCGCCCTACACCATAGGGGAACGCCGAGGTCCCTAATAAACTGGGTGGCGAGCATGCTGGAGGACAAGAGAGTTTCGCTGACCTTGAGGGGCCGGGGGCTGAACGTTGGGGTGACGGGTGGCTGTCCTCAGGGCAGCTGCCTTTCGCCCCATCTATGGTGTCTGGTCATGGACGGCCTCTTGGAGTGGCTCTCTTAGAATGGCTTCTACGCCCAGGCGTATGCTGATGATGTGCTGGTCTTAGTCACCGGCAAATTCCTCGGCGTCGTCTGTGAGTGCATGCAAGCTGCCTGTAGCATAATCGAAAGGTGGTGTGGTGAGCAGGGACTCTCCGTGAATCTGGCGAAGACGGAGATGATCCTATTTACCAAGAAGAGGAAGGTAGAGGGGTTCAGGGCGCCCGTGATATTTCGAAAACCTTTAGCTTTAGTGCGGGAGGTCAAATATCTGGGGGTGATCCTGGACCCCAAACTAACATGGGGGTCGCAAATAGAACGAGTAGTGAGGGATGGAGTAGCGACCCTCTGGCAGCTGCGTCGTGTGATAGGCAGGACCTGGGGACTTAATCCTCGGATCCTTCATTGGATCTACACTGCGATCGTCCTGCCGAGAATCCTCTATGGGGCGTTGGTCTGGTGATGTGGTGTGAACCAAACTACCAGCAGGAAACTGGCCAAACTCCAAGGGCTGGCAATCCTGGGTATCACAGGCGCTATGAGGACGACACCCTCAGCTGCGCTAGAGGTCCTGTTGATGCTGCCACCGCTTCCCATCTGCACCAGAAGGGAGGCTATGGCGTCGCATCTTAGAATGCGAGACTCGGGAAACTGGTGCGGAGAGGGAGCAGTAATATGGCATGCAAGAGTCGCCAAGAAGGTGAAAAAAGAAATTCCGATTTCCGCCATAAAGGTGCGGGATGCCGAGGACGATATTAGGTTGACTAGGGCATACACCCTCAGGATCCCCAGTAGGGATCAGTGGAGGGAAAATGAGGTTGCATTCCAGCCCGCAAGCCTGGTCTGTTTCACCGACGGATCGCGGCTGGAGGACCAACAATCCTCCGGGGCAGGAATATACATCGAGGGCCTGGGGGTGCGCGAGAGCTATGCTCTTGGCGCATATACCACGGCATTCGAAACAGAGGTGTATGCTATCCTGTCTGTGGCCAATAGACAGGATGTGAAGAGGAGTCCCGAGAAATGTGTGTACATCTGCTCGGATAGCCAGGCAGTCCTCCGGGCAGTCTGCGCGGCTAGAATCAGGTCAGCACTGGTTCAGGAGTGCGCTGACGCCCTCAGACGACTAGCCAGGACGAAGGAGGTGCAACTGGTGTGGGTTCCGGGACACTGTGGCGTAGCGAGGAATGATGTGGCGAAAAATCTCGGTTCCCGGCGGCCGTTCTGTGGCCCGGAGCCTGCTATAGGCATAAGTAGGAAGACAGTCTTTGTCGCCTTAGACAGGTGGACCGAGGAAGCAATGGAGAGGTACTGGGGGTCGGTTGGTGGCTGTAGCCAGGCGAGGGACTTCGTGGAGGGGCCGGACAGAGATAAAGCTGTCTGGCTACTCGGAAGGAGTCGACCTACGCTTCGCCGCATCCTTGGGGTGCCGACAGGCCACTGCGCCCTTAGAAGACCCCTTACACTGATAGACGTAGAGAGGGATCCCATTTGACAGGAATGCGGCGAGGATGAAGAAACGTCCTACCACTACCTGTGTGAATGCGAGGCTTTTGGGAGTCTTCGAGCAGAATTGTTCGGATCGAGGACTCTGCAGAGGAATCAGGTAAGTACCGTCCAATTGAAGACCGTCACGGCCTTCATCTCGAAGTCGAGGCGGTTTGGCGACGGAACCGGGGAAGAGTAGAGCATGGTTGCTGGGCTTGGCAAAAGGGGCCCATTGTGGCCTACTTGCTTGACGTTGGCCTCCCCACCACTGATACTACTACTACTACTTTCTACATAATATGCACGCATATGCCACGTAGATACATCATCGGACGTTTAATATAAGTAAAAGTACCTATTTGTGCCTGATCAACAGCTACCGAGTCTACTACCAAGTTCAGGAATGGCTAGGCAATCAACTGAACCCTAAAGACTGGCGTTGGAAATTAACAGATAGTATTTTAGAATCGCTCCGCCGCCTATGGGCAGTCTCCTGATAGATTACTTTGTAAAATAAAGACCGGCAGAAGCACGTCCGATAGATAATACAAAAATACAGCTATTTCCGCCAAACGAAATATGTTAATTTTGATGTCGTTGAAACTCCCTAAATCGTTAGTGACCGACTACCTGCAGAAGAACATAGAGTTGTGGATATAAGATATTTAGAATTATTCATCCTCTGATGACGCTAACTTAGTTAGTGAAACGATCGTCAGGTTTTTTTTATGTGATGTAATTATTTCGATTCTCCAAGTGTGCTTATCAGTGCTCATCACAGGTTCCAATCTTCGCTTAGTGAAGTTTACTTATTAGGGAAAAAAACCACATACGTCACAACACAGAAATGAATATTCAGTTCCATAGCGGAGAGATTACTCTAACCATCTGACAACACTGTACAAAGACGTAACGCACGCCACTGGATCACCCCTGGTGCTCAGATAAACACCCCCTATAATAAACTAGGAGGGGACAAGGCTACCGTACAGCCATACTCTAATCTAGTTAGTGATAATGCGTATATTTAATTGGAAATCTGGAATATTGTTGCCACTTTATGAATTTATTACAGCCGCTGCCGAAATGGAATAATTGGATTCATTAAACTTTATGGTTATGGATTTCGATGTTATTATTAGAAAGTGAGGAGTGATATTTGTCATAAAGTGACGATTTACTCTTATGCGTCAAATCCATTACGTTTTATGTCTTCAACGATTTTATGTAGTGACGGATATTAAAAGAGGGAAGAGGTGTTGAATTTTATGATGCTTTTCAATGATCTATTGATTTTGGGCGCTTCTATCTCATTCTTAGGTTTTCCATTTTATTAAGAAGCGATCTTAGCGGTTACAAGGAGAAGCTGGAGTTATTTGGAGAAGGAAGAGCCGTCGAAATATTACCTTAGCGTTGGCACATTTACACAGACACAAAAGATCAAAGTCGTGTAGCGAACGAAGTGAAAAGTTGCTAAAATAAAACGTTTTTAGAATATTCCACTGTGTATTCAATAGAAACTGCTTTTATTTTTAGCATTCTCGACAAACATAATCACAGTCTTACGCACTTCATCAATTAAGCCAGATTTTCTTCTTAGTTTAGCACTCCCCTTATTAACGAATTGTTATTAAAAAAGTTCACAAATAGGGAGGTCAGGGCTTTAGTACCTCCCAAATTATAAACGTGGCAGGTATTTTCCCCTGTTAATTGTATGAACTGTGCTACGAATTGCTGCCGCACCCACCGTACTTGCCCGACCTGGCCCCTTGTGACTTATTTCTGTTCCTTAACATGAAAAGATGGCTCCGGGGGGAAAGTCGGCCCAAATTAGGAGGTTATCGCTGAGACAGGGGCGTATTTTGAAGATTCTGACAAATCGCATTTTTTGAGGGGTAAAAGAAATGACAGAAGTGTTGGAAAAAGTATATCGACCTAAAAAGAGGATACGTTGAAAAATCTCTGTCTAGACGCAGCAAGTGCGCTATGGAAATGAATTTTGATAAAAAGGTTTTTAATAGCAAATATGCCTCTTTAATGCAAGCAGGCATCAATTTGGTCCCCGTTATTATTATTATTATTATTTATTCATTGATAAAAATCATACAGTATGCCTATACAATAAGTCTGAGACTTGTGCTGTACATTTGCATAATTTTAAAAGTTATATCTAAAGCAATGTGACAATTATATATCAAATTCAGCAAACTTCAAATTTGGACAAACCAGGTAAAAAAATTTCTTCACTTTTATTTCTTCAATCTAATGCTTCACCCATTGCCTTCATTTATGATAGATCTAAACCACTTCAATACACCATCTTAACTATCACTCTATCTGCACATACCATATTTTTGCCAAAATTATTAATTTTATATAAGATCAATGTACCATATTTTATCAAAATTTTCGGAAAATAAACTTAAAACGTTTCCTAAAAAACTCGTTTCCTAGCTGACGAACCTTAGGTTAATAGCAAATTGCGTTATCGAATTTTGAAGCGTTTAATGAAAATTCGCTACCAAAACGCACTTACTGCGTCTCGATTTTTTTCACAAACATGCATCATATTTCGATGAAAAATGCAAAAATGCAATAAGGAATGTTCCAAAAAAAACCTGTAGGTATCACCAACGACTTATGGGCCATCCTGTGATTGTCAAAATAATGTTATAAGATGCAGCTCAAAACACCCTATAGGTAACGTATACAATTTCTTCTCGTATCTTGCATAATAACACTTATCTTGAGCTTTACCGTAGAAATGGGTCACCTGTATACATGTAAACAGAAAGTAAACCCGGATATGGATTCTAGGGGGCCTAGTTTGCGCTCATTTGAGGAAATCTTTTTAGAATTCAAAAGCCGCGGTCTCGTCATTAACGAATTTTTTCTACGAAAATTAGCTAAAAATTATAGACCGTTAAACCATAAACTTAACCAAAACTATTTCCAAAGCATCAGAGAAAGGGTCTATTTGAAATGAATTTTCTGGAAATATTTTATTGAAATGAAGGACAATGACGGTTAAAGCTGAAACATAAGGGTTTACAGAACACTCTTTACATAATCCATATATCTTTCAGGTTCTTTGCCTAAATGTTGCCAATTTTTACGTTTCAAATCGCGACTTTTTACGTTTTGAGGAAAACCCAATTTTTTCTTTCTTTAAATGCCTCCTATCTTTGTCTTCAAAGTTACAGACCTAAATTTAGGTAAATGGTTCATCCATTATATATATAGTAGTATAGTATATTTATTAGTACATAATTTTACAATGTGTTTTTTACAAATAAGTCTAATGCTTGTGCTTGCAATAAACACAATTTTGATTTCTGACTTGCCTAAAGGGAACTGCCAAATCTTGCTACTGTCACATTTACAATTTTGTTAAATATTCAATAATTTTGAATTTCCTTTCTGCCGCTAACAATTGGACTACCACACTAAATGTTCAGCTCTCATTTAACAATAACTCCTTCTCTTAAACCAGAAAATTCTTCCAAAATACTGATATTAATTACAACACAAAAATTTTGACATTTTAATATGACATATATATATATATATATATATATATATATATATATATATATATATATATATATATATATATATATATATATATATATATATATATATATATATATATGACATACTTGGTTCTCGGGTTGAACCGCGTCCAGAATTTATTAAAACTCGACGTTTCGGCTCCTGCTTTGGAGCCATTTTCAAGAGGTAAAGGAAATATGTAAGGACACTCTAACGCCTCAATCTGCCTACTCCTTAGAGCGGTGGACAAAGGTGGGTTAGGTTGTTGTAGCTCGATTACGAGGCCTCAATCTGCCTACTCCGCAAATCTCGCCGGAGATCGTCTGTGAGGTCTCAGTGTGTTTAACCCTAGGCCTCAGAGAGATCAGATCCGACCCTAGGCCTCAGATTCAGGCTTTGTAAAACATTCTTCTTGAGACATTTTCTTTCCGTAGCTTATATTAGTTTCAGGTTCTTTGACTAAATGTTGCCAATTTTGACGTTTTAAATCGCGACTTTGACGTTTTGAGGCAAATCCCAAATTATTTTTCTTTAAATGCCTATAACTGTTTTGTCTTTTAACCTACAGAGCTAAATTTGGGTAGGTAATTTACCTATAATGATATAAACCCGCGTACCAAATTTTGTTGCCCTTACTTTGTTATTTCCGGAGATATGATTTTTTTTTAGAAAGAAAACACAAAATTTTCCGGGAAAACCAGGGCTGATTGTCCTGGCTAACGAACTTTTCCAAGCCACTTGCAAAAGGAAGGTACTCACCGAATTTAACAAAAATCGGCCCATTATTTTTATCGGTGTGACCCCGAATATGTGTTCTAGGGGGCCTCATTTGAAGAAATTTTTTCAAAATTGATAAGTCAGAATCTCCACATTACTGATTTATTTTTAAGAAAATTCACTAAAAACGGTTATTGTGGTTTTGTGGAAAAATAAATCATAAATGAATTGTACAAAAAGCGAACACATTGTTTGAATTACTTATCATAAAAGGGAAACAAATAATTGTTCCCTGGCAGGGACAAAAATTCCCTGACTCTTAGTCAATTTTCACATTTTCTTTCTAATTTTTCCCTGATTTTCCCTACAAAAATTTTTCTTCTACAAATTCCTTGACTTTTCCCGGTTTTCCAGGCTAGTGGGAACCCGGATTGAAGTTAAAATCTTGAATTTTCAACCTATTTTATTTGACCTATTGGCTCGACTTTTGATTGTGGAATATTATGATTAGTGCAATGGTGATAAGTAAGTAAACAATGCGGTCATTCTTATTTTTTTATATGTAACAAAATTATCAGTAATCGCGTGTTTACCACTTTTTCTGTCAAAAGAAATTAATCGTTTATAGGATTCAAATGTATGTACACAGGTACCGTCTGTAAGATGGCAACACCACCTTTCCTTAACACGCAGCCTGTGGCCTTTGTTGGTGAATTTTCGTAGCAAAAATTCACCAATGAGAAGCTCGTGCCTTTTGAATCTAAAAAAGTTTCTTCAAATGAGCGTGAACTAGGCCCTGTAATCATGTGGTGTTGACACCTCACTAGTAAACAAACAATTCGGTATGAGTATTGCCAAGGCTCATTTTAAATATAGAAGCAAATCAAGGGGTGAACAAATAAATGTTTTTATAATGTAAATAAATTATAATATGGCGTCATCTACATAAATCGATATTTGACATATTTTGCGGAAAACAGTAGGAAAACGGAAATATAAAAAGTTAATTTTCAGCCATGGTGGTCCAGGGGAAAAAGCGTGGGCGTCTGGATCCAAGGTAATCTACACGTTCCGCCCTTCCCAGGGGGCGTAAAGCCGTCGGTCCCGTGCCCAAGCGATGTTGGGCACGTCAAAGACCCAAATTTCCCGGCCATTGAGGGGAATGAATCACTTTAGTCAACCAAGGAAGCAATATCCGTTGCGAATTGCCGATGATAAATACAACTGTATATGCTAATAGCAAATGGCATCCAGTATTTTTTAAGTCGAAATGTTTCATGGTAATCAAGCAATTTCTACTGACAACTGTCGATGATATACATAACCGAGAAAATGGTCAAAATGGGCTTCCCCTCGGACTCTTTGTTTATATTTTAGTTTCCAACCTTCAATGAGTGTATAAAGTGAATGAAGCATTTTCCGTTGCAAATTGCCGATGATAAATACAACTGTATATGCTAGAACATATATCCGGGGGTCAGTTAAACTTTTTAGTTAATTTTCTTTTAAAAATTCACAAATGAGGAGATCGCGACCTTTGAAACTTGAAAAAAAAAATTCAAATGAACGCGAACTAGCCCCCTAGAACACATATCCGGGGTCAGTTTCAATTTTATATGCTTTTTTATATGACAAGCAAATTTGGTACGCAACAAGATATTTTGTTTCAAATAAATTTTCTGCAAACACTATAATTAAACGAAAAACAGTATTTATTGGAACAGAAACTTAAGACTTTGTGAATCACATTGCGTGCAACACGTGTTCCTTACAAACGGCACCTGCTCCAGAATATTTGTTTAAAAATCGCCAATTTTAACATTTAATTGTGAGAAAATAAACATTTGCTCGTAGCCTTGTGTCTGGTCAAGACCTATGAACTTGCTGACTATTTTAGATAACTTAATTCATTATCGTTTGACCTTGTAAAATATTGTCCATAAAAAGGGTGACAATTGTATTACGGGACCTGGGGAGCATGGGGGTGCTGTGCGGGGTAGGCTGGATTTAAGGGGGATGTGGCTTCAAAAGGTGAAAAATACAGCTTTAAGCCGTTTTCTTCGCATTTTTCTGCCCATAATTCCTTTTTACTACCTCCCCCGCCCAGCACCCCTATTCACTCCTGGTCCCGTAACTTCCTTGGTGGGTGTGAACAAGAAATTTTTCTTGTGGTTTGTACATCCAGAGGGGAGGTTCTAAGCATGTTTCTGAAAAAAAAATTAAAAAGCGTTCGGGAGGTGATCTGCAAATTTACCATAAAAATTCCAAACGCAGTAAGCGCTTTATGGTAGCGAATTTATTTCAATCTCTAATAAGATAATTTTCTATTTCAAACTTCAATCTTGGTACATTATGTGCATATATGTTAAAGCCACGTGTGTAACAAGTTTTATACAAATAGCTTTATTCTTTTCGGAGCTATACATTTGTTCAGAGAAAAACTTTATTTTTTTGCGATGGCGACAATTTTTTTTATTATAATAAATGCATTCTTTGAATTGAGTATATGAAGAAGGGTCTAAAATTACCGCTTATTTCTACAAATAAACAATCAAAAATTTTAAAGTGGCTATACGCCAAAAGAAGCCCTTAAATGTTGCCCAAAAAACTGTATTCAATTGCGGAGTTCACAGGCTCACGAAGTTACAAAGTAAACTCTCATTGTCCATAAAATAACTCTTTGATTCTAATATTTAAAATGAGGAAATAAAAAAAAATGTTTAAAAATGTAGCAAATGGTCGTATAGCTATTAGGGTATTGTTTTTATTTAATTTTTTTAATCATGAGGTCAAGTAGGTATTTATTATTTTAATAACCAATGCAGCGACATTAACCATGCAATGAGAAGAAAACAATTAACAATACCTGCCATAAATTGGAAACTTCTAAATTCCAAACCCATAAGACAAAACTAATGGATGACACTGAAGATAGATTAGATGGTAACCTGTACCTGTCCATGGGTTGGTCAAGTAGGTTATTTAATTTGTTTACTTTCATACACCATCATGTAAAATAAAACAAGAGCAAGAAAGAAACATCAGTTCTTCAAACTATAAGGTTTTTATTAATGGCAAATCACAAAAAAAACGCAAGTAAACATAAACAAATGTTAATTTAACGACGTATAAATTGTCAACCCAGAGGTGACTCACAAGGTGTAATCATCATCGCTAAAATGTTATTAACAAGCGCACACACCCAAATGATTAATAAAAATATTCGTGCACTTAGTTGCAGGTGAAAACAAATGCCATCGAATTTATTTTCGGTGGTTCCAAAACAAACGAAGTCAACGACATAACCATAAACTCCACGAATGCTGGTAACGTCGATGGTAGTATTAAATGGTTAACGCCCAGAGGTATGCTGCTTACCTGAGAATTTGTTGTTGTTGATGGAAGATGATTCCCGCGTTCCCCTTGTCAAATGTTTATTTATTAAATTCATTCACGATGCACATCACACACTATCTTATCTTTGTTACTACCGTGAGATAAGGGGCGCTATCACTTGGGTCATTTCGTCTGGATAAAGTCGCGGATTTCAAACAGGTTAATGATTATAGTAACTGTTACGGCAGCACTCGTAAACACACCTCCTCCGCTCCGTTGCACAAGTTAACTGAATTTCTCATTTCTCATTCCTCTTTACTTCAGTTCACTGGGTGAATGCGGTGCGCTTGCGTGGAAGACGGTTTTAATTGAGCACTACACATTTCGCCGTCCGGCACATCGGCAATAGTTTATGTTACACACCTGTACAGGTGAAAAAAGAAGATAATACCTAGTTATTGTTGTCACCGAATACCCAATAACAAAATCGGAGAAATAGGTACTTCAATTAAAAATGTAAACACAGAGATACTTAAAATTGGAATCAAGCTGGTAAACAGCTATTAAAAACAAGTAAATATAAAAAAATAGGAAGCCGACTTCATTAAGGATAACTCAAAAACTACTGGTCAGTTCTTGATCAAATTTATATGGTTATATGGGACCACATGCGAAGCACCAGCTTTCAAATAAAAAAGAATAATCAAAATCGGCTCACCTAGAAAAAAGTTCTGATAAAGTTCTCATAAAAAAAATACAGTCCAATTGAGAACCTCCTCCTTTTTAACCGACTTCAAAAAAAAAAGGATGAGGTTCTCAATTCGACTGTTTTTTTTTAAGTCGATTAATAATTGCAATTTAAACACGACGCTGCCTTTATTATTTATTTTAACAAAACATAGGTTATCTAAATTATAAATATATATTGCTTCTTGAAAGCACCGGTAATATACGTACGTAACGACATAGATAATTATCTACTCTATGGGTACCAACTTAGATATTAGTATTTAAGTACCTAGTTATAAGTTTGACAGTAGCGGCTCGTGCCTTAATGCATTGGGGGTGCGCAAGAAAAAAAGTTCGCGACGCAGCAAGTGCGTTATGGTAGTAAATTTTTATTAAATGCTTCAAATTTGATTAACTCCAGTTTCTAGCAACTTAGAAAGTTGAATTTTGGTGTATAGCAGGGTCTTACCCCGGGCTACATATCCATCAAATTTGATCAAAATAACTTTGTAATTTTCGAAGAAACAAATTTTTTCAAAAGAAAATTCAAAATTTCAATAACTCAATTTTCTAAAAATGTAGAAAGTTGAATTTTAATGTGTAGTAAGGTCTTTTACAAGGCAACATATCCACCAAATTTCATTAAAATACCTTTGTAATTTTGGGAGAAAAAGATTTTTTTTAAAACGAAACTCAAAATTTTCCCGGAAAAGGTTATCCGATTTTCCTGACTAACGAACTCATTCAATCCATTAATAAAAGGAAGGCACTTCCTGAGTTTCATCAAAATTAGTTGCTTATTTTTTGAGTTATCGGTTGGATACATACATATATATATATACATATATATATATATATATATATATATATATATATATATATATATATATATATATATATATATATATATATATATATATATATATATATATATATATAAACCTATAAAAATTGAAATTGACCCCGGATATGGGTTCTAGGGGTCCTAGTTCGCGCTCATTTGAAAAAATTTTTGCAAAGCCTCTCCATCGATACCTCTTTATTGGTGATTTTTTTTAAATAAAAATTCCGTGATTCAGTGGCACAGGTGCGTACCACTGAATCACCGAGATTCAGTGGTACGCACCTGTGCCACTGAACTCAAGGATCCTGAGCTTGATTCCCATGCAGTAAAATCGTCAAATTATTTTTCAGTACATGTAGTGTAAATTAACACCAAGCGATGTAATTATGGCATTGTGTTTGAACAAGTTGATGTCTGCACGTTACTACTTCAGGGGGGCGTGCAGCCGTAGGTCCCATCCGATGTTCAATACATTAAATATCCCCAACATTCTTACGGAAAGAAACATGTTCGACAAGATAAGTATATAGGATAGCGGGGTGAAACTATATAGCGTCAGTGATTGGTCATAATCGTGGAAACAGACGAACGTTAAGCAAATATCAAATACAATACAGTATTTCGTGCAACTAAAACTTGCAGTTTTTTTGTCTTTTGAATCGTTTTATATAGTGTGATAATGTATGGAGCGGGAAGATGGACTATGAATAAGCAGAATATGAAGAGAATATAAGCTTTTGAAATGTGGACAAGGAGAAAAATGACAAAGGCAAGGTATACATACCCATAGAAAGATGAATAAAAATGTGCTAGAAGAAGGGATAGGCGAGAGATGTTTGCTGAAATTAGAAAATTGAGAGTAGGAAAACCTATAGTTTGTTAAATCATATTATAAGGAATGATGAACTTCCCAACAACATTATTTGAATGACACTTTTATACTTGGGGAAAAGAGTAATATTATATATATTTACATATTTTCATACATATTACTAGGTCACCTAGTAATATCAATTAATAAAAATATAGACGCAGCAAGAAGAAAAAAAAACCCCCCACGGTGTGATCTTTTCGATTGTAAAACAAAATACACAGTCTGTTCTATTTGAATTAAAAAATTAGTAATTTCCTCCAAAGTCGAAAGTTGTACAATAACCTGACTACAGTGGTTCAATATTATCCATTTATTTATGTCAATAATTCCAAAGAACCGATAGTCAAATACTATATAATGATATATAGATTGCTCACACCCAATCACTAACATTCATTGTAAAAAACACAGCTCAAACTTAATTATACACAGTTAAACACCAGCAATTGCTAGTGTTACACGTTCTCGAACGACTTAACATCAGTACTATCCGCTAGGGGCGCTGATATTCTTGAAACACGAAATCAGCCGGAGTGTCCTGTATTGTCATTATATAGTATTTGCTATAGTTGCTATAGTGTCCAGACTTTTTTTATCTTGTGTGATTTTATAAAAGTTTTGAATATAAATTTCAATTCTCTGTAAAATGCAACGTAATTGAATGATCTAAGGATCGAAAAGTTTCTTTGCTCCGCAGTGCCATCTACATGTGTGATAATAAAAATTATAATTTTTTCACCAAAGTTCAAGCTTTTTCGCGTCCTTAATCAAAACCCTTAAACAATTTTCAAAAATCCTCTTTGATTTTGAAGAAAATGGTGGATGGAGTTTTAAATGGCACACATCCGTATATATGGGTAAAATAATAAATAATGTAAGTGGACAAATAATCTAATTCGAAAACATAAAATAAAAATCATTATAGGTATAGTAATATACAGAAATTAAAATATGTGTCATTTTTCCTCCGAGTAGATATTTGGTTTGTAGATGCAACAACTAAAAAATAAACATAGGTATTCCAATAAAATGTTGTAAGTAAACTACCCATTAAAAGATAATCAGCATTATTTTGTTTGTCTATAAATTATGTGACAAATTCTGACTTTTGCATTATTAACAAGCTATTCTCCTAAAAAAATAATAGATGATGTAGGTTCAGCTTATTGAGGATGTAATATTACATCTCCTCACTTCGTAGAGATTTAATATTACAACTCCTCACTTCGTAGAGATTTTTTATTCTTGTGGTAACTTTCGTTAGTAAAGTAAGGATCAAATAATCGATTGGTCACCACACAGAATTTGATGTTTCAACAAATGAAAGTGGAGGTTGGCAGCCATTAAAATTGACAGCTGCCGTCATTATTTTCAAAATACAAATAATAAGTCTCTAGAATCCCTATATCCCTACCTATAATTTTGACAATTGACATCAGAATCACAAATCATATGATTGCATGATTGCAGTTGTTTCATTTTGATTTTCTATTGCACGATAACAAGAGTAGTTCTGTATATTTAAATATTTCCTTTCAAAATGCGTGATTTTACTGTTTTGTTATCTTTATGTTTCTTACTGGGTACTGCACTGTGTGATACAAGTGTTAGTGTTGAAGAAGATACAGAAACAGGCAGATATAACATCGAAGGAAGAGTTTTTCCATTATCAGACTACCAGACGAGCCAACAACATTGGCAGGCCAATACAAGAGTGCATGTAAACAATGGCGAATATATCGGGTTTGTAAAGAAAGATGGATCGTTCGTAGTCCACAACGTGCCGTCAGGCTCTTACATCGTCGAAGTCCAAAATCCGGAATACACCTTTGAACCTGTGAGGGTAGAAATAAATTCAAAGGGCAAGTACAGAGCTCGTAAGGTGAATCATATCCAGACATCGTTAGTCATCCAAGTACCGTATCCGCTGAAAGTTAAGGCACTGGGTAAAACTAGATACTTTCAAGTAAGAGAGCAATGGAGAATTACCGACCTATTATTCAATCCAATGATCATGATGATGGTTCTGCCACTGTTTTTGGTCATGCTTCTGCCAAAGATGTTGAATGATCCGGAAACTAAGAAGGAAATGGAACAAATACAGAATATGACGAAATTTGAGATGGCTGATGTGTCCGATATGGTTTCTAACTTGCTAGCAGGACAGTCAACAAGTCAAGTGCAGCAAAATACCCAACAGCAGCAGTGCAAAAAGACTCAGAAAGCCAAGAAAAGGCAATGATCCATGTAATTAACTGGTTTAAAGTGTACCTAGGTAATTTTTGTTATTTAGTTTGTCTATTTTGCAATGCAAGAAAATAAATTTTAGTTGTATTGGTGTATTTATGTAAATAATTTAGGTATCTTATTTATGATGAAACAGTCAGTGAATCTCGTACGATTATAGTAAACTATCCTTCTTGTTGCAAACATCTTTTAAAATTAATCACTTTTCTGGTGTTAAAACCTGTATTTATATATAATTTTTAAACAAAATAACCCATTTCTGTGCAGCTCCCATCTAAGAGTTATTATCTATTCCTAATAAGTAACATGTTTATTACTCAATTACTTACAAATTATATTTAACTTGGTAATCCTGTGTTTAAAGTGCCTCTTTAGTAAACATACAATTCGGGCGAAATCGGAATGTGAACTGGACGCGGGATGATGTGCACTGTTGCCAGATGAGTATAAGCAAGGGTCATTTTAAATATAGAAGGCAATCAAGGGGTGAACAAATGTTTTCATAATGTAAATAAATGGTAGTATATGATATTTTGCGGAAAGCAGTAGGAAAACGGAAATGTAAACAGTTAATTTTCAGCAATTGTGGTCTAAGGGTAAAAACATGATATAGAAGGAAATCAAGGGGTGAACAAATGTTTTTATAATTTTAATAAATTAAAATATGGCGTCATCTACATAAATCGATATTTGACATATTTTGCAGAAAGCAGTAGGAAAACAGAAATGTAAACAGTTAATTTTCAGCCTCAGGGGAAAAAACGTGTGCCTCTCCTCCCTTTTTTGGTACATCAGTAACATCAACAGAGGTTGTGCCATTGTGATTGAGCAAGGTAATCTGCACGTTCCACCATTCCCAGGGGGCGTAAAGCCGTCGGTCCCGTGCCCATGCGATGTTGGGCACGTTAAAGACCCAAATTCCCCGGACAGTGAGGTGAATGAATGACACTTTAGTAAAGTCAATGAAGCAATTTCCGTTGCGAATTGCCGATGGTAAATACAACTGTATATGCTAATAGCAAACGGTATTGGGTCCTTAACGTGCCCAACATCGCATGGGCATGGGACCGACGGCTTTACGCCCCCTGGGAATGATGGAACGTGCAGATTACCTTGCTCAATCACAATGGCACAACCTCTGTTGATGTTACTGATGTACCAAAAAAGGGAGGAGAGGCACACATTTTTTCCCCTGAGGCTGAAAATTAACTGTTTACATTTCCGTTTTCCTACTGCTTTCCGCAAAATATGTCAAATATCGATTTATGTAGATGACGCCATATTTTAATTTACTAAAATTATAAAAACATTTGTTCACCCTTTGATTTCCTTCTATATCACGTTTTTCCCCCTAAACCACAATTGCTGAAAATTAACTGTTTACATTTCCGTTTTCCTACTGCTTTCCGCAAAATATGTCAAATATCGATCTATGTACATGACGCAATACTATCATTTATCTACATTATGAAAACATTTGTTGACCCCTTGATTGCCTTCTATATTTAAAATGACCCTTGCTTATACTCATCTGGCAACAGTGCACATCGTCCCGCGTCCAGTTCACATTCCGATTTCGCCCGAATTGTATGTTTACTAAAGAGGCACTTTAAACACAGGATTACCAACATGTTTATTACTCAATTACTTACAAATAAAATTTAACTTTATAGTTAGAACCTTGGTGGTTCAGTGGTAAGAACGTGTGCCTCTGAACCAAAGGGTACTGGGTTCGATCACAGGGTTCTCCTTTTACTTTTACAGTACACACTGTGCAATTAACATCAACTGAGGTTGTGGCATTGTATTTGAGCAAATTCAATGTCTGCACATTCCGTCCTTTGGAGGGGGCGTAAAGCAGTCAGTCTCGTGTCCATGCGGGTTCGGGCACATTAAAGATCCCTACCCTCCTTACAGAAAGGCAGGGGTTCCAGGATAGTGAGGTGAAACTGCGCCCTGGCATCGGTTATTGGCCATGGTGGCAGAAATAGACCCATGTTGAAGAAACAAAATACACACACACTGTCGTGTTTTATTGTAAATCAAACGCACGTTTAACAATAATTAACAAAGTATATTTTATGTCTCCAGCTGTGTACAATTATCATACCTCGAGTAACCTAATCCTAACCTTCGATCACTGTTCAAGCGCCAATGCCCATATGTCATTTGTGACTGACAGATATTTTATTAAGGCCTTTACACACTAACTACTAAGGTGTCATGCACACACGACACACTCCCCCCCCCCCCTTTTTTTTTTCTTTTTAATCATATAGAACATAATCTGACAAATGAGCAGGAGGCTTTATGACACGAGTCTTATTGTTCTGTTCCTTGGGAAGTCTATGATTGTGAGTTCACTATCTGTGGACTTGAATGAGTCATCACTATCACTATCCATATGTCCTGTATTACTCTTAAACACATCTAAGCCTATGATTCTAGCATTATCGTTTACAGTCTTTAAAATACTTAAATCTACAAAATCATCATTTACACAAGTAAAACTCTCCCCGTCATTTTCGTCACACTCTGTTGGCCCAGATCCCAGATCGTAGTTTATTATGGGTTCACAACTATTAAGATTTTCATACAAGAAGTTGTAATCATTAATATTTACAGGCAGATTGGTTTTATTCAACAGTTTTCTATTTCTTCGGAAAATGTTACTTTTCGTATCTTTGACTAAATATGATCTATCGTTATATTTATCTATTATTTTACCTTTATTCCAGACATCATTTTTATGAAAGAGAACTTTATCTCCTTTACTAAGTATAGGCAACTCTTTTGCATGCTTATCATAGTTTTGTTTACTTTCTAGAGATTTCTGTGATAGTTTTGATTTGATTTCCTTCCTATCTATAATATTTGGTAGTAATTTGTCGAGCGGTGTTGGAATTTTTGATTTTATAAGTCTGTTCAGTAACATAACCTATGCTAGGTAGTGGAGTATTCCTGTATTTTCTCCAGTGACATGTCAGGTTCTCTTATTAGTTTTTGCTGCATCTGCTTGTCATTTAATCCCAGTATTACTTTATCACGAATCATCCTTTCTGCGTAACTAGTTTTGCATTCATCCTTGGTGCATACAAATTCACAGTAAGATGACTGTTTCTTCAGCTCAGTTATAAATGAATCTATTGATTGGTCTTCTCTCTGTGTTACACTATTAAATCGGAAAGTTTCCATAGTTGCATTCCTTTTCGGCAGAAAGTACGCTTCAAAACTGCACGGTACATCTACTAGGGTTTCCTTTTTGTCTTCCTGGAACGTGTTGAATATATCTAGTCCATTTTCTCCTATCACATGTAGGAGCAATGCTACCTTTATTTTCTCATCTTCCTTATCTTTTCACGAGACTTTCAGAAAAATTTCATACTTTTGCCTCCACTTAGGCCACGAACTAGAGTTTTCAATATCAAAATATTGCGGTGCCTTGCACTCCATCTTGAACTTGACTACAACCAAGCGAGTCTAACGGTTCTGCACACTTCGCGGCTGATTCTATCACCAATGTAGATATTACCAAGCGTATCCCTATTTATCAGCACTTCCTAGCATGACAACACACGTGACACCATGTTGTGTTTTATTCTAAATCAAACACATGTTTAACAATAATTAACAAAGTATATTTTATGTCTCCAGCTGTGTACAATTATCATACCTCGAGTAACCTAACCCTAACCCCCACAACTTTACAGTTGCTAACAAATTCTATTTTATTTATCAAGTTTTACAGCTTAACTTCTGATTGATAGAAACCAAAGTTTATTTCTACAACAATTAATAAGATTACTTGGGCAGTTACTTTTTAGACTTAGTAATGCAGTGTCTTATTTTCAACAGTTTATAACCTAAAAATCTGTATTGTTTATTGTATGGGTAATTGAGAATGTGACAATGGATATTTTTAAATGTTGCTTTTGAAACTGAATTTGCTCGATATTTCCAGAATTTTAAAATTTGAGGAATATTTAGCTCCAGTATTTTGTATTTCACTAAAGCAACATTTAATGTTCAACATAATTTTGTTAAAAGTAAATTTTTTCTAGCATGTACATAGTTCTATCTATTTGTACCTGCTAAAATTTAATTTAAATATGCAGTTGCAAATAAATACATAATATAAAAGCCTTGTAAAGTTTAATTTAGATGAAAAGGTAATGGTTTACTTTCCGGACGCATGTTCGATTTTTATGAAATCTTGCTTATAGACGTGTTTTAGGGTGTAGAAAACGAAAATCACAATAAGAATGAGGGCAAAAGCCAACTTTTGGCGTTATGTGGAAATTTTTGTTGAAAAATGTAGGTTATACTCACTTTTGTGGAATGTTTTTGTCATATTTTACAAATTTTCGGGGGTCGTTCGTTTTATATCAAACTAAAGAACGGTGTATTCCAATATTCTAATTCACATTTCATGGTTTTCACGTTTCGTTTTTGAACAATTTTAATATAACATTTTCCTTTTTGCAATAATGTCAAAATGTATGACATTAAGTTGGCTTTATATGTCAAATGTCAATTTCGACTTAGGATCGCTTAGGTTAGGTTTGAATGTGAGTGGGCCATACCGGTCCTCCCACCGCGACCATAAGGTCTATTGTGGCTCACGGCTAATGGTCTATATTTCATCCAACAAAGCCAGCCTCCTGCAGAGGTCGATAATCTTTGTGGGCGAAAGTTGATCCAGATCTTCCGGAGCAAGCTTTGTCTTGCCAAAGAGCAGGTATCTAGTCCTGTCCGTCGCCGGACAGGAACACAGTATGTGCTCTGCTGTCTCGTCACTCTCCATACACAGCCGGCACTCGGTCTCCTGACCGACTTCGATACGGTGCATGTGGTGACGCAAGCGGCATTGTCCTGTATACAGGCCGGTTAGAGTACTCAGTTGTTGTCTGTTTAACTCTAGAAGTCTTTTAGCCCTTGACTCAGACAGGCCATTTATGAAGGCCTTAGAGTGAGCTAATCCTGGCAGATTTTGCCATTGCTGGCTTGTCATTCTTTCTGTCCAGGTCTTTAAGGTGCGTTTTGCTGTGCATGATGTTATTGCCAGCACCGGTTCTGGTCCGATAAAGTCCCTCTGGGCACCACTCCTGGCAAGCGTGTCGGCCGCAACATTGCCATCATGGTCCGAGTGACCCGGTATCCAGACCAGTGACACCTCATTACAGCTGCCCAGTTCGTTGAGGGCAGATTTACAACTCCATACCGTTTTTGAGTTGCAACGGTAGGAACGAAGAGCATTTATTGCAGCTTGGCTATCTGTATATATCTTTATCGATTTGTGTGTGCACTGGTTTCCTATGCTTTCCCTTGCACACATCTCGATGGCATACACTTCTGCCTGGTGTATGGTTTCATACTTGCCGAGGCTAGTTGATAGTCTAGCATCAGTGTTGCCTCCATATGCGCCGGCTCCTACTCCCATATTGGTTTTGGAGCCGTCAGCATACCAGCAGAGATCAGCTCTCAATAGGGTTGTTTGATTTCGTTCCCAGTCCTCCATTTCCGGGAGGATGGTCTTGAAAGACAGATCTCTACTGATCTTTGTAGGCATCAAGTCTGAGACCATTCCCAGAATCTCATCACCCTCATTGTCATCAAGGAGTCCAGACCCTCTCAGACTGATTTCCTTCGGCATGCTGTCAGCCGTTTGTTTTAATCTGTACGTTGTCCACCTCGCCACCCGCTCCAGCCATATGTGAAGGATCGCTTATACGATGAAAAGAAGGGAAATTTTCCGACACACATAAACAGTATAGGGGGTCCACTAACTATGTAAAAATGAATTATAATAGTGGAATACACCCTTCTTTAGCTTGATATAAAACAAATGACCCCCTAAAATGTGTAAAATATGCCAAAAACATGCCACAAAAGTGAGTATAACATACATTTTTCAAACAAGAATTTCCAAATAACTCCAAAAGTTGACGTCTGCCCTCATTTTTATTGTAGTTTTCTTCATCTACACCCTAAAACACGTCTATATACATAATTTCATAAAAATCGAAAGTAAACCTTTACCAATCAAAATTATGTTAAACTTTCTTACTTTGGAATAACGGGATACACACTGGTGCTGTATTATGTATCCTAAAATACTTGTTTTATATTGATTTTGTAGAAAAAGTTGTTTTTAACAAATAGAAGAATTGCCAAGTGTTTTAATACATAGTTTTTTTACTATACTGTGTTTGTTTTAATAATATTCAGTATTCTGGTCTTTTTTTTTAATTTAGATATAAAAAAGTTAATGATTTACCTACGATTTTATTTGTATTCTATTAATTACAGAAATAAAAGTTGAAGAACAATGTTTGTATTTTCTTTTTCTTTAAAGTGTGCAATTATTTTTACTTCAAAACATTACCTGTAATGGTATTTTCTTTTTCTTTGAAGTGTGCAATTATTGTTACTTCAAAACATTGCCTGTAGTGGTAACCCAAAGAGCTGCACCATATATAGAGTCCATATGGTTGGTCGTTGGTATACTACGCAGGTAAGCAACATCAATTTCATAATACAGTCCAATTCATATATCACATATACGAGCCCTGTCTCAGTGAACTTGGCCCAACCAACAAAACTATGTTTCTTAAAGAAACTGATCTTGCTAAAGGCAAATCTATTGAAAACTAATATCTATTACTAATTACATAGGAAATGTTTATTCATTTTCGGTCTATTATCTTATATTTTAGGTAACAAAAAAAGAAAATGTAAGATCAATAACACACAAAAAAACGAAAATAGAAAACTACCATTGAGTTACAATGGGCGAGGTCATCAGGCGCCAGCAGCTGCATTGTTATGTCAAAAACTGTTGACAAAATGTGGACATTCATCAATATTATTTGACATAACGATGCAACTGCTGGCGCCTGGTGAACTCGCCAATTGCCTTTTCGACATATTACCACCTTAATACGGCTGGGCATAGTGTCAATTAATGTTTTGCGTTCATCTGGAGTGAAATTGTTCCACATTTTTTGAAGAAAATGGGGGAACCTGGCAACTCCAGGTGCAGATACCTCCCCACGGTTAGTTCTGGGTAAATTTGGGATTTTGTGTATGTGTTACCATATGAGTGTCAAGTTTAGCGAAAGACTGCACAACAGTTAGCAGGTGGTAGTGGACTTTTCCTTTACGTGATAGTAAATTATGTTTTTCACGCCCGAGGGGGTACCACCCCTTACATCAAGGTACCTCCCTGTGGTTAGTTCTGGGTAAATTTGGGATTTTGTGTATGTGTTACCATATGAGAGTGTCAAGTTTAGCGAAAGACTGCACAACAGTTAGCAGGTGGTAGTGGACTTTTCCTTTACGTGATAGTAAAGGATGTTTTCACGCCCGAGGAGGTACCACCCCTTACATCAAGGGGCCGGTGAAGTCCCAACAGACGTTTCCGGTTCTGTGTTATGAGTCGGTTTCCCGTATAAACAAAAATGATGATGGCTCCTCCTTGTACAAAAGATTCCCCTCCATTCGGATCTCGGGGAGAGGGGTGTGTAGGGGGCGCCAGCATCAAGCTTTAACATATCCTTCTCGAATATATGTGGCCTAAATGCTAACCTGCACTCCGTCCACCATTTCCTCCAGGCTAATAGCCCCCAACTCCTCTTCCTCACCGAAACCCAAATCAGTGCCAAAACAGCTACTAATCACCTTAATTTCCCATGGTATGAGCTCCTTACTTCCTTTAGATTGCATGGAGGCGTGTGCGCATACGTCCGTAGCAATCTACCATGCACCAGATTCCCCAATTTAGAAGCTGGAAGAAAAGGCATACTTTGGATGAAACTCTCTCTCAGGGCTGCAACTAAATTCATCTGTTGCATTTACCGGTCACCTTCTGACAATAACTTTGTCCAGCTCTTCGACTACCTTTCTGAAAAAAGCGACCATCTGATTTTTGAATATCCTTCCTCCGAGGTTACTATTCTTGGTGACTTCAATGTCCATAATAAGGAATGGCTAGGATCTTCAAAAACCGATCCACAAGGGAGAGCAGCGGATGCCTTTGCAGTCAGCAATTCTTTAGCCAATATGGTTCAGCAACCTACTTACTTTCCTCGCATCCCAAGGCACAGCTCTAATCCCTTGGATCTCCTTCTTACTACAAAACCTGAATGCTATAAGATATGAGTCATCGCCCCCCCTGGTTGCTCAGACCACAGCATGGTCACTGCTTCCTGCGCAATGCAACCCGAGGTCACACAGTCATCACACCCACGTATCGTTTGGCACTACAACTCCGCGAACTGGGACGAAATGCGAGATTACTTTACCTCATTTTCATGGGCGTCTGTCTGCTTCTCTCATCCTGACCCCGCTGATATCTCACAAAACGTCACCAAAATTATCCAAGCTGGCATGGAATTATTTATTCCATGTACACAGAAAACCTCTTCAGCCACTCAAAAGCCCTGGTTCTCTAAATCCTGTGACAAGGCCAGACTTAAAAAGGTCAAAGCTGACAAAACGCTTCTACACAATCCCAGTCAAGAAAACCGTCAAGCATTTAACGATGCAAGAAACCGCTATGTCCGCATTCTTTCTGAGACAGAAAACTCGTTTAATTACCACATCAAAAACAAAGTCCTCTCAAGCTCCAACGGCAGCAAACCCTTCTGGACTATTGCCAAATCTATTGGAAATAATTTCTGCTAGAGCACGTTCCCACCTTGTGTTTCAGAGGATGAAATTGTTTCTGCCGCCCTGGGCAAGGCTGAACTTTTTTCCTCGTTGTTCGCCGGCAATTCTACTCTCAACTACCAATAGTCCCGAATGTCGCGCATAAAATGACGGATATCATTTTCAAAACTAAAAAGGTACGAAAGATGCTTTTTTTTAATACCAGGAAGCCTCTGGCCTTGACCAGATCCCAGCAATTGTTCTCAAAAAATGCGCACCAGAACTTGCTCCTGTCCTGACTCGCCCGTTTCAGACATCTTACAATAGAGGCATATTCCCTAGTAACTGGAAAACTGGTCGAGTACAACCCGTCCCCAAGAAAGGATCCAGAGCGCTCCCTAGCAACTACTGGCCTATTTCTCTCCTTTCAGTCGTCTCTAAAGTGATGGAAAAGTATATAAACACTGAATTACTAAAATTTATTGAAAATCACAGTCTAATCCACGACAGGCAGTATGGATTCCGTCAGCGCAGATCAACTGCCGACCTCCTTTCCTTTGTCAGCCATTCTTGGAACAAGTCTATGGAACTACACGGTGAATCTCAGATTGTCGTTCTAGACATATCCAAAGCATTCGGCCAGGTCTGACACGCAACGCTGCTTAATAAACTTCCCGCCTATGGCCTACCACCAAAACTCTATACCTGGACAGTAAATTTCCTCTCCAATCGGAGCATTTCTGTTGTCGTGGATGGCGATTCCTCTAAACTGTATCCAATTAATGCAGGAGTCCCTCAAGGTTCAGCTTTAGGCCCTATTTTTATTTCTTCTCCACATCAATGACCTCTCTAGTACATTCAACCCAGTTCACAGTTACGCGGATGACAGCACCCTCCACTCAAATATACAATATTCTAAGCCTGTCTCTTTAGCCCAATTAGATGAGGATCGCAGACTCATGGAGGGTTGTCTCTGTGGATCTCCAAAAAATGTTAGACTGGGGAAGTAGAAATCTTGTACAATTCAACTCCACCAAATCCCAGTCTTGCTTTCTATCTCATAAGAGATACACCAGCCCTAGACCCATTACAATGAACAACCAAGTTATTCAAAGTAATGAGTCCTTTTCACTTGTTGGCATTTCTGTGGATCGAAATCTCAATTGGTACCAACATGTCACATCAATTGCAGAAGCGGCTGCTAAGAAATAAGGTTTCCTCTTCCTGGCTCGCAAATACTTTTCACCAGCTAATCTCTATACCTTATATACTTCACAAATAAGGCCAGGCCACACCCAGAATATGGCTCCCACATCTGGGGTGCTCGCTATCCCAGACTCCATTCAGAAGAGAGCTATATGTCTCATTGGTGACCCTACCCTTACTCAAAGACTACCATCCCTTGCCCACCGACGTGCCGTTGGTGACCTCTCTCTCCTTTTTATAGATATCTGCACGGGCACTGCTCAGAGGAGCTTTCTTCCATATATCCTCCACATGCTACCCCCAACCAATCTACCAGGGGAACAGAGCGAATGCACCCTTTTACTGTCCAGGTCACCAGACATAGAACATCTTGTTATGCGCGCTCTTTTGTCCCGAAGACTTCCAAGTTGTGGAATTTCTTGCCGGCACATGTTTTTCCTTCTGCTCCGAACCTTCAAGTCTAGAATTAACAAGTTGCCTGTTTCCTTCTTGTTGACACCCACGGTATGATAGTATTTAGGCTGTAAGCCCTTGTGGTGTGTTGTTGAAATATTAAAAAACAAACAAAATACAAGAAAGAATATAGATAACTATATGCAACGGATATAAACATCTGCTTGGGCAGTAATCAAGATTTTGTTGTTTGCTGATGTGTATACCCAATAAAACGTCTGATGTAATAATATATATATGCTTTTAAGACCAACGAACAAAATATATTAATGGCAGTCCTGATCAATTACTTTTATAATTTCATTTTTTTAGCACCTTCAAAATTGTCTGCCACAAAGTTAAACGCACGATAATGGTCTGCCATGGTAATTTTTCAATAATCATATATTTTAAAATTTCCAAATGGCAGACATGGTCAAATACATTTGAAATCAGTCAATTTTTAATACCTGACGTACCTGAGCGTCAACCCCGCTGGGCTTAGTGAGTCCCCACTCCATGTATGTTAGGTTGGGGAGACTCTCTGTACAAAAATCTAGGTTTGGTCAGTTACATACAGGTAGCCAACCACTGACTATATGAAATTTATACAATTGGTAGCTTCTTATTCTAAAGAAAATTTGCATGAAGGTTATTAATAAAATCTAAGCGCTACCTTGAAAACATGCTAAAATATCATTTACATATCTGTAGCAAAAGACAATCTTATGTAAAACTTCTGATGTTAATATTTTGTTTTCTAAGTTTTCCATTAATATGTCGGCTAATAAAGGAGACAACTCAGTTTCCATTTTTTTCATCTAATGTCTCACCTGCTGCCTTCATTCAATAAATCTACATCTTTTCATTATACCTTTCTAACTCAGTGGCGTGTGCTGCTAGGTAAAGTAGGGTAGGAAAAGATTTTAAAAGGTAAAAATTACTTACCACGACATACCAAAATACGACCTCCTTCAGAAATTTGTATTACAATAGTTCTTGCGCGGTGCGTTTATGCTGTTTTTAAAACCGTGGGTTCTTGGAAAATAAACACTACACACATTTTAATAGGAAAATCAAACACTTATTTTTTATAAATTAGGTCAATACGGCAGTTTTTTTTTTAGAAACTCATTTAACCCATCATCATAAAATTTAGTATTTCGTTTTAAGTCTTGCATAAGGTATTTTTCAATTGAAATATTTGCCAAATTACTCAATCCTTCTTGTCCCTGAGTATTTCGTAAGTGTGAATACGTTTCAACCCCGCCGAAGATCGTTCTGCCGAAGCGCTACTAGCTGGTATCGTCACAATAAGTTTGGCTAATTTCACTAGTTGTGGAAAAACGTAGCACATACTGTTCTTCTCGCAAAATCTAATAATTTCATAACTATTAAGACCGAACAATTCTTATGAAGAATATAAACAAATCAACTCGTTCTTTAATCTGTCAAAATCAAATTTTTCATTATATTTTGTTTTTAGTTCCAAAAAAATGTCTTCAGGAAATCCGAAAAAGAGTCCCGATCCAGAAGACGAAAAAACCTAACTGCCTAATTTCATTATATCGATCACAAATTTCTATTTGTATATTTCTCGATATATTTGTTTATAATGTACTTTCACATCATTAATATTTCGCTTTCTTTTTGGCTCCCCCCAAAATAATACCGTACCACGCAAGAGCAGCAATGGCGTGTTGATGGATCATGTTTTTTGGAAGTGTTAGAAAAATTATTTAAGTTTGTGTAACCGGTACTATTCCACACATTTTTTTCTTTGGAAAATAATAAACATGTCCAACAGTACATTTTGTTTTCATGTGTACAACCACAGAGCTGCTTATAATTATCGTAGAACTTACTACTGAAATACGGCGAAGTTGTTTTAGATTCTTGCATTAATTTTAAAGTTGGAATAGGTCGGCCTAGTTCAATCACTCTCTATTTTTTGTCATTAGTTAACATGGCGAATGTTGTTTTTAACTTCCTAATGTAGTTGATATTATAAGAATCACAATCACACACTGACACCAAGGCACTCGTATTGTTTTTAATTTTGTTTAAAAGCATAACCACAGATCAACTATTGTCTATAATCAGTATAATCAAAGGCTTAACTGTCTCAAAATCAAGGGATACTAAACAAAAACACTGAATACCAGGATCTAGATAAATAATTGAATATTATTTGGATGGCATGAACTCGATTGCAACTAATCATCAACTGGCAAAAGTGGCGAATGCATTATAATGCTTAATTAGGCGGCTAAGGTTCAAAATAGCAGTTCATATTGAACAGTATTGACCTTATCGACATCCAGCGGGTGTTAGGAGCTGTAAGATTTCGGCGATGACATGAAGACGGCTGACCTACCTACATAAATAGGCATTGCTTTTGGTTTCCTTATAACACCATATGAGAGAGCTGTGAATGCCTGCCTTTGATTTCCAATCTAATGCTTTTAACAAAGCCGGCTGCGGCGAGAAGTGAGAATAAATAATACATAATTTTAATATATTATTATATTATAAGTTGTAAAAGACCTGGAAGAGTACAGTATAATAAAGTACAAGTATAGTATATGAATATGGAATTAAGATTTTTTTAAACAATATATCTTAATTCACTTCATTTTGTATTGGTAATTTTCCTAAGATTTTCATAAGGTAGGCAATGCTTTAATGCTTCTATTGTATGCACGCCACTATTCTAACTACAATGTATCTTATCATGCCCACATTTTCACCAAAATAATACATTTCGCTTAAGATCGACGTTGCTAAAAACCTCATTATTATTATATTATGTGGACAACAGATTAGGCATATTATTTAACAATAAATGTTCTTTGAAGATTTCACTGGAGAGGGTAGAAAAAATGACACCAACATACAAAAGAGAATACTTTATTAAAGCACTGTTTAATAATATTGTACAACCATCATAAAAAAGTGCTTTACGAATATATGTAAAAGTATCAAAATTGTAATACTGGCAGTAACATTAATATTACATGAAAACACTTAAACCAACTAAAATAAGAAAGATATAAATATAATATAAATAAATAACTAAGTAATTAGTATAAGATACAATAACAAGCTACACGAAAATTAAAGTAGGTATTTTAAAGTTATATTAAGTAATAAATAACAAAACAGTCAAACGATAATGAAAACACAAAAATTTACCATGAAATTTTTCATCTTAAACCTAGCAAAACAATTCCATAACAACAACAAGTAACAATGAAAAGGCAAGAAGCAGAAGGCAACATTCGGAAAACATTCATTCAATCACTAAATTTATTATTTATCAACTTAAATTAAAAAGGAACTTTTTTATTACCCTTTATCAAGCTCTCATTTAGTTTCAATTCTAATTAACTGACGGTAATTACCTAAAAAGCAATTTTATTTTAGAGTCACAAACAAGTCTAAGCGGTTTCAAATCCCACCGTCGGGTAAGAATTGAAAGTGTTTCGGAGAATTTATATTCTTGGATTCATAGAGATGTCGCTACTTGCGATTTAAGCCAAAGACTGATCATCTCTTATTACAATTCATAACCGTCAATGACCAGAAATGCCCGGTGTAAAAATTTATGTATATAGTTCTTATGTGCTGATAAAACAAAAACTGCAGTTCTCATGTAGGCACATCTCTGATGCATGATAGCTGTTGACGAACTGTAGTTTTTGTCGTTGAGTGCATGTTGAGAAAACTGTAGTTCTCATATGACACAAAACAAAAACTGCAGTTCTCATGTGGGCACATCTCTGATGAATGCTAGCTGCTGACGAACTGCAGTTTTTGTCGTCGAGTTCACGTTGAGAAAACTGTAGTTCTCATATGACACACAACAAAAACTGCAGTTCTCATGATGCACATTTCATACAGCGTGTCCGTTTCTCTACGTAGAGCACAGGAATCTCGGTTATTATGAAAGATACAAAGTCGGTTAAATTTTCGGCGAGATTACGTATTTTTATTATGATCATTATCAACAAGAAAATGTGTTTGTTTTTTGTTTTGTAAACTTTTGTATAACACAATGTTGCTCTTATTTTTGCAATATAAATTATGTGTTAATTCTTGACAGGCCAGATAGATGCACAAGTTTAAAATGTATTAATTACTATTATTATCATAATCTATTTTTAACTTCGTTTTACTGTTAAAAATACATTTTTAATTGATAAAAATTGATAAAACCTAATTTTCTAGGTAAACTTGAGATTTCAGTGTTTAAACTCCAAATTTTACTTAGCTGTTAAAAATTTGATTGCAATACACAAATTGTTTCCAAAGCACTCTTCGCAAATACAATTTTTAATTTTCTTTAAAAGTCACGAATTTAACATCTAGAATGCCATGAAACATACGATGACAAATTCAGATTCCTCAAGTGCCATCACAATGTAGCTAATCGACTTTTGCTTAAAGAATAGTAAATTAACAAAAATCGAATTTTTTATAATTGAATAACTAAAATACCCAAATTTTCTAGAGATAATTGATCACAATAAAACTGCGTAATTTGACTCAATTTGACCAACTTTATACCTCTTATAATAACTGAGACCCCATGCTTGAGCTTAAAAAGCCGAAGCCTGCTTATAATATAAGGGGTGAGTTTTTAAAGTGTTACAAGGGGATATCACGAAAACGGTGTAACTTTTGTGTGTAAAATGTTGGTGAAGTAATAGAGAGAATTTTAGAAAACAAAGTAAATTACCCCATTTAAAAATCCAAATGTCCCTCATCCCCATATTACCCCACAAAAAAAAAATCATTTGAGATATCCCTTTGTAATACTTTAAAAAATCAGCCTGTACATCAGAAATAGCAGCTTCAGTATAAGAGTATAAAAAAATGAACAAACCCTTAAATATTTACTTTCTACTAAATATTTTTTTAATATTATATCCCATTTTTAATGGAACAGCGAACAAAACATAAAAGACAATTTCAGATGTAAGCTTGAATCGAGAGTTTTTGGATAACTTCTTGACATAATAATTAATTTCGATGTTCAAAATCAACAGAAGTGAAATGGAGTGATTAGATGTGAAAATAAAATAAACGTGGTGTAAAAGACAGTCATACTTTGTGCTATATAAACCATCGATGGGTTTCGTACAAAAGCTAAGCTAAAGAGATCAACTTTTGAGCAAAAGCTGTTTGTTTTATTTTCGAGTTTCATATAATTGTATACGTTTTATATTTATTTTATTACAAAATTTGTATTTTTGACAAGCTTTTCTGAGATATATTTTGAGCACTTTACGGTGATTAATACCAGAAGGATTTACGACGCACAAATATTTTCCATTTCAGCTAGTATTAAGAAAAGTAAATCAATATTATTTATTTTTGTTTAAAGATTGCAAAATTGCCGATTGCCACTATAAAAGATAATGTTTCAGTTGCTTTAAAATAAACCTGATGACCTTTTGTATTTACAATAATTCTATTGAGTAGGGAAGAAGCTTGTACCTTGGCCCGTCTTGTACCTTGGACCATCAGTAACATTTTCAAATTTACTGCTGGTCGTCAGTTAACATATCCTCCACCAAAGTGTACTTGTTATTTCAATCACCTGTGTTAAATGGGTTTGCTGTGACCACGTGCAAAATTTTTTTTCGAAAGAAAACTCCAAATATGAATAACTCAATTTTCATTAAATTTAGAGAGTTGAATTTTGGTATGTAGTAAGGTCTTTCCGAAGGCAACATACACATCAAATTTCATTAAAATATCTTTGTAATTTTCGGAGAAAAAAACAAAAGAAAACTCAAAAACTTCCCGGAAAACCTTGTCTGATTTTCCTGGCTAACGAACTCATCCAAGCCATTAATAAAAGAAAGGCACTTGCCGAGTTTCTTCAAAATCGGTTAATTATTTTTTGAGTTATCGGATATATATATATATATATATATATATATATATATATATATATATATATATATATATATATATATATATATATATATATATATATATATATATATATATATATATATATATATATATATATATATATATATATATATATATATATATATATATATATATATATATATATATATATATATAGTGTTTCAAATCAAACATGATGGCCTATGTTACAGGTGCACATTCAACACAAAAAAATAAGACTATTTTTTCATATAAACATGGGCCCGCAAATGCTTAGTTTTTTAAATACAGCATGTTAAAATTATTTGTTTTTGTCAGTTTTTTACGAATAAGTCCGAGTCAAATAAAAATTTTTACATGAAAATTGGCATGTGGGAGTTTTCGAGGACAATAAATTTAAAAATGTTATTGTTAATAACACTGCTGGCAGAGGGCGCCACCTGTAAGACTATGCTTGCACTCAATTGGCTATAATTTTTTGACACCCAGTAATATCGACCTACCGTATAGCTACATTGCAGCACTTATCAATTGCAAGCAAAAAATGTATATAGGAACACATTTTTTAATTGCTATCAGTATGTATAAACTTGATTTTCTTATTCTCTAGTTAAAAATTAACATCTTTCCAGAAAAAAGAACTGACATGACACAATCATGAAGATAAAATAAAAAGCCATGATAACACACTTTGAACAAACCATTCAACAAAGTGGTTTCCATCGTTACGGGACTTGACTTTTGCGTTTTCGTTGTGACATATACTACATTTAAGTTTTGCGTTTGAGACTACTCACTATCTTTAAGTAATTAATTGTATTGTTCGTAATTTTTCTAATTAAATATGGAAGTCTTTACCAACAATGAACTAACAGACATGCATGTTATGTATTCACGGGCTTTTGGTAACTGTTATGAGGCGAAACGACTGTATGAAGAAGCCTTCCCAAATTGGAGAATTTCAGACAGAAGGATGTTTCTACGGATTGACATCCGTCTGCAAGAAACAGGTACATACTTACATTATCTAATACATCGATCTGTCTCTTTCGAATATACATATTTTTACCAGGTACCCTTAATAAAGTTACTGCTGATCGAGGGAGACCAGGAAGTGCACGAAATCCTGATTTTGAAGAGGCCTTTCCGGATGAAATTGAACAAAATCCAAAAATAAGTACTAGGGAAATGGCCAATCATCTGGGAGCATCCAATGCAACGATATGGCGAGTTCATCATGAGCAACAATTGCGTCCATATCACATCCAACGTGTGCAGGCACTATCGCCTGAAAGAGATTTTATACCTCGCCTACAATTGTGCCAATGGTTTCTTCAACATAGTGATGTAGAGAACTTGTTGAATTGTGTATTGTTCACTGGCGAGTCTGTATTTAGGCGCGACGGGATCGTCAATTTTCATAACAGCCATATTTGGGCTGACGAAAATCCCCACACAGTTTTTGAAAGGCATCATCAACAGCAATTTTCCTTCAATGTATGGGCTGCAATTGTAGGGTGTAATTTGATAGGACCAATTTTTTTACCTCACATACTTAATGCTACAACTTATCTTGAATTCCTGCAAAACCAACTAAATGGGTTATTAGAAAATGTACCTCTTGACATAAGACATAACCTGTGGTTTATGCATGACGGAGCCCCCCCGCATTTCGCCCTAAATGTTAGAAATTACCTAAGCAATACTTTTGGAAGCAGATGGATCGGACACGGTGGACCTCAGCCATGGCCGGCTCGATCCCCTGATTTAAATCCTATGGACTTTTATTTATGGGGGCATCTCAAAAGTATTGTTTATGAAGCAAAAGTTGAAAATGTTGATGATCTGCAGCAAAGAATTGTACTTGGATGTGAACAAATTAGAAATAGACCAGATATATTTCACAGAGTACGACGTTGTATGCTCCGCAGAATATGAAAGTGTATTGAAGTGGAGGGTGGCCATTTTGAGCATTTATTGTAGTCAGGTATCATAAAATGTTATAAACTTTTTTATTTGTTGTTAAAACTTGTAGACAATACAATTAATTACTTGAGAAAAATTAATTTTTGAGCGACATCGACATACAAAAATTGAAATATCTCGAAAATGGTGTGCCTGACAGATTTTGATTAAATATTCCTTTTTTGCTTACAATTGATAAGGGCTGCAATGTAGCTATACGGTAGGTCGATATTACTGGGTGTCAAAAAATTATAGCCAATTGAATGCAAGCATAGTCTTACAGGTGTCGCCCTCTACCAGCAGTGTTATTAACAATAACATATTTAAATTTCTTGCCCTCAAAAACCCCCGCATGCCAACTTTCACGCCAAAATTTTAATTTGACTCGGACTTATTCGTAAAAAACTGACAAAAACAAATAACTTTAACACGCGGTAAACAGGTAGTTGTGGGTCGAACCCATCTACATGGGGTGACAGAGAAATGCATTCAACACGGAGTAGGTATTAAATTTAAAATCTACTTTCATTCTGTATTTGATAAAGCTGAGCACTTCAGCGAAACTGCAGCAGTTATACATATATATTCTATAAAATAGAGTCAATTTGTTCATTACCTAAATTGACAATGGATTTACATCAAGTCTCGGCCTCCACTATATCCGATAATAAAATTACTAACTGTTATTAATGTCATTTATACAGACTTCTCCAAAGCGTTCGATCGTGTTGACCACTCAACACTTATGTACAAGCTGCATCTGGCGGGCTTTGATGGACGGCTTATAGCATTCTTTGGATCCTACCTGACTAAACGTGTGCAATATGTTTTTTATAATGGATTTAAGTCTGAACCCTTCACTGCTAGCTCCGGCATTCCACATGGTTGCAATCTTGTCCCACTCCTCTTTTTGTTATTTATCAACAACATAAGCTCTGTAATTTCTGATAATCATCTATTATTTGCTGATGATCTCAAATTATACTCCAGTGTTCACGATATTGGTGACTGTTCAAGACTACAGGTGGACCTTGACAACTTGCAGCTGTGGTGTGTTGAGAACAGACTTGAATTAAATGTCTCGAAGTGCAAAGTGATGACATACACTAGAAAAACCAGTTGTATAGCGTTTCCCTACAAAGTGGGTGGTATACCATTGGCTAGGATTGAAATGCACAGGGATCTTGGCATTGTATATGATGAACATTTAAGTTTCACTGGATATATTCAAACAATTACAGCATCCTGTTTGAAGTCGATGGGTTTCATTATGAGGAATAGCAGATCATTTTCCAATGTGGATAGCTTGAAAATTCTCTATTTTGCCTACATTCGATCGAGGCTTGAATATTGTAGCTTGGTTTTTGAGCCCTCTTATAGTGTTCATATTGGTGCTCTGGAAGATGTCCAGCATAAGTTTTTAAAACACTGTGTATATAGGGCATCTGATACCTACCCACAGAGAGGATGCGATCATTGCCAATTGTTGATGCAAGCTGGCATATCCAGCTTGTATTCACACAGAAAAGTTGCATCTGTAATGTTCCTGCATAATTTATTTCATGGTAAAGTTGATTGTCCAGACTTATTGATGCAATTAAATTTCTGTTCCACGAGCTGCATCTAGAGTGGTGAGAGTGTTCAAGCCTCCAATACCAAGGACTAACTTGTATATGAAATCACCTGTGTATACAATGAGCTCTGACTTTAATGACATTGCAAAATTGTGTGACTTCTATTCGGATAAGGCTGCGGTTATTCGTAGGGTGGCGATATCTTACTTTGTCGGTTATTAGGACCATTATGTGTACTGTTTTGTGGAATCTCTGCCTTGTGATGTTTTGCACAGTATTTTAGTTTTGTTTTTACAAGTATTTTTTGTTCATATGGTTACATATTGTTCTTTTTGTATGGTGCCCTATTAATGGGATTATCTTGTTGGGCATGTATTTAATAAATAAATAAATAAATAAATAAATAAAATAAATTAAGAAGCAGAAAAGAACTTTGCCTATGCCATAGAAAAAAATTCTTTTTTTGATAAATTTAAACACGCGATACAACTCAGAAAAGCCTGTTTATATAGTAGTTTGTACATGTGATATGAAAGATATGACTAGGTAACTGATAACTTACTATTTATTTATGAGCAAGTATAATTCGTAAAAATCAGATAATTTTTGATGTGAAACATGTGACGATAAAAAAATCAAAAATCAATACGAATTCACTAGTGAGGAAAGATAAATTCATCAAAATGGATAAATACACTAATTTTCAACCAAGAATCAGTTCAACATTATATATTATATAATGAACTATTATTAAAACATAATTACAAATTTATATTCCCTAAAACATCTTTACAAAATCCTACCACATCTTCCCTAAACTAAAATAAGCTGATTTAAGAAAAACTGATAGGTTGACAGTTTTACAGAAAAAAACATTATGATTATGAAATTAATTTCGATCCATTGGTGTAGAACATCGATTTTTTTATAGCAATGACACATTTCAAATTTCTATGCTGTCGGTTTATACAGGGCTTTCATTAATTCCCGAACCCCACGTGACCAGATTCTGTCTCTGTCTTAGTGGAATATAATTTTATGAGTTGGCAGTCAAAAAGTAACCAACAAAACCACTAGACTAGGGAACCTAAAGTTACTAGATTAATTGACAATTGACAGTTCAGTCCATTGACTCTCAATTCCCTTTTGACAGTTATTTTGTGTGTATATTGTGCATTTTCAGTAGAAGTATTCTGTAGAAGAAAGAATTTAAATAATTACTCATTTTTTCAAAAACGATGACTGTGCCAACCGTACCGAAAATTTGTTTAATGAACGACATCCGAACAGACATGTTAACAGAAAATACATTTTGGAGTTAGTTGCAAAGTTTCGACAAAGTGGTTTAGTACCCAACAAAAAACGGGACCCTGAACGTGAATTTCTTGTTATAAATGAGACTACTGAGATTGAAGTTTTAGGGCAAATTGCTGCAGACCCAACTTTGAGCACGAGAAAATTAGCCACTGTTGCAAACATCAAAAGAAGAACTATTCAGCGAATATTGAAGCATCATAAATTTCACCCGTATAAAATTCATCTTTTACAACTAAATGAAGATGACTTTGATCGGTGGCTGGAGTTTTGACTGCACGAATAGCTGATAACTGGAACTTTCTGTTCAATATCTGTTTTTCAGACAAGTGTACGTTTTTATTAAACTCTACAGTCAATCGTCATAATTGTCGTTATTGGGCAGATAATAATCAAAAAAATTTTCACGAAGTCCACACTCAAACTCCACAGAAATTGAATGTCTGGACTGGCATTTTTGGAGACCGTGTAATCGGACCAATTTTTCTTGATGGCAATTTGAGTGGCGAAACGTATTTGGAGTTACTAGAAGATATCGTTTACCCTCTACTAATTGACATTGTTGAAAATGATGATCGCTATCATGAAAATCAATTAGTGTTTCAACAAGATGGAGCTCCTCCGCATTTTTCACGAGTTAGGGAGTTTTTGATCAGAAAGTTTCCAGAGCAATGGATTGGGCGTAGAGGTGCTATTGAGTGGCTCCCTAGATCACAGGATTTAACTCCTTTAGACTTCTTTCTATGGGGCCATTTAAAGAGTAGAATTTTCGCAACAGAACCGGAGTCTCTGGAAGAATTACGACGACGCATTGTTGAAGAATTCGATCTAATAACTCCACAAATGCTCCAGAATGTCAGAGCTCGTTTGGAACAAAACTTGTACTTTTGTATGGAAGCTGGTGGTCAACAATTTCAACACTTACTTAACTGAATAAACATTTTTGAACGTTTGGTTTTGGTTTTTTTTTTTTGGGAAAAATTGACTAATTAGTGCATTTCTTATCACAATGAATAAATACGTTCTTGCAACTCCAACTGTGAATAATTTTTAAACGAGTTGATAAAAGTTCCAAAAAAATTAGTGTGCTGAATTCAGAAAAGAAAGAGTCTTCAAATGATGTAACACTCGACCCATGTTCCCTATTTAAAATATAAGGGTTGTTACCACCACCAGTAAGGGGTTGATGTGACAAAGTTGAGTTTTATGTCAAAACATTTCCCCCTCAATATTAAAATTGACGTGTTACAGCGTTTCGTTAAAAAAATAATTTCTCTGGACGCAAATCGGTCTGTTTCGTTTTCAATGCGCCACCCTGTATATACCCAATACGAGTATTAATAGAAAATTATATTCAATATTACATGATAACACCACATATACCTATTATAGGTATATAACTTTCATCAATTTGAAACTGACTGTTGGCGCAAGTAAACGTCGGCCGGGCATCATTGCTGATGTCACGACTCCTTCAGATAGAGGCAGTTAAGCCATCCTTCTTGTCTATAATCGTCGAGCCACAATAGACCTAAGGTCGTGGTGGAGGGACTGAAATAGCCCACTCACAATAAAATCTAATCTAATCGCCACTCCATTTTGACTCTTCCTTGCGTCTACATTCACAAAGTCCTAATGTTTGTGAAATTGTTTCCTTAGAATTTTAATTTACACAGACAAAGCTCGGGAGCCATTTTTTTTTTCATTGTGTTTCCAGTACACTTTGTAGACCCACAGCTTTATATATTTGACCTAAAACAGTGTTGTTTCATACACCCAACGCATCTGATAATCATTTACTCTATAAAAATGTCAACTTAATTACACATTTTCTAATACACGAACTATAGTACCTGAAAAACGGCATAACTTCGATACTTACATTCATAACTATTAACTATTTTTTAATAGAACTCATCTATTAACCTATTAAACATTAAAATTTAGATTTCTAATAATAAGAAGAATAATGTTTGTCTTGTCAAAATATTCTATTAACATGTCGGCTATTAATCTCTCACTAGTGAAATATCCATTTTGATGTCACATATAAAAATACCTTTCTAGAATAAACAACTCAATCATCCTTTTTACTATTTTTCATGAACATATATATATATATATATATATATATATATATATATATATATATATATATATATATATTCTCTATGTAGTATAAGAGAGTATACATACACTTCTTTATAACACAACAAACAGTTTTTTGAAAAGCATTCAAATTTCAATAAACTATTATACCCTGAAGAGAAAGGTTCCTCATATTGTTAGCATTGTAAAAGTACAATTTAAACAATATTAGAATGATAAAAATTTAAATGAAAACTTTTAAACATACAGAACGCAAATTTCCAATGATTTATAAAATTTGTCTGCTTTTCAACAAAAATATACCAATAACTTCATAACAATTCAAAACATTTACTTCTTACCATTCATACTCATGTAGCAACTTTCGATTTTATTTTTTAAGGTGATAACTGGTGACATAGGCATGTAGAAACTTTCGTTAAGTTGCTTTTTTGGTTTATCTATGGTTTTGGTAGGCGTCATGACAACATAGTCAGATTCTGACGTGAAGATTTGTGATATCCGTGACAAATCTTTGGCGGGAAGAGTGTTGCACCTGTGTTTAAACTGCAAAGGGAAAATCTGTGATGTTTTCACTTCTGGCTTCTTCTTTAAGCTTTGGTTGCTGGAAAAACAAGGCAAAAAATCAAACAAAAACATATTTACAAAATTAAATGTAAAAGTTATTTATGTGATTTGATATGCAGATTCCCAAAATCCCACACACAAGTGATGCTTCTTTGGGAAAATGTGTTTATTTTTAGCGTTTATGTTTTACAAAATCAGTTGGTTTGCCTTATTATTATATAGCAAAAAATGTAATTTTTAGCTAACTTTCATTAAGAAAAATTCGCTAATAGAGAGGTCATGATGAAAAGCTTTTGAAAAAATTTATTCAGATGAGTGCGAATTTGGGTCCCTAAAACTCAAAACCAAGGCCGATTTGCGTCCAGAGATTTTTTTTAAAGAAACTCTGAAACACGTCAATTTTAATATTGAGGGCGACATGTTTTGACATAAAACTCAACTTTGTCACATCAACCCCTTAAGGGTGGTGATAACAACCCTTATATTTTAAATATGAAACATGGGTCGAGTGTTACATCATTTGAAAGCTCTTTCTTTTCTGAATTTAGCATACTAATTTTTTTGGAAGTTTTATCAACTCGTTTAAAAATTATTCACAGTTGGAGTTGCAAGAACGTATTTCATTCATTGTGATAAGAAATGCACTAATTAGTCAATTTTTTGTTAAAAAAAACTGAAAAACAAAACCAAACGTTCAAAAATGTTTATTCAGTTATGTAAGTGTTCAAATTGTTGACCACCAGCTTCCACACAAAAGTACAAATTTTGTTCAAGATGAGCTCTGACATTCTGGAGCATTTGTGGAGTTATTAGACGGCATTCTTTAACAATACGTCGTCGTAATTCTTCCAGAGACTCCGGTAGTGTTGCGTAAATTCTACTCTTTAAATGACCCCATAGAAACAAGTCTAATGGAGTTAAATCCGGTGATCTAGGGGGCCACTCAATAGCACCTCTACGGCCAATCCATTGGTCTGGAAAGTCTCTGTTCAAAAACTCCCTAACACGTTGTGAAAAAATGCAGAGGAGCTTAATCTTGTTGAAACACTAATTGATTTTCTTGATAGCGATCATCATTTTCAACAATGTCAATTAGTAGAGGGTAAACGATATCTTCAAGTAACTCCAAATACGTTTCGCCACTCAAATTGCCATCGAGAAAAATTGGTCCGATTAAACAGTCTCCAAAAATGCCAGTACAGACATTTAATTTCTGTGGAATTTGAGTGTGGATTTCGTGAAAATTTCTTGGATTATTATCTGCCCAATAACGACATTTATGACGATTGACTGTAGAGTTTAATAAAAACGTACACTCGTCTGTAAAACAGATATTGAACAGAAAGTTCCAGTTATCAGCTATCCGTGCAGTCATAACTTCACAAAACTCCAGCCACTGATCAAAATCATCTTCATTCAGTTATTGTACAAGATGAATTTTATACGGGTGAAATTTATGATGCTTCAATATTCACTGAATAGTTCTTCTTTTGATGTTTGCAACAGTGACCAATTTTCTCGTGCTCAAAGTTGGGTCTGCAGCAATTTGTTCTTAAACTTCAATCTCAGTAGTCTCATTTCTAACCGGAAATTCATGTTCAGGATCCCGTTTTTTGTTGGCTACTGAACCACTTTGTCGAAACTTTGCAACTAACTCCAAAATGTATTTTCTGTTAACATGTCTGTTCGGATGTCGTTCATTAAATAAATTTGCAGTACGGTTGGCACAATCATCGTTTTTGAAAAAAACAGTAATTATTTCAACTCTTTCTTCTACAGAATACACCATTGTGAAATTAATTTTCGGTAGTATCAAACCGACCGATAGACTGAAATAATAAACCGCATTTCTCTCATTCCGATAAGAAATGTTCTGATAGTCAATTTTTTGTTTACTAACCAACAAAGCACATTTCTTATCGGAATGAGTGAAATGCGTTTCTGCATCTTCAACTGTGAATAATTTTTAAACGAGTTGATAAAACTTAAAAAAAAATTAGTATGCTGAATTCAGAAAGGAAAGAGCTTTCAAATGATGTAACACTCGACCCATATTCCCTATTTAAAATATAAGGGTTGTTATCACCACCATTAGTTGAGTTTTATGTCAAAACATGTCCCCCTCAATATTAAAATTGACGTGTTTCAGCGTTTCTTAAAAAAAAAATATTCGCTGGACGCTGGAATGTATGTATGTATGTATGTATGTATGTATGTATGTATGTATGTATGTATGTATGTATGTATGTATGTATGTATGTATGCATCTATCCGAGCGATAACTCATAAAATACTAAACTCATTTCAATGTCAAAAATCGTGTTTGGGTGAAAACCGAGGTCAAGTTCGTTAATCAGCCTTTATGCTCAAGTTTTTCCGGTGGAAAATTGGGGAAAACTTTTTGAAAAGGCTATATTTTTGTAAGTATCAGAGTATTCCGAATGAGACTTTACATGTGGCAAGAAATAGTTCAAATAAATCTATGTTGTAAATTTTAAGTAATTTGGTACACGATATTTAGTTTTTCCAAATTAAAAATAAAATCCCAAAGATATGCGCTGAAATGACTTAGTGGTTAAGTCCAATGCCTGACAGAGAGAGTAGTTAACTGCCACACGTAAATTAACAGGTATAAACCATACATCAACGGTAACCAAACTAAATATATATCAGATATAAAACATACTACCCGAACCAACAATCGTGAAATCTCGACCGCAATTATGGAAAATGACAGACGATATGAAATTAAAAATTTGCCAAGTGATTGTTATTTAACTGGGAGATTCAATCAATTATTAAAATACACTATATTTGTAGCTTTATAAACGGCCTCAAATACAGTTTTAGCGGAGCTAGATATACTATGCTGTCGCATAATATAGCAGAAATGTAAACAAAATAAAGCCAACTCTCTATAAAAATGATTCTAAAATAGTTTCTTTTATCTTTAAACTTAAACATAAAACGTCATATAAGACAGAAACAGTCTTGCGATGTGTTTCAATGGTAATTCTACTAATTCTGTAATTAATTCTTACATATACTTTGAATACAATACCTCGGGCATGAAGTCGATCTTTAGATATATAGATACCTGCCTCCTATGCAGAACGTTACGCGATCGACTCCAGCTCGATGAATGCATGTTTGTTTAAATGTTTTATTTTGACATTTGGAGAAACAATAGTGCACAGATTTCGTACATTTTTAACAAGCTCTCATTTTTGTTTAAAACGTCTAAATAAGTTTGTCACCTTTGAGTCTGCAATTATAATTTTGTTATTGTTGATATTGAAAAAACCGATTTGATTAGGTTGACTAAAACGAAATCATACTGGCGATTAATAAGGAAAAATAACTGCTACGTTTATAATTTGGCAGATACTTTACTTTTATGGGTCGAAGCAAGGTAACACCACCATTAGATATTGATGAAGAAAAAATATTAGCTTACCTTTTGGAAGAAGTTTCAACTCTTCTTGGTGGTAATGGAGGGGGCTTTGGTTTACTAGACTTTGGACTGGAATTCAATATAATATCAATAGGGTTCTCATAGATGTGGACTGATGCTCTGTGATCTTCAGAATCTTGATCTTGTTTGTTTCTACTACTCTCATGATCTTCTGGAATTTCTTCATATATACCACTGGCCAAAGAAACACCAGATTCACGACGTGGTAAAGAACCTTTGCTGTAAGAATAACAAATAATGGTTATGTATTTATTTGATCCAGTGGTTTCCTTTATACAACTTACGTGGTAGTTTCTTCAATGTTTGATAAGTCTTGCATGGATCCATCATTATTTTCACTACCACCAGGTGTTTTCATAAGAACCGCCATTCCTATACTAATTAAACTAGAAGCAGTCTGAAAATAAATAAGAAAATTATATTTCAGGCAAAAATAAATTATGATAATAATAACAAAACATTCTTTATTGTTCAACAATAGACATTCTTTTAGGTAAAGTCAACAATAAAATTTAAAATTATAGATAAAACAAACCAAACAAAAAGAGTACACACATTAAAAGATTCTACAGTCAATTAATCTACTCTGAAAGTTAAAATGGGAATTCTGTGAAAATAAACATTAAAAAATAAAATGTATTACCAAAACAATCTTCCACAGAATAAACAGATTAAATAGGTACTGTATTCTGCAAATTAATGTGAACATAGGCAGATTTACGTTTATTGAAAGAAAAAAATACAACCAGTACCAGTTTATAAACTTTCTAGTATTACTCAATAGGGTACATGTCCCCCTTTCACTTGGAGAACACGTGGCAGCTTCCAAATCACAGGGAATGTTCCAGATCTAAGAATCAGTTTAAAAATTTTCTTAAGTGGAGTCAAGAAAGCATATAAGCAGTCGCACACTAAGAAGCCAGGAACTAGAAAAGGTCCACAGGACATGTTAGCCTTAATTCTCTTAGCAGCTGTAATAATTTCATCATCTGTAAAGTCATCAACAAAAAACACTGTGATGTCGCCCGAAGCCAGGCTGGCGGCTGTAGGTGATGAGGTGGAGGTGGAACCAGAACATCCCGCAAAATAAGAAGCAAAACTGTCCACTGCCTGTTGCTGGTTAGATGAATTCCCAATAGAGAAGTTTTGACGGCGCCGAGAAGAGCAGTTCCAGAATTTTTTAGGATTAGACCTAATCTCTCTTTCAACCCTCTGAAAGTAGTTTACTCGAGAAAGACAAATGTCCCCCTTAAGTTTTTGTCTCAGCTCCCTAAATCTATCCAGAAACTCCACATTCCCAGAGTTCTTGAACTTACACCATAATGAATATTTATATTTGATACTAACCTTAATTTATTTAGAGAACCACGGGGGATACCTACTACATGCTCTTGGAGCAGTCATGGGAACATACAGATCAAACAAGTCGTAAATTCTGGAATAGAAAAAGTCTAGCATAGAATCAACATCCTGAAGCCCATCCATGCCATCCCAGCACAAGCCGCCAAGCTCCGCATACAATCTGAAAAATCACATTTTCAAAAATTATATGATCTCTGCCTAGCGTTACCAACAGGGGAAGAGACCATTGAACCCCCGACCGGAACCTCTACGATTAAGTGGGGATGATGACCATTAGGAATCACTGAAGGATTTTGGGTAGTTCGATGTTCGATTTTGAATTTCTAAGAAGTTCGACTGTGAACCTTAGACATACTATTTCAGAGGTTCTAAGCAACATATTTGCTTGCGTTCGTTCATAGTTCGGTTCGAACAAAACATGGGTTCGTACACCTCTAGTTACAATCATTTAAAGTTTTTGAAGAAGCTGGAACCATATGGAGTCAATAATTGTATGTTAATGCTGTTAAAGAGCTACCTCGGGGACAGTTTGCCACCTATAATACCTACGAGTCAACTGAATGAATTACTGGTTCCGGGGTGCTTCAGGGATCTAACTTGGGACCGCTGTTATTTTTGTTGTTTGTAAATGATTTGGATTCCAGATTGCAAGTATTGAGACTTTTTTATGCAGATGACTTGAAGCTATTCGTTCCAATTAGATATCTGAATAACTGCCATGTACTTCAGAGTAATCTTGACTATTTTTATAAAGGTGCTTATGAAATTAACTTAGCTTTTAAATAAAAATATTAGGTTTATCCAAAAACTCAAAACTTATCAACACCTATAAATCAACTGAAGGTAATAGTATTACTCACCTTTGTTTTGAGAGCATATCCTGAGTCATCCGATGCAAGAGATACCCTCACACCAGAGTCGTCGCTGCCCGTCTGACTCCTGAAGCACATGGGACTGTCTGGAGCACAATATCCACTTTTGACACCGTTAGCCCCACTACTCCATAGGTCGCCTTCGCTGCGACTCAGTCTTTTAGAAGATATGAAGCCAGGATTGGCCTTTGGACGTTTACCTCTGGCCACTAGGTGATGTAATAGACGTGAGCCGTCATTACAGTGGAGGTAGAGTTGGCCAGGACCTGCAGGAAAGTCACTGGAAAGAAAGGAAAATTATGCTATTGTCAATCAATCAGTAACGAATTATTATGTAAAGATAACTATTTTTGTTGGAATATTAGCTATACATACTCTTTTATGGGATTATTAAGTGTACTAAGTTTGTTTAACACGTTGATTATGCAAGCATTTTCATGTAATTTCAATTAATATGACACAGGCTATAAAAGTTAAGGGACCAGGAGTGAATAGGGGTGCTGGGTGAAAAATAAAGATGAAAGGAAATATGAGCCGAGGATGCGAAAAAAAAAACCCCAGCTTAGTCGGATCTCTAAAAGCCACCTTTTCCACATTTTGCAGACGTACCTCCTTTAAACCCTGTCTACCCAGCATTCGCCCCAGGTACCATAACTTTCTTGGGAGTTGTTCCGAAGAAATTTTTCATGTGGTTTATGCATTGAGGGTGGTGATAGGCATGCAGGAGTAGAAGGAAAACAAACAGACAAACAAAAATAAAGATAACTTACCCACTGGTATGCATGACGACCACCATTTTTTCATCCATAGAGTGTGCCGGTGCCTGAAGATGGAATTGGTGAAATTGGTACCACTTCCAGCATATTTTCTGGTCTCCTGTACATGGATCTCTAATGAAAATTTCTTGAGCATTGGTACCCAAAACACCAAACAGACCTACTAAGCCAGCTGTCCTTGAATGGATGTTGTCAACCAGTGACACTCGAAAATTTGATTCTCCAACTTAAAAAAAATATTACAGTAGGTACAGTACTTTTTGTTATAGATAATGAAATCTTTCAGAAAGCTGATGGCGAGATCATCTGTAAAATTGCAGATAATAAAATTATTTTCGATATTTTGTGTAAATTGATTAAAAAATATACTAATAAGAGAAAAGATCACACTCAAGTCTCAGATCAGGAGAATAAGGTGGTCAAATTTTGTTCTTGCTTCATTTCCTGGATATTCCAAGCAACAATCACTATAACTTTGATCTATTTCAATAAAAATAACAAACCTCATTTTGTTTCTGCCTGGTTCACAAAGCCAATAAAACCTAAATTAGTATGTTAGGAATACTAAAGTTGAGATTGGGAGGAATGATAAATAATTGCAACATTGAAGACTAGCATCATTTAAAAAAAAACTATCTAAATATATTTCTGTGCTCCAAATTAAATAAAATCTTAACTAACATTATTTCCAGTAAATATGCACTTGAAACCCCCACAAAGGTGGTTTCAACTGCATATTCACCTTATTTTCTGTACTGCAGTCGTAAAAAGTTTGAAAATTTTAGTTACCTACATAGACTTATAATAAAAGGAGACTCGACTATTCATTCTAAATAGCCATTTGTTTTGTAACAACCATTAGCATAAGTGGGAAAGAGATGCAAGAGAGAGAGACCACATAACATTCCGACTCTCGACAACGTCGCAAATAATTCCGACTCGTGTTTGTTATGCCACCAGTGAAAAATTGAATCCAATTTTCCACACACCTGACACTGGCGAACCATGTTCTAATGTTTATAGATAAACTTTTCTTTAAATAACACAATTAAAACTAAAAAAATCACTAATACAAAAATTCCGACTGCTAGCAACACCGCCTAGAAGAGTTGTAAAATTGGGCGGCCGACGACTAATGACAGAAATGTTGACTGGAAGAAGTGAACAGGGTTGCCGCTTGATATTGAGATTCTAGCATTACCGCATCCTCATAAATTTTATATTTATTATCAAGCATCAGCTCCAGCAGTTCTATTGATATACTTATTGTACCTATAGGAGACTGTTATAAATAATAGCTTCACTATGAAATAGGGACAAGACGCTTTTATTATTTAATATTATAAATTAAATGTTGTGTCATAAGCTGAAAACATTGGGCGTGAACGAACGTTTGGCAACAGTGTTAGCTAAAGCGTAGTAAAATTATACAGTGGACCATACAATCGCCCAAATACATTAATATGTTATCAGATCTCTGATTGCTTTAAAATGTAAATAATTGTATCTCTATTCTTTATATATCTATGGTTACCTAGTTATCACAATACCTGAAATTATTATCATGTAACATAGGTACTTCAGCGATTTGTAATTGTCCATAAATAACATAAATAAATTACAAATTCATTTTAATTAAATTTATCAAGCAAAACATGACATTTAACAGTGACTTTAAACCTCTACTGCATGTAAACAAACAGGTTTCTAAAATATAGGTTTCAAATTTGGCGCGCATCTAATTGCCCAGAAGGCATACATAAATAAGGCAAATAAATAAAATACTTTTAATTTTTAATTAAATCTATCAAGCAAACTGTGACATTTTATATTAACGGTGACTTTAAACGGCTACTGCATGTTTGTAAACAATGATTTGAAAAACAGGTTTTTAAAATATCCGTTTCAAATTTGGCGCGCAAGCAATGGGCGCTCCCGCTTTTTAAATGCCAACGCTGAAGGAACTCACATGGACACTCTGAAAGCCGTTTCTTAACATTTCATACATAACATTAATTACCTGGTAAATAAGAAGCAATGCTGAGCATTCTTCTGATCGATCCCATCCATTGCTGTGAAGCGGTTTCAGAAATTCCCGATAGGAAAATCAGTGGTTTCTGATTCCTCCCTAGCCTAAACACGCCAAAAGCATACTGTTTAGTTCTCGATTCCGTCCTACAAATTGTCGCAGATCTTGGTATACTGACACAATTCAGCACTGAACCGTCTTCTGAAGACTTTAATTTCAGCTGAACACCATTATCTATTTCATCTAATCGTTTGATTTCACACCACTGCTTCTGCCATGCCTGTATACAAGAAGTTGTTTACTAACTTTGAAGTGTACACAAGAAACCGTTACTTACTTTCCATGGTGTCAGGCCTCTGCGACTTCTCGAGGATATTTTCACATCTAAATAACCATTAATTACATCACCACTGGACATTTTCATTAATAACAACCCCGCAGATTTTATATTAATTCATCAACCCCTCCCTGACGTTATCATATTACTCTACGCACGGTAAGAACCCGCCAAAGCGCATAAACAAAAGCGCACGGCCACCCGCGCTCTGTTGCCAAGCTTCTACTTACATTATTTAAAAATATTCCCTTTATAACTGCAACACAAGAAAACAAATAAAGGGACTGAAAATACAATTAAAATAGTTTCTTCTTCTAAAAAACTCTAAGTAAGGTCAAGATAAATAATCAATAAGAAATCACTTATTTCGTCGGAAGTGCTTTTAATGCCTAATAATTCTTTCGTTTAAAATGTAAAATCATGAGAAAAATAGGTAGGTCCTACCCATGGGCGTGCGGTGACATTTGAAATAAGGGAAGCAATTCCCAGAAACTTACATATTTATAGTGTAACTCAATTTTTCTGTCGTTTTTGGAAAATTCGTTAATAATGTCGTCATGTAACTGTGGATTCTGGGACATTTCCTGGACGAGTTTATTTTCAACTGACAAAATTGAAATTTGGGAAAGTCTTTCCTGTCCTGTTGAATTTCTAACAAAACTCTTGATACGTTTCAATGTAGAAAAATTTCGTTCTACAGACGCACTAGTAGTAGGACTTCTTAATACTAATTTACATAATTTGAACACTTCAGAATATGCATTTTCCAATTTTGATTGTTTTAAGAAAGTCAAAAGTTCACTCGCGTTAGTTTTTGTGTCAATAACATCGGGTTCATAAATGACTGTAAGTTCTGATCGTAATAAGGCTTTGTCAAAATAATGTCCATAGTGGTGAAATAATGATTTGAATGAATCTTCTGGGAAAGGTATCCCTTATCCCTTTAAATCCTCCAAAATTACACAATTCAAGAAATTTCAGGTCACAAAAACGTTAAACTGTTCCAAGTGATTTTTTAAACAAATGTCGTATTTGGCTATTAAAGAAACTAGGTCATGAAAGTGTCCTCTATTTGCAGACGTAGTTGTTTCGTCATGACCCCTGAAGCCCAATTCATGCTGCGACCAAGAAAACACACAGCATCAATAAGTCTTTTTAATATGTTTATATTTTTATCAACCAGTTCATTGTGTTGGCAATGAATTTCTATCTGCATGTCAACGGCGTATTCAGTTCGCGTTTTTCCAAAGACACTTAATTTTAAAATGGTCTGTAAATGCGCTTTAGACATAACATGTCTTTGTACTAGTTTATGTAGATTATTCAAGTCGGAAAACGCACTTTTATTCCACACCCCCCTTTCAGTCACAAATAGACTACAAGATCAACAAAACAGTTTATTCCTGTTTTCACAACCCGTTAACCATTCATATTGTTTATGAGTTTTTCCGCGTTGAAATGTCGAAATGGTACATGTTTTAATTCTTGTGTTTAAGTTTTTTAGAGTAGGTTTCGGCCTACCTATATTAATAATAGCAAGTTTTTCAGCAAACAGTAAAGCTGAAAATCCGTTAGTTATCAAAAAACATACAATACAATCACAGTTATTATTACCACTTGTTTGTAAATCCCCACCCCCACCGTCACCACTGTTAAAAGCTGATCTACTTGCAGCCATATTAATAATCATAAAATGCCAATGCATTTAACTTACTCGACTGCTTATATCTACGAAATATTCAGACACATTCGCTTTGAACGCGCACCCGGTCTTCGTAGTACAACACGTTCTAAAAACACGCGTACATCGCGCCGAGCCGAGGTTTCTTTTATAAAGTTGCCTGCTGACTACGTGTATTTAACTGAAGTCATTGCATGCATCCACTCGTAGTATCAGATTAGGTTCATGCTGTCCGCATGCGGTCGCATTCACTGGGACGAACGACGTTCTTGCTAGGAGCGTATATACAAATACAGTATGATGCATAATAAATAATTATGTATGTGAGCTTGTGAAATAAAAATTTTAATAATTAAATTAGTTTCAGAATTCGAAATTTACTATTTAAAATACAAAAGGGATTTTAAATAATGCGGTTTAGGTATGTAGTCGTTATTTTAAGGGAAGCAATGCTTCCCTTGCTTCCATGGACCGCACGCCACTAAGCAAGTGGGTTATGGTATTGGATTTTCATCAACTTTCTTCAAATTTTAATTATCAACTTCTTTCTTGATTAATAGAACCTCGCTTTGGTATGTAACAAAACTTTATCAATATGAAGGCAATATGTGTACGAAATTTCATCAATTTTATTGTTTGTCGAGATATAATTTTTTTACTTTTCGAGGATTTTTGATTTTTGAAAGATTTCTATGAAAATTCACTACTATAACGCACTTGCTGCGTTCTGACTTTTTTTTTCGTCAACTGATCACTTATATTTTGTTTCCTAAATAATCATAATTGCTATAAAATACTCTAGTTTACTGAACAATTTATTAATAGTAGGTATATGATTATCGCCAGGAGTCACAGTTTAAGAAATGCTGTAGTTAAGTTTTTTTTCTAGATTTTGGTACACACTTTAAATCCGACAACACCGCTGTCGTTTAAAGGTGGACAGTCTACGTTGGCGGGGTGCGGTAGAGGGTGGCTATTGACATCGCACACCTGCCCGCCAAGAGTTCAAATTATATGTTACCAATAAGGGTGGCAGCTGCCACTTGCTTCTCTTTATTAGTAAACAACAATATGTGTTTTTTAAAGGAAATATTAATTAATGTGGATGACCTGGCAGCTGATTTATTCCAAGAATGTGAACTTTGATCTTGCCTCATACAAATAGATGCCAGGGTGCCCAAATCAATTCTCAACAAATTTTATCGTTTCATTATTATTCCATCAGTGGATTGCATCACATGAGTCACTTTATGATTCCATTGAACTTCTTATCTGGTGTTATGTTTTGACGCTGTCGCATTTATAATAAAAATATTGACATTATTTTTGTTTATTGTCTAACATAACCCAAATAACTTTAATAAGGTAAACGGTATACACATAATTTTGTACGTAATAATATAGGTACATAGGTATTATGTAGGTAACAGAAACTTTGTTTGTTTACATCATTTTTCTTCTGGCACAGCTATCTACTACCTATATGTGTACAGCTGCAAGTTAACAATTTCAAGAAAAAACCTTATCTTGTTTCCTACTTTTAAATATTATGGTACCTGGGTATAATTAGTAAAACAAACATAGGTACCTTTTGTAATCATTTTAAGTAAAAACTTAATGAGATATGTTTTACAAATGAACTTCGATAAAACTTGTTCATGGATATTAAAAAGCCCGGACGCAGCAAGTGCGTTATGATAGTGAATTTTCATAAAAATGTTTTAAATGGCAAATATGTGTTTTTTGTTAAGAAAACATACATCAAATTAGGTTACCAGTATAATATATATATATATATATATATATATATATATATATATATATATATATATATATATATATATATATATATATATAGTAAAAATAATGTAGGTACCAAATTTCATCAAAATAATTTTATTGTTTAAAAATATTAAAAAAAATTTCGAAAATAAACTTAAAATGTTCCCGAAAAAACTAGCTTCCTGGCCACGAACCTTATAGGTTAATAGCAAATTGAGCCATTCAAATTTGAGGCATTCAATAAAAATTCGCTACCATAACACACTTGCTGAGTTCCGAATGTATTTTCTTACAAACATGCATTATAATTTCGTGGTCTAAATTCCATACATTTAAGGCTGGCTCAGAACTGACACTGCTAGGGGAAATCCGTCTGTGTAATTATGAGAAAACATTGTTTAATCTATTTCAACTGAGCAGATTTTCCTGGTTAACGAACTTATCCAAGCCACCCATTATTTTTTGAGTTATCGGTGTGATACACACACACACACACACACACACACACACACACACACATATATATATATATATATATATATATATATATATATATATATATATATATATATATATATATAAACATATAAAAATTCAAACCGACCCCGGATATGTGTTCTCTGGGGCCTAATTACTGCCAATTTGAAGGAATTTTTTCAAAATTCAAAAGTCGAGATCTCCTCAATAGTGAATTTTTTTTAAAGAAAATTCACTAAAAACATTGTCTTAGTTAGTCTTTCGTATAATACATAATTAATGCTAATGATTTTTCGATTACTGAACTTAACAAGCAGTTCTGGAAGATTTTTTTTTTGCTCGGACTGGTGTAGTTAATACTTATTGAATGAAGTTTTTCTCGAATACATTTTTATGTGTGGATCAAGTTGGAGTAGGTAGGTACATACTATGCCATTTTCATTTTAAAACATTTCGTTAAAACTGTCCTACCTATTCAGATTGGGTTCTGTAAGTTATATTAAATACCAACAGCTAAACGCTTCTCTGTATTAAGGGTTGCATAGCGGTCATGATAATATGTAGTAATTTATAAAAATAAACCTAATTTTTGGCGAGAATTCAGATCCACATCAGCCACAGCATACATATACCAGGCAACCAATCAGAAACCAGATTGAGAATTCAGCGCCAGTAATTGTACCGCCCACTTTCAAATTGACAGTTTATTTGATTTGAATTTTAGCGCGCTACGGTATAGTTTTATTTTTAATAAAATTACCTCTGTACTTATTAATTTGTATATTGAATCTAGTTCAGAGTTAAAAACCAACTCGTCATTAGTCACCAAGTGAATATTGGAACCTGTGATGAGCACTAACAGGGTGCCCACTCGTCTGGAAAATCGGGAAGTGCAGGGAAAAATTTTGTCAAGGAAATCAGGGAAAAATTGAGAAGAATTGTGAAAATTGACTAAGAGTCAGGCAGTTTTGTCCTTGCAAGGGAAACATTATTTGTTTTCGTTTTATGATAAATAATTAAGACACAAAGATAGGTGCATATTTGTATAAGTAGCGTTTTCGTCTATCTGTAAGACATATTTATGTGTATGTTTTATAAATGTAGTTTTAGGGAAGTGTGTTTTCCACCATGAGGCGAAGATCTAACTGTACTCTGTAGTAGTGTGTCACACATTTTGGGGGTATATTATAGAATGTCAAAGTCAGGGAAATTGATATGCTGTTTTTAGTGGGAACTCTGACTAATAAGTACACTTGGAGAACTCAAATCACCTAACACATCTTTTTAAAGATTTTTCATCCTCTGATATGACGTTAACTTTCTTGGTTAAACCATCGTCAGGTCTTTAAAAAAATGTGTTTTGGTGATTTGGGTTCTCCAAGTGTGCATATGGTCAGTTATTTTTTAGTTCTTTAATCTAGTTTGTAAATTAGGATACTCTGAATAAATGAGGCACGGTTATGGAAAATACATTATTATTATGTAGTACCCATACCCATAGGGCAATGTTATGACAAATTCTTCTATAATATATTATGTGAGAGTATTTTTATGAACAGGGTTTAATAATGGACAAATTGTTAATACATACTAAGAAAATTGGGGATACTCCTTTTTAAAGTCCAGATTCAAAGATAGCAGAAAAGTAGTCTGGACACAGATAATTATGGTTACAAATTTCGATAAAAACCTTTTAAAACCCGAATATCACCTGCACTTGCACCTTTACTACAGACTATAATTTATCCGTTTATCGATTTATTGGCTGAAGAGGAATATCTTTTCAAAAATTCAGTTTGGCATAATTTTACCGAAACTGAAAGAAAGGAGGATAAAGGAAATTTTTGATAAAGTTGAATGGTATTGCAAATGAATGGAAAATTCATTTTGAAATAAATATTGGAGGTAGCTTCTATTTTCTAAATTCGGATGAAACAGTAGAAATGCATATGTAACATGTCTTTAATGTTCCGAAGCTATTTTTTTAATAAAATACGGGCCTATTCGGGTAGTATCGGAGACTCCCCGACTACGAATTTTATATCTGTTCCTGATTGGTTATTTGTAACTCCTATGCTGTGACTGATGTGGATCTGAATTCTCGCTAATTTTTGTTAAGTGAAAATTTTAACTGGTGATAAATACGCTTTGGGAACCCTATTCAAAATGAAACATTCTTTAAACTTGACAACTGTTTGGTTAACAATGTTAACTTCTAATAAGTACCTGCTTAACCTCTACGTACCCCGTAGCCGCAATATTGTATATCGGTAATAGACAAAGAGGTTGGTAATAGAACATTTTCTTATATTCGTAGAATGGGATGTATTCTATTCCATTATATCCTGCTTATATATTTTTAATTGTGTCAATTAGATTACGCATGGGTTTGTTGAAACAAGAAGTTGAATTTAAAACAAATGTTTTCTGCTGGTGCAGTTATAAAATAAATTTTTATTAATAAAAGTGAAATAATGAACACCACAGTATCATTTTGATTTAGTTTTTTTTTCTCCCTCAGGGCTAGTCCGCGGCTTTGCCGTCCCGATAGCACTGCATGATTTAGTTATTGGTCACCATTATATTTTATTAATTAAAAAAAAACTTAACACGAACTTATCCTATATATTTGTAAAAATACCTTGTTATTCCCTAGCCAATAATAATAAAACAAAATTATATTTGGCACGTGTACGTTATTATTATTACTTATTACTATATGGCATCTACGATTTCATCCCATACCACGCTAAATATAAATATAATATACCATTTTTAATGTGAAAACGTAATGGGATTATCATTCCGTATATTATTTTATATTTTATATGAATCCGTATGATCCGAATATTTACAACGCTAATATTGACAATTAGCACCGGCGGAGGGGATTTCCAGGTTATGCCATGCGCAGAGCGCGAGTGTACACGCTACTCTGTGCCAAATAGCTACCAGTGGTCAAATTAAACTAGGAGAGAGAGAGAGAGAGAGATGAGGCTGTTAGATTTAGAGATATTGGTACATAATGAAACGTAGTTCTAGATTGCTTTTAAACAAATTGAATCACTGTCGTTAAATTTTTTATTTATTAGTATAAATTCGCATGCTAATATTTCGCTCTTTTGGGCGCAAATTTTGTCCCGGTATGAGCAAAGAAATGGTTCAGGGCTGACAATTTAAAAAAATAAACTAGAGTCGTCGTGACAACATACTACCTGGTCCTGCACCGAGATGGCGTCCTTGTCGTATCTCACAATGTCTGAGCTTTTGCAATAAGTTCCATTGTTTTGATTTTTATCTACGATTTCTTTAAATGGCATAGCGGTACAGATAACGTCATCTGTCTTTGGCTAACATTGTAGATATTGTATTACAGAATCTGTAGTGATGTCGAAGATTATTTTATTATTGATTTAGAGGATTATTTTATTATTGATTTCGAATAAGTTTATTTTCCTTTGATCAAACGACTTGAAAATTGGTACACAACCACGTCTGTCTATGTTCTTTTAAGTTGTAAATTTTTGTTTCAATCACGTAAAAAATTTGAGAGATATTGCGTTTTAAAAAATATCTTTTAATTTTTTATTAAGAAAAATTGGCCGTTAAGATATGATGAACGAACTTATCCAAGCCATTAGCAAAATAAGGGTAACAACCAAATTTGGTCCAAATCAGTAAAGTATTTTTTGAGTTATCGGTTGGATACATATATACATATATATATATATATATATATATATATATATATATATATATATATATATATATATATATATATATATATATATATATATAAACATTTTATCTCACAATGGAAATGGGTTCCAGAGGCCCTAATTCGTGCTCAATAGACGAAATTTTCCGAACGTGTCACCATCGTACCTCTCTATTAGTGAATTTTCTTAATGAAAATTCACTAAAATACAATACACAAAAAATTCGTCTGCGATTTAGTCTCCCTCTCGGTATCGGTATCTACCTAAAACTCAGTATATAAGATAAGGTGATGTTTATTAGTAAGCAGTTTAGAATTGCTCATCCTCTGACGATGCTAACCTTGTTAGTGAAACGATTGTCAGGTCTTAAGAAAATGTGTTGTGGTCATTTGGGTTCTCCAAGTGTATTTATCAGTGGTCATCACAGGTTTTAATCTTAACTTAGTGAATGTTAACTTCATTAGACGATGAATAATGGTAGTAAATGTGAACTGGGTTGGATGCGCTAGAGAGGAGGTCATTGATGTGGAGAGGTAACAAAGTAGGAGCTAAAGCTGAACCTTGAGGGACTCCTGCATTAATTGGATATAGTTTAGAGGAATGGTCATCCACGAAAACAGAGATGCTCTGGTTGGAGAGGAAATTTGCTGTCCAGGTACAGAGTTTTGGTGGTAGGCCATAGGCCGGAAATTTATTGAGCAACGCTGCGTGCCAGACCTGGTCGAATGCTTTGGATATGTCTAGAGCGACAATCTGGGATTCATCGTGTAGTTCCATAGAGTTGTTCCAAGAATGGGTCACAAAGGAAAGGAGGTCGGCAGTTGATCTGCGCTGACGGAATACATACTGCCTGTCGTGGATTAGACTGTGTTTTTCAAGAAATTTTACTAATTCGGCGTTTATATACTTTTCCATCACTTTAGAGACGACTGAAAGGAGAGAGATAGGTCTGTTGTTGCTAGGAAGCGCTTTGCATCCTTTCTGGGGGACGAGTTATACTCGAGCGGTTTTCCAGTTACTAGGAAATATGCCTGTATTATAAGATGTCTGAAACAGACGAGTCAGGACAGGAGCAAGTTCGGGTGCGCATTTTTGAGAACAATTGCTAGGATCTCGTCAAGGCCAGGGGCTTTCCTGGTATTAAGAGAAGAGATCATCTTTCGTACCTTTTTAGTTTTGAAACTGATATCCGTCATTTTATGCGCGACATTGGGGACTGTTGGTGGTGGGTTGAGAGTAGAATTGCCGGCGAACAATGAGGCAAAAAGTTCAGCCTTGCCCAGAGCGGTAGAAACAATTTCATTCCCTGAAACAAGAAGTGGGAACGTGCTTTTGCAGAAATTATTCCAAATAGATTTAGCAAGAATCCAGAAGGGTTTACTGCCGCTGGAGCTTGGGAGGGCTTTGTTTTTGACGTGGTTAAATGCTTGACGGTTTTCTTGACTGGGATTGTGTAGAAGCGTTTTGGGAGCTTTGACCTTTTCAAGTCTGGCCTTGTCACAGGATTTAGAGAACCAAGGCTTTTGAGTGGCTGAAGAGGTTTTCTGTGTACGTGGAATAAATAATTCCATGCCAGCTTGGATAATTTCTGGGACGTTTTGTGAGATATCAGAGGGGTCAGGATGAAAGAAGCAGACAGGCGCCCATGGAAATGAGGAAAAGTAATCCCGAATTTCGTCCCAGTTTGCGGAGTTGTGGTGCCAAACGATACGTGGGTGTGATGACTGTGTGACCTCGGGTTGCATTGCGCAGGAAGGAGTGACCATGCCGTGGTCTGAGCGACCAAGGAGGGCGGTGACTGATGTCTTATATGTATGAGAGAAATAAAGAGTTTTTTCCTAAGTACGATATTTTTACTTAGCAAACATGTTTCCATATAGCTAGTCAACAAAATTCTAGTAAATTAAAAAGATAAAACATTATTTCAGGTAAGCAAATGAATTACATGTTCCTACTGTAACCTATAATGAAGTGATTGCAATTATATCTTAATCCTGTAAGTTGGGAGAGCAAGTACTACTAGATGTTAAATATACTTTTGTCTTAGCATGGTAGTATAAGTCTGGTCCCAGGAGGATGAAAATAAACCTGCTTTACGACTATGACTTTTGGTGAGTGTGTGCGTGTGTGCATACCTCTGGTCTTGGGTATGTGTCTCTGGGCCACAAGTTTAAACTTTTTGTGCAAGTGAAAAAATGTTTTTCAAAATTTCATTGTTCGGTTGGATGCGATTTCATGTTAAAATTAAACAACAAAATAGAAGGAAATATAATTTATTTACAAACCATATACAAAGATGACATAATATTTATAGGATATTAAGGACACAAAGTAATACATATTTTATTATAAAAACTATTTACATATACGATTTGTGTAATAAACGTTTACATTTTGATTTGATTTTGACTATGACATCCAATATAATACTAACCATATATTTCATAACCAGTTTGCATCTGACTGCTGGGAAGTGGTTCAGGTTCTGGTTTATTTGTGTTGTTGTAATTGTATCCTATTTCATGGTACCTTATAGGATATGTCAATTGACTATCTCTGTCTGAAGTGTAAAGTTCCTGAAAAAAAGCAAATACATAATTTTAATGTATAATTTGAGTTTCTGTGTCAGTTTTGACAATAGAAAGATGAGTTTACCATTGTAAAAATTGCCCAATGTTATAAACATCAAATGTTTTGTAAATAAAATTGCTGTTTTTGTATAAATATATTGTAAATGAGTATAACTGAAAAGCAATGACCAGTGACAGAAGCACATTGGTTAGTAGTAGTAGTAGTAGTAGTAGTAGTAGTAGTAGTAGTAGTAGTAGTAGTAGTAGTAGTAGTAGTAGTAGTAGTAGTAGTAGTAGTAGTAGTAGTAGTAGTTTTTTTTTTTTTTGGGAGGGGAAACCGCTTGGCGAAAGATGCTGGCTCATGGCTTCTGATGCATCCAACAGTGTCGGGCGCAACTCCGACTAAAACCCCTCTGGTTCTGCCTTCAGGCTAGCCCGTTTCACCATTTCTGATATTCACAGGCTGCCGCAGGTTTATTTGTCATTCTTTCTTGCCTTATATGTTGATATTCCTTTGGTGTCTCTCATTTTCTTCCCGCTTCTTCTGCTTCATAATATTCACCATCATGTTGTGAAGTGTATCCCAGCTTTCCCTAGATTCGATCATTTCAGGGATTATATTTGCTATAGTCAGCTTTGATTTTAATTTCGCCTCTACTTCTTCTCTTGCATCGCTCCATTTCGGACACTCAAAGATCACATGTTCGACCGAGTCTACACTATTCACACAATACACACAGAGATCGGATGTCTCCAGCCCCATTCTTTTAGTGTATGCGCCAAAAGATCCATGGCCCGTAAGGATCTGCGTCAGCCAAAAATCCAACTTCCGATGCTCGCACTTCACCCATGCCGTCAGGTCTCCTATAAGAGACTTTGTCCACTGTCCTTTCTCAGTGTTGCTGTTCCACTCTTCCTGCCACTCTTTCATAATACGTTCCCTTATATTGATTTTATCATCTTGACCAGCTTGGTGGATTTGTACCCTCTCTTCTACTTGTAGTTTTATGGGGATAATTCCTGTGATAACATTTAAAGCCTTTGTCGACACCGTTCTATACGCCGATGCAATACGCAACAAGATCTTCCGTTGTACTCGCTCCAGCATTTCCCTATATCTTTTATATTTGAGGACACTATGCCATATTGGTGCGCCATAAAGCACGATATTGTGCACCACGGTGCCCAAAACTGCCCTCTTCGAGCTGCTAGGGCCCCCTACGTTTGGAAACAATCTTGTCAAGATGGAGACTCTGGTTTCGGCTTTTTTTACAGTTTCCACTACATGCTGTTTGAACGTTCTTCCCTGGTCTACATATATTCCTAAGTACTTTACGGTGTTTTTTGGTTTTATTTGTAAGTCTCTTATGTTAAAGCAGATGTTGCTGCGGTCTCTCTTACCTTTCAGAATCAGCGCCTCTGTTTTATTTGGTTCCAACTCCAATTTATGGTGAACTAGCCATCGGTCTATTCTCCTGAGGCACTCATTTGCTTGCGCTATTAGCGACTTTTCGTCCTCAGCGGCCACCACTAGTGCGAGGTCATCGGCAAAAGCTATGGTCCTAGCCGTTCCAATAAGTGGTACCCCCAGCACTCCATCGTAAAGGATATTCCACAATGTGGGCCCCAAGACCGAGCCCTGCGGGACGCCCATTGGTGCGGGAATCTCCTCTCCTTTGTTACAGACTACCCTACGATCTTTCAAGTAGTCCGACACCGTGTTCACCAAATATGCTGATATGTTTCTGCGCCTCAGTTCTCTAATGATCAGACTGTGCCTGGCGGTGTTGAATGCATTTTTAACATCTAGAAGAAGTAGCACACACCACTTCTCTTTTGTATGATCCAGGAACTCGTAGATACTCTCCACAGCCTGGATAGTAGATCTCCCACTCCTGAAGCCATACTGGTTCTCGTGCAAGTTTCCCTTTGCTGCCATTTCTGCTCCGATTCTCTCTCTTATTAGCGCCTCATAGAGTTTACTAATAGCGTTCAGTAAGCATACTGGCCTGAATTTCAGTTCCTCCATGCAGTCTTTTCCCTTTGGTAACAGCACCACCCTGGCCACCTTCCAGTCGGTTGGGAACTTTTGTTTTTTCAGTAGGCCATTAAGAACTTTCAATATCCATTGCGGATGCTGGTCAATTACCTCCTTTATGACTTCAGCAGGCAGCTTGTCCGGGCCGGCCGCCTTGCCTCGTTTCATTTTTCTTGCCGCTGCTCTCAGTTCCTTTATGGTGAATGGCTCGACGGTTGTCTCTGTCTGATTTTCTTCCCAAGAGTCGTTTTCACTAGGAAATAGTCTGGATACTACCTTTCTTTTTATGTCAGGGTGCAGCTCATACGGAGTGACCAGCTTGAGTTCCTTTGTCACTATTTTGTATGCACCTCCCCAAATGTCGTTTTCAAGCTTCTCGCATATTCGTTGCCAATGGTCTTTCTTAGATCTGCGGATGAGTTTTCTTAGCGTCTTCCTTTTTTCCTTGAGTTGAGCGTTTACTTCGATGAGCTTGTTGCTGTTTATATTATTTTTCTTTAACAGTTTAGTCTGAGTACGTCTTATTTTATTACATTCGTCTCTTTTTTCCTGAATGTCCGAGTTCCACCAGTAAGGGACTCTTATGGGGATCTTGTGTTCTCTCAGAAGGCTATCTTTGTAAGCTTCCCCAATTACCTTTGTGCACTCTTCCGGTGATGTGTGCATACTTTCATGACCAACTCTCAACTCCAGTGAGGCTCGAAATGTCTCCCAATCCACATAGTGTTTTTGCGCACGTTGTGCGCCTTTTGTTTCTACGTCCCCCACTTCGAAGTAAATATTTTTGTGGTCGGTGTGGCTGTCCATTTTCAACACTTCCCAATTCTTGAAAGACTTTGCGATTCTGTTGGACGCAGCAGTGATGTCTATGTGTGATTCACTAGAACCTCGAACAAAAGTCGAATCTCCATTATTCAAGACCACCAGATCCAGTGCTGAGAAATGGTCCATCCAGTAGTGGCCTTTTTGATCAGTTTTTGGTGCTCCCCATACCACCGATTTGGCATTTATATCACCAGCCAGAACCACAGCATGGTGTCCGTTATCTGCTTCCTGCACTATTTTGTCCACCTCCGCCTTATATGTTTGCAGCGGAATATTTGGCGAAACATAGCACACTATCCACTTAACACTATCTGTTTTCACACACACAAATCCTTTTCCCCGCACTACACCACTGACACTAAGATTTCTTTTTAAAAACCTAATCGCTACATCTGTTTTTTGATCCTTTATCCAGTTCTGGCTTGCTACTTGCTTTTTGTTGGGTTCACAAATTATTAACATGTCAATATCCATTTGCCTTGCCGTAGCTATTGCTAGATCCTGTGCTTCTTTACCCCTCCCGACGTTGATTTGTAAAACTTTAATACCCATCTTCTACCGTAACACTACTCGCTAGTCTAGGTCTTCCCTTTTTTTTGGCTCTATTCTTGTCCTCCGCTTCTTGGATTAGACGCTTGAAAAACGGGCATCTAAACTGGTTCGCTCTATGGCCATTTTTTTGCATTGTAAGCAATAGGCTAAGTCCTTGCATTCTTTTGCCTTGTGCCCTTTCTTCCCACAATTCATGCATTCTTCCGACCTATCTGGGTTACTGCATTCCAGCTTCATATGACCGAATTCTAGACATTTATAACATCTTTTAAGGTATACCCTTTCTCTGATCTGGCACACAGCCCAGCCTACTTTGATGTTTCGTCGTTTCAACAACTGTGTGGCTACACTTTTTTCGACTTCGACCGTAGCCACTTGGCTTTCTCGTCCCCCCGGTCTTAAAGATGTCACCTGTATGAGTTCTTCACTTACTTGTGTGGCTGCTATGATGGCTTCAACTAGTTCTTCCTTCGTTGTGTCTTCATCGATGTTAGTTACATGCAGGGTACTCATGGATTTTCTAAAACCCACCTTGATCCCATGCATTTTGTTGGTCATAGCTTTACACAGTGCTTCTGCATTTGCTTTGTCCCCATCTATGACCACCCGAAGTTTTCCTAGCGCTGTTTGTCTTAGATGTCTTACGGTTACCCCCATCTCTTTTATGTCGACTTTACTTTTTACGCTTTTTACCAGGTCTGCGTAGCTGACCCCTTCTGCACTTACTATGAGCTCTTCCCTGGGAGCTCTTTTGATCTTACTACTTTGTTCCCTTTTCTTGTTCTTTGGGAGCATGAGAGTAATATCTATTTGTGTGTGTCTGAACTCGCACTCGACAACTTTCCGGATCAAATCCATATTTATTTCTGTTGGCGCCACTATTGCAATACTGTTGCTCTGATTTTCTTCCAGACAGCTCCGCAGATCCGCTGCCTGCTCAAACATCTTTGCTACATTTTGCAACTCGTTCTGTTCCGTCTGGTGTGGCCAGAAGTAAAAAGTTTCCTTATTTTCTTTCTCCCCTCTCCTGGTAGAGATTTTTGTTCTTCTTATGAGAAAGTCGATTTTTCCTTTCTCTGCTGTTTCTTTTATAGTGGCCCCTAATTCCGGATATTTATCCAGCATTTGCTTTATCATTCCTCTTTCCTCATTCTGCTCTTTAGTAGTTATGAGTACAATATCCTTGCCGCAAGCGTTAGTTTTAACCGGGTTCCCTGTTTCCACTCTTGTTTTTTTGTAGACCTCCTCTGGCCATTTATGAAACATTACTTGTTGCCATTGTTCAACTGTTTCTTCTTCTTCTATAACCCTGCGTATCATTTCTGTTCTCCTACCCGCTTCTTCAGTTGTCATATCCTCCATGTTAATTGTGTCTTGTGTCTGTGTGCCAATGCTTCTTGTAGCCGATGGTGGTGCAGCTTTTTTTGTGTCCCTTGGGTATGTTTCCCATTCTACACACATATGGCTCAAGATTTCTATGTCACGTGCTGTATCGTTTATTAGCTTTTTAATTTCGCTCTTTGTGTTTGGGATAGTCTTAACAAGATTCTTGAGTTCAATTGTATTTCCTACCACATTGTTCATCATTTTTCGGAATTCCATGAATTGCTTTCTTGTTGGGCTTCCTTCTGCTTTCCTTTTCTTCGTTCCTGTAGAATCTTCCTGACTTTTAGCAGCACTCTGCATCTTACTTTCTTGGTGGAACAGATCCCCTATTGAGCCGCTTCGATATCGAGGTGGCGACCGCGTGATCGAATCCCTTCTTTTGAAGGGGTCTAGGTCCCGCCACTCTATCTCCTTTTTAGCGCTCTTGGGTTTTATTTCCTTTCTCTGCCTGTCCTCTTCCTTTCCAGTAGTGGTATCCAGAGCACCGGCCTGGTCTCCTACCAGTTGCTCATAGCGGACGCAGTCTGACGGTCGGGGGGAGCCCGCTCTCCCACTCCGACCGGTACTGGGGTATCCCTCCCCTGCACCGTAAACTCTTTTCCTTTGTTTGTGTCAGCCATATTTTTCTTTTTGTCAAATCCATTTCCATTGCCAGTCGTCATCAGGTAATCTTAGTTTAAAGCGTTAAATGAAATGACGCCTAGCCCTCGGATAACCTAATAGCGTCGGTGTCAGAAAAGAACGAGAGTCGGCCGACAGTAGGAGAAGTAGAAGTTTGGCCAGATAGGAAATATGAAAGTGGAGGGATCTCACCCAAGACAAGTTGAAGAAAGGTGAGTATCCAGCTCAGGTGTGTATGGTGGTCATGTGTATGTGTATGAGTATGTAAGTATGTGTTTGTGCTCGCGTGTGGTGTGGTGTGTGCACCCCCGTAGTCGCCATCCACGTACTCACAAGCGGCGAGCCCCTGGGGGAGTAGTAGTAGTAGTAGTAGTAGTAGTAGCAGTGGTGGTGAGGCTAACGCCAAGCAAGTAGACCACAACGAGCCCTTTTTGCCAAACCCGGCAACCCATCAACCATGCCCTACTCTTCTTCCGTTCCATCACCAAACCTCCTCGACCTCGAAATAAAGGCCATGACGGTCTTGCATTGGACGGAACTTACCTGGCTCCTCTGCAGAGTCCTCGAACCGAACAATTCTGTTCGGAGGCTCCCAAAAGCCTTGCATTCACACAGGTAGTGGTAAGATGTTTCATCAGTCTCGCCGCATTCCTGTATTCCTGGCAAATGGGATCCCTCTCGACACCTATCAATGTGAGGTGTCTTCTAAGAGCACAGTAGCCTGTCAGCACCCAAACGATGCAGCGAAGCGCAGAACAACTTCTACCGAGAAACCAGACAGTCTTGTCTCTGTCCGGCCCTTCCACAAAATCCCTCGCCTGCCTACAGCCACCGATCGACCGCCAGTGCCTCTCCATGGCCTCCTCAGTTCACCTATTTAGGGAGTCGGAGACCATGGTCTTGTGTTTCTTGTTTTCCTCCTGATAATAATTTGCTGCTCAAAATGGCTGGAAAATTCTCGGTTAATGCACAAGCTGATATGCTTATGGTATTATGGTTTTGCGAGGGTAATTGCCGCAGACGTGTAGAAGCATATCGAAAAAGATTTCCTGATCGTAACAGATCACATCGTCAAACGTTTGCCAATGTTGAATGTAGAGCTTGGGAAACGTGTTCCTTTTTCATAAAAAATGCTGGAGGACGCGTTCATGCATTGAACGCACGAACTGAGGAGCGTCTTCTAGGCAGCATTGAAAGTGAGCCTCAAACCAACACCAGACGACTATCCAGGCAGTTTCATATAACACAGCCGACGGTCCATAGAATTATTCCACGTAGTCTGCTGCATCACTATCACATTCAAAAAGTGCAAGAACTGCTACCGCAGGAGCTAGAGACAAGAATGTTTTTTTGTAATTTCCTCTTATATCAGAACATTGATTTTCCCAAGACCATTCTTTTTACGGGATGAAGCTTGCTTTACAAGGGGAGGAGTTACGGATGTGCATAACTGTCACGAATATTAGGACGTAAATCAACATGCTACAGTAACCCACCATTTATGAAAAAAATTTAAAATAATTGTGTGGGCAGGTATTCTTGGAGGACATTTGGTTGGGCCGGTTATTTTACCAAACCGCTTAAACGGCGCAACATATTTACTTTTCTTGCAAAATGTTCTTGCTGAGCTACTGGAAGAGCTGTGCTTACAACTGCGCAGCGAAATGTGGGGGGCACCATATTTCACTACAAATGTTTGTGGATTTTTAAACCAATAGTTTATAAATGGATGCATAGGTCGTGGAATTAATTGCCCTCAACATTGGCCAGCACGATCACCAGACTTGAATAAATGTGACTTTTTTCTCTGGAGGGCTTTAAAAGAATCGGCGTGTTTGACACCTTTTCAAACTGCGAAGGATTTGTGGAGGCGCATCAAATAAGTGGACCATTATCAAAATTGACATCCAATTACTTAACTTTAACGTTCGACGAAGGGTGCAGTTATGTGTGAGAGAAAATGGAAGTCATTTTGAACAATATCTTTATTGTTTTTTATGGTTTTCTTATTTATTAGTTTTTAATAGCTTTGTTAAATTTCAGATATGTTAGTGTTTAATAAAGTCTTCAAGGGACATAATTTTGTTTTGATCTTAACTTTAAAAATATAAATTTTCAAAAAAGCGGGTGGTTTTTCGAAAAATTGACAAGAGAAGAAAAAAATGAAAAAAATATTTTCTATAAATTGACTTTACCTTTTAGTTGGGTTAAGGTTTAAAAAAATCAAATCAGTAAAAGGGCGACCCACCCCTAATTCACCTCGTTCTGAGTCTATATCCACTTCAAATTTTTGCCAAATAAATATGCCGATAAACGAAAACCATCTACTAAATTTGGTTGTTCTATGTTAGGGCATTGCTGCAATAGAGCTCCTTCTATTGTGATTATTAAATAATCTTCTGAGGTCAATATCTCACCAACCATGGGCGCCAGAAAAATATTTATATAAAAAATCGTCATGTTTTGAGGTCCTCTAAACGCACACATTCTGTGTCCATTGCGTTGTGAATCACCCTGCCCTTTATAATGAAGCGCATCAAAATAGCAAACATTTATTCGCATTTCTTGTCTTTGTCATTTTTCTTCTTGTCCGCATTTCAAACAAGTTCATTTTCTTTATGTCCCGCTTAGTCAAAGCCCACCTTTTCGTTCCATGCATTACAACACTGTATACCTTGGACTTAATGAACATCTTCCCCAGATCCAAGTTAAGATGTTTATTAGTGATACGAGTACCTTGCCTATTGGATGCTTGATTGGACATCGCGATCCTCCTTGGCAGTTTGCTACATATACTATTATCCAAAAGAATTTCCAAGCCCTGTCACAGAGAACGAGATGATAGACATTATAGCATCTTCGAAATCAGGAGTGCTCCAGAATCTGACAACATTTCATCCAGCTTAATAAAAACGTGTCATGTATTTTTACTTAAGCCACTGGTCCATCTGGCCAACTGAATCTTTGAGACAGATTTTATACCAAAAAAATTAAGGGAATCGATCGTTATCCCAACCCATAAAGCTGGAAAGCATTTAAATTTGGCAAACTATAGACCTATCAGTTTGCTAAGTACATTTACGAAAATTTTGAATGGAGCCTGTGCGGTAGACTAAAAGAACATCTGGAGATTAACAGAGTGATATCGGAACACCAATATGGCTTCAAAGAGGGTTCCTCTGGCCTTGACGAGATCCCAGCCATTGTTCTCAAAAAATGCGCACCAGAACTTGCTCTTGTCCTGACTCGTCTGTTTCAGACATCTTACAATAGAGGCATATCCTCTAGTAACTGGAAAATTGCTCGAGTACAACCAGTCGCCAAGAAAGGATCCAAAGCGCTTCCTAGCAACTACATGCCTATTTATCTCCTTTCAGTCGTCTCGAAAGTGATGGAAAAGTATATAAACACCGAATTACTAAAATTTCTTTAAAAACACAGTCTAATCCACGACAGGCAGTATGGATTCCGTCAGCGCAGATCAACTGCTGACCTCCTTTCCTTTGTCACCCATTCTTGGAACAAGTCTATGGAACTACACGGTGAATCCCAGATTGTCGCTCTAGACATATCCAAAGCATTCGATCAGGTCCGGCACGCAGCGCTGCTTAATAAACTTCCGGCATATGGCCTACCACCAAAACTCTGTACCTGGACAGCAAATCTCCTCTCCAATCAGAGCATTTCTGTTGTCGTGGATGACCATTCCTCTAAACTGTATCCAATTGTTGCAGGAGTTCCTTAAGGTTCAGCTTTAGCCCCTGCTTTGTTTCTTCTCCACATCAATGACATCCTCTCTAGAACATTCAACCCAGTTCACAGTTACGCGCACGATAGCACCCTCCACTCAAATATACAATATTCTAAGCCTGTCTCTTTAGCCCAATTAGATAAGAATCGCAGACTCATGGAGGGTTATGTCTCCGTGGATCTCCAAAAAATATTAGACTGGGGAAGTAGAAATCTTGTACAATTCAACCCCACCAAATCTCAGTCTTGCTTTCTATCTCATAAGGGATACACTAGCCCTAGACCTATCACAATGAACAACCAAGTTATTTAAAATAATGAGTCCTGGTCACTGGTGGAATCCATCTTAAGTTATGGCATAATTTGCTGGGGTGCATGTTATGAAAACGCTTTATCCAGCCTGCAGGTTACGCAAACTATATTCTAAGAGTTGTACTAAACAAATAATGCAATTACAATACGGAACTACTCTACAATAATAAACACAAGAGATTATTTATTTATTTTTTTGCATAAAAGATATGAATTAAATATGAAGGTTAATTACGATTATGAGACGAGAAATAAAGCTAATGAAAACCTAACTGTTTCAGCACTGGCTGTAAATGCTACTTGGAGATCAATTGTTTATTAGGGCCCTAAAGTTGACAACATGTTGCCTGCACACGTTAGTAGAAGAACAAAGAACAAAAAACATAGAACGAAGAACGAAGAACGAAGAACGAATAACGAAGAACGAAGTACGAAGAACAAATAAAGATGAACGACTAACAAAGAACAAAGAATCAAGAACGAAGAACGAAAAATGAAGAGAAAAATCTCACAAGGTAAAACTATGTCGAAAGAACTACCCCCCCCCCCCCAAAAGAATTTATGAATATAACATCAATGCAAGGATTTAAGACTAAAATCAAATCAAGCAAGAATAACAGGTCATTCTTAATGATTACTACATTCTTACAAAATCATATTCAGACACTCACCTTGTTTTTGGGGTAATAACCAATCATTGTTGTTTTACCAAATGGATTAGTAAATGGTAAATTAACATCTAGCAGTCTTTCCTTATAAAGATCTAACGCAATTCTAATTCTCGTATTTTTTTCAGTGACACTATCCACGGTGTAGAGGACTCCACATACGATGAACATTTCACCAATTTTCGTCTGAGGTATTGTTACGTTCCAAATATATTGGACTGTAAGTTGTTCCACGTCAACCTGGAAATTATTTGAAACTTGTTAAAAATGTGTTTTTTAAAATGAAATCCAGGTATATATATATATATATATATATATATATATATATATATATATATATATATATATATATATAATTGATATTAAATTAATATTAGATCATTTAGCAGCACGAAAGATAAATTAAAAGCCTGGACGCAGCAAGTGCGTTATGTTAGTGAATTTTCATAAAAATGTTTTAAATAGCAAATATGTGTTTTTTTTTAAGAAAACAGACATCAAATTTAGTTACCAGTATAACATATATAGTAAAAATAATGTACTATATTTAATCAAAAGAACTATTGTTTGAAAATGTAAAAAAAATTTTTCGAAAATAAACTGAAAATGTTCCCGAAAAAACTAGTTTCCTGGCCAACTAACCTTATAGGTTAATAGCAAAATGAGCTATTCAAATTTGAGGCATTCAATAAAAACTCGCTACCATAACGCACTTCCTGAGTCCCGAATTTATTTTCTTACAAACATGCATTATAATTTCGTGGTCTAAATTCCATACATTTAATGCTGGCTCAGAACTGACACAGATAGGGGGAATCCGTCTGTGTAATTAAAAGAAAACATTGTTTAATCTATTTCAACAGCAGATTTTCCTAGTTAACGAACTTATCTAAGCCAATTTGCAAAAGGAAGGTACTCACCAAATTTGATCAAAATCGGCCCATTATTTTTTGAGTTATCGGTGTGATACATATACAGGGTGTTCAAATAAGGACACGGACCGGCTGTATCTCGAAAACCATCACAGCTGTAGCTTTCGGAAAAAAATTAGCATTAGTAAAGTGGCCATGAGAAAATGTTGGAAATTATTTTCAGCTTTCTAAATCTGCCGCTAGGTGGCGAAAATGCCATGGCTTACCTAAAATCTTTAATTTATCGAGAATCTTGATGCATAACATAAGCTGGTTTTAGGTAATTTGTAATCAACGTACACTTGTCTACTACCTCTGTTAAAAAAAATTTCCTTATGGACCAGTGGCGGAGGTAGGGGGCGAAAATTTTTTTTTTACAATCAAATGCCTATAACTTGATAACCAGTAGACATAATTTTAAGAATTTTGGCTTGTTAGAAAGAGCTTTCATAAGAAATTCCAGGTATTAGTATTTTAAATCTACAGTCACACTTGCACAAAATACAGAGGGCGCTAGAGTAGAGGAGTCTAGTTTTATTAAATTTTTCGAAAATTTTCAAATGGCAGCATAGTATTATAATATAACTATCAAAAAGTGAATGAAGTTAGAAAGAACTCAGTGAAAACCCAAAACGAATATGTTTTTCCGTTTCAGAGAAAACTCGAATTTTATGTATTTTGGTGCTTATTATGCCATTTCTCAAATTTGGATATGAATATAGCAAAATCTCTATATAATATTTGTTTTCAGGCATAGACCCTTTCTCTGATGCTTGGCAGTAGCCTTAGCTATAGAGTTTATCGTTTAATGGTATATAATTTTTGTCAAATTTTCGTAAAAAATTAATAAAGCCCAATATATCCGTTATTATACAAGATATGAAAAAAATTTGTATATATGAATTATAGAGTGTCTTGAGCTACATCTTAAAAAATATTTCCACAATCACAGGGTGGCCCATAAGTCGTTGGTGAAACAAATTTTCTTTTTTTTTATGTATACATTTAACTAATCTCTGACTAGTAGAGGCAATTTGAAAATAAACTGTGTATGGTTAATGCGTGAACACAGAACACTCCCTTGCGTGAATAGGAAATTTTGACACTGTCGAACGTGACAGTTATCTCGTCAGTGATTGTGATTGGATTAAATCGCGTAAGTGAGACTCGCGCATACCGGCACACAGAACCACAGAGCAGGTTCATCTATGCTCAGAACATAATGTGCCATGTACCGGCATCAGAATTTTGAATGTTTTACATCTGTACACCCTACGCACTAAAACAATACGATATATATTATTTGATTATATTCTAGAAGGTGTCTACTTTAAATTAGAATATCATGTCTGCCAAGTAGACACGGACACGGAATGAAGTTAAACTTCATTACAATCATTATACAAATTAACGTACTTACCAATAGCATTTATGTAATCACTTTAAAATGAAATAAATTTATTACTTTATTATAAAATTACGATACAGAAGTAATGTAGAAGTCATGAAAAAATTAATTTATATTATGAAAATAAAACACTTTTCATTAGGCGTTTAGAGAAAATTCTCAGTATTTATTTTTAAAATTCATTCCATACATAATATCTTTATCATAATATAGTAATAAATACAACCAATGTCTAAAATCATTTAAACACTTGTTAATGCCCATGTGAAATTCATATGCAGTTTTGTACTTCAATCAATGTAGTCCATGTGTTGTCAAATTGAAACAATTTGTTTTATAAACGTCAAAATCTTATGTTCAATTTATTACTGATCTTATTAATTATTTGTAGTGTTTTTTATCAATAGTTGGTGTTTTACGTTTTCAGGATGTCTTATTCTAACGAGGAAGCATTTGAAATGCTTGAAATTTATTTTATATTTTTTTGGAATCCTGTTGTCGCATCACGAGAATATGCTTTAAGGTGCCCGCAAAGAAGACATTACTCAAGAGAGGTGTTTATTCGCATTGCAAGATATATGCAGGAAACTGGATCTGTAAGACGCACCAGAAGACAAGTCAGAGCTCGGAGGATTAGAAATGAAGAAAACATTACTAATGTGATTGCTCTTGTTACTGCTAATCCACATATTAGTGTACGACAAATTTCTAGAAACTAAGGTGTGACCGTAGGTCTGTATACAATGTTTAAAAGACCATAATATGCACCCATATCACATAGTATTGCATCAGGCGCTAAATGAAACTGATTGTGACCACAGACTGAATTACTGCCATTGTATGCTGAGTATGCTAGAAGAAACACCACGATTTCTATCACAAATGGTATGGACAGATGAAGCAACATTTTCAAATTGTGGGAAAGTAAATCTCCATAATATGCACTATTGGTCGGACAGTAATCCCCATTGAATGAGAGAATTAGATCGGCAAAATCGATGGACTCTAAACGTATGGTGTAGTATAGCTACAGGAAAAATTGTTGGACATATTTCTTTGACGGACCACTTAACGGGGATCTGTATTTAATTTTTTTATAAATATATATGTTATTGGAAGACATTTCTCTAGAAACAAGATTAATAACGTTGTTGCAACACGACGGGTGTCCAGCACACTTCGCGCAAAGTGTACGCGAATATCTTAATGTTCAATTTCCAAATCGGTGGATAGGAGGAGGAAGCTTATTTCCATGGCCACACAGATTACCTGATTTGACTTGCTTAGATTTTTATATATGGGGGAGAGTGAAAGATTTGGTATATCAAACTCGACCAACAACTAGAGAAAATAGGATGGAAAGGATATAAGTTGCTGTTAATAGCATATCTACGGCTGAAGTTCAAACAGCGGTAGCCTCTACTCGTCAGAGATTAGTTAAATGTATACATAAAAAAGGACAGCAGTTTGAACATTTGTAAATAATAAAATGTTAATTAAATTTTAGGTTTTTCACATTCATCTAGTTTCGGTTTCATAATATAATCACTTAATGTACGAATACAACCTTAAAATCGATTCTTGGCTCTTGTATCTTAGTTTTATGATAAGGTAATAAATTTATTTTATATTAAAGTGATTAATTGTTATTGATAACTATGCTAATTTGTATAACGATGCCTGAAAACAAATATTATATAGAGATTTTGCTATATTCATATCCAAATTTGAGAAATGGCATAATAAGCACCAAAATACATAAAATTCGAGTTTTCTCTGAAACGGAAAAACATATTCGTTTTGGGTTTTCACTGAGTTCTTTCTAACTTCATTCACTTTTTGATAGTTATATTATAATACTATGCTGCCATTTGAAAATTTTCGAAAAATTTAATAAAACTAGACTCCTCTACTCTAGCGCCCTCTGTATTTTGTGCAAGTGTGACTGTAGATTTAAAATACTAATACCTGGAATCTCTTACGAAAGCTCTTTCTAACAAGCCAAAATTCTTAAAATTATGTCTACTGGTTATCAAGTTATAGGCATTTGATTGTAAAAAAAAAATTTTCGCCCCCTACCTCCGCCACTGGTCCATAAGGAAAATTTTTTTAACAGAGGTTGTAGACAAGTGTACATTGATTACAAATTACCTAAAACCAGCTTATGTTATGCGTCAAGATTCTCGATAAATTAAAGATTTTAGGTAAGCCATGGCATTTTCGCCACCTAGCGGCAGATTTAGAAAGCTGAAAATAATTTCCAACATTTTCTCATGGCCACTTTACTTATGCTAATTTTTTTCCGAAACCTACAGCTGTGATGGTTTTCGAGATACAGCCGGTCCGTGTCCTTATTTGAACACCCTGTATATATATATATATATATATATATATATATATATATATATATATATATATAATATATATATATATATATAAACATATAAAAATTGAAACCGACCTCGGATATGTGTTCTCGGGGGCCTAATTAGTGCTAATTTGAAGGAATTTTTTCAAAATTCAAAAGTCGAGATCTCCTCATTAGTGAATTTTTTTAAAGAAAATTCACCAATAAAAAGCTGAATAAATGTGGTATGCAAACATTTTTAATTGACTTCTGTTACTTTTTCTATAAAGACAGTCGGTATAGAATGTCATCTCTTCAAAACAGGTGAAAAGTTCTATGTCTTGTGTAAGAGATATTACGCACCCTAAAAATACCCCCTCTCCTTTCAACAGAAACGTCCCAACAAAATATATAGGTGCTTAGAAAAAAATTATCCTGGTGTCATTAGCTATACAGTGTTCTTCAACTGACGATGTAACATGGGGATTTATTTGCATGCAAATTTTTAAATGCTCAATAATTGGGTTTCCTGGTTATTTTAGAGCAAAGTTGTATTATACTTTTTATGAATTTTCTTAAAAAAAATTCACTAACGAGGAGATCCCGAATTTTGAATAAAAAAAAATTGTCTTCAAATGAGCGCTAATTAGGCCCCCTGGAACACACGAACACACATCCGGGGCCAGTTTCTATATATATATATATATATATATATATATATATATATATATATATATATATATATATATATATATATATATATATATATATATATATATATATATATATATATATATATATATATATATATATACAGGGTGGCGCATTGAAAATTAAACAGACCGATTTGCGTCAAGAGATTTTAAAAAAAACCGCTGAAACACGTCAATTTTAATATTGAGGGGGACATGTTTTGACATAAAACTCAACGTTGTCACATCAACTCCTTAAGGATGGTGATAACAACTCTTATATTTTAAATAGGGAACATGGGTCGAGTGTTACACTATTTGAAAGCTGTTTCTTTTCTGAACTCAGCACACTATTTTTTTTTTGAAGTTTTATCAACTCATTTAAAAATTATTCACAGTTGGAGTTGCAAGAACGTATTTCATTCATTGTGATAAGAAATGCACTAATTAGTCAATTTTTCGTTAAAAAAAAACTAAAAAACAAAACCAAACGTTCAAAAATGTTTAATTAGTTAAGTAAGTGTTCAAATTGTTGACCAGCAGCTTCCATACAAAAGTACAAATTTTGTTCAAAACGAGCTCTGACATTCTGGAGCATTAGTGGAGTTATAAGACAGCATTCTTGAACAATGCATCGTCGTAATTCTTCCAGAGACTCCGGTTCTGTTGCGTAAATTCTACTCTTTAAATAGCACCATAGAAAGAAGTCTAAAGGAGTTAAATCCGGTGATCTAGGGGGCCACTCAATATCACCTCTACGCCCAATCCATTGATTTGGAAACTCTCTGTTCAAAAACTCCCTAACATGTTGTGAAAATTGCTCCATCTTGTTGAAACACTAATTGATTTTCTTGATAGCGATCATCATTTTCAACAATGTCAATTAGTAGAGGGTAAACGATATCTTCTAGTAACTCCAAATACGTTTCGCCACTCAAATTTCCATCAAGAAAAATTAGTCCGATTAAACGGTCTCCAAAAATGCCAGTCCAGACATTAAATTTCTGTGAAGTTTGAGTGTGGACTTCGTGAAAATTTCCTGGATTATTATCTGCCCAATAACGACAATTATGACGATTGACTGTAGAGTTTAATAAAAACGTACACTCGTCTGAAACACAGATATTGAACAGAAAGTTCCCGTTATCAGCTATTCGTGCAGTCATAACTTCACAAAACTCCAGACGACGATCAAAATCATCTTCATTCAGTTGTTGTACAAGATGAATTTTATACGGGTGAAATTTATGATGCTTCCATATTCGCTGAATAGTTCTTCTTTTGATGTTTGAAACAGTGGCCAATTTTCTCGTGCTCAAAGTTGGGTCTGCAGCAATTTGTCCTAAAACTTCAATCTCAGTAGTCTCATTTCTAACCGAAAATTCACGTTCAGGATCCCGTTTTTTGTTGGCTACTGAACCACTTTGTCGAATCTTTGCAACTAACTCCAAAATGTATTTTCTGTTAACATGTCTGTTCGGATGCCGTTCATTAAACAAATTTGTGGTACGGTTGGCACAGTCATCGTTTTTGAAAAAAAAGAGTAATCTAAAATAACCAGCGAAGCCAATCTTTGAGCATTTAAAAATTTGCATGCAAATCTCTATGTTGCGGGTCAGTTAAAAAACCTGTATATGAAGGAATAGGCTAGCCTCAAATAGAAAAAAAAGCCGGATTGAATATTTTACAATCGGTTTCCAATTGGTCGATTGATTGCGATATATTCAAGAAAATGAATCCTTCATGGAATTACCTGCAACTTATTCAATGCTTTGTGATAAAACATATTTGCAGATTGCAAAAAACTAGAATAAAAAAAAACACTTATCACTTTTCGTTTGATAAATATGCAGTTATTTTCATTCAAATAATGCACAAACGTATCGTTAGTTCGTAAATGCTTGTCGCTCGTCAATTTTAATTGGGGTATTTACATTCGATAAACCAAATGCATCAGAATATTTGCACAGTGGTCTCGGAAACCGCGACACCAAATTGCTTTTGTGAGTAATGTCCTAGCTGACAGTATATTATAACGGTTGTATAAACAAATGAACAACAACCGCTATTTAATTAACGGTGACAAAGACTTACTTTACTGAGCTGTTTATTTCATCAATTTTGTCATTATTAGAGATAATACAAATTTGAAGGTACCTAATGATAGCTCGATAATAACAAGAGAACTAATCCAGTTCACTGCGCCATGCTCAGATTGTGTCCAGTAATCATTTAAAAAATACTTTTTAATTCAATTTTAACTGTTATTATTATTTGGAAAGATTATTTTACATATAAATGTAGAGTCAGTCTCAATTTAAAATGGAAATAAAATGCAATCATCAAGCGGTTCAGATTATATCAACTGTTTGGGATTGTACCAGAATCTGCTTCTAATGGAGAAAAACTACTGATTTTATAAATTTATAGATATCCAAATATACATGTGGCTGACTATATGAGAGGGCTTGTAAGTTATCTCGGCAGCTCCAAAAACTTCAAAAACCATTTATATGGTTACTTTCTTCGGGGTTCTGGATTTGTTGACTTACAAAACACAGATTTTCAAACTACTAATTGACCATAACCAACTATTTTCCAGCCAAAAACACCAACTAAAATATTTCTCTCTATTACTAAATGTCTATAGTTCATCCTGGCCTTTATTACTTCACACTACACTGATTCACTTAATACTCTATGATCACTTATTAACACTAACTCAATACTGAACTAACTCACTATGTGCCGTTCGCCTATATATACTGTCCATAGAGATTCTAGATCTTCTACACTGGTCACTTCTGGTCCCTTCTAGAAATATAATTCCAGAGTGTTCGCTGTTGCCAACACATTTTACAACCGGCCTATGATCATAGAAGTAACAAAGTTCATAAACTTAATTCTCATACAGACGCATGTGGCACTGCCCTCTTCCTACATTTGATCAGCGCGGTCGAATTCTGACAGACTTACGCTGTGCATATGGACCACCTTTATCTTGCTCGTTGGGCTCCTCTGAATGCGATAGACAACGTCATTGATCTTTTTGACCACCTTATACGGACCTTCCCATAATTTCTGTAGTTTCGGTGACCGTTTCTTGCGCCGTACTGGATTAATGAACCACTCCCAATCTTCTTCTTTAAAATCAGCCGGATTAGCACGCACGTCATAACGGGTCTTGCGGTCGCTCTCTACTCGTATGTGCATTCTGACAGCAGAATGGATAGCTTTTCTTCTCGTCAATATGTCGGACCTCTCTTCAAGTGAAGTTCTTACGTTGCACTGGTTCTTCCGTGTTTCTACTTGCACAAATATCTCTGCAGGTCCTATTTCTCCTGTCGACATTAACTCTGTTCCAAGAAATGTATCCACTGTCCTTTTTCAGGGTTGGCTTTACACTTCAATGGTCTTTACATCCTTCGTCTTGTACTTCTCCCATAATTTCTTTCCTACTTGCTTCTGACTGGGTAATTGGGGCGTCGCTTCTTCTCACAGCTCTTTTCATTGGAATGAGTTTCACGGCAGACGTTGCTATTTTCCTCTATGGTGATTTTCCGCATTACCAGGTTACTGCCAGGTGAAATTATTATTTCTTCACCGCCGATAGCCAGGATATTAGTGCCAAGATCAAGTTTAGCGCACTGACCTTGAAGTATGTTTAAGCCAATTATAATCGGGTCTGATATGGCGGCGAGTATGGCTCTCTGCTTTGCCTTCCATGTCCCAATTTGCAGCTCGACGCCAGTTTCGCCAAATATCTGGATCCGATCACCACTAGCTGCATCTGCTCTGTGAACACTCTGTCTGGCTCTCTTACCCGCCATTTTGGTACGATGTAGCGGCGCATAATCGTGCTAGATGCGCCAGTGTCGACGACCATCCGATTACGTATCCGTCTACGATAAGAGCGCTGCCAGAACCGCTAACCTGAGAAACGGTTACCGGCCTTAGCCTCACTTTCTACCTTGCGCGTGATCTTAGAGCCCAAAATTCGCCCCTTATATGTCCCACCTTGCCGCAGTTCCAGCAACGCAAGGCATTTGCACGGTGAGCTCTTATTGGTTTCTCACGAGACGTAGGCCGTATCTGTTCTACCACCTTCTTATCTTCTCTAGTAGCTGCATGACCTTGTTGTTTTCTGTTTTCTTTTCTTCTCTTACTTGGAGACCGCGAACTCTGACATGGCTTTCTGACGCTTGCTTCAAACTCTAGCGAATGTGCCGAAGCATCGTTCAAGTTTCTATGTCTCGCCATCCTCAGCGCCTGTTGAGTGTCGGTATCCCTGATGCTGTCGATAAATGGTTGCAACGAAAGTTGGTTTAAAATCTCTATCGAAGCTATGGGGTAGGCTACTCGTGTCAGTGTGACAACGTCGGCATGGAGGTGTTGGAGAATTTCGCCTGATTTCTGCCAACGATTTTTCAACTGGAGTCGATAGAGCTGTTGTAAATGCTGGTCGCCAAGCCTCATCTCTAATAGATGTCTAATGGTGTCAAAACTCAACGGTTCTTCCTTGGGAATACCTTGGAGCACATCTAGGGCATCTCCTCTGAGAGCTACAATTAACGAAGTCGCTGTCTCTCTCTCGCCCCAAACATTTTCTGTAGTAGCGGCTTCGAACTGGCGTAGATAAATGCCCCATGGGATTGTGCCATCAAATGTGGGGACCTTAATTCTTACCACGTGGCTATTTTCGAGTCTGATAATTTCCTTGACTAGGGTATCATACTCCTTTTCTAGTGATTGCATTTTCCCCTGTACCTTCGCTTGTACCTCTTGCACACTCGTCAGATTGTCATGTACATCGTCGCTGATACCCCGTACTCGACTTTCTATTTGTTGGAAGATGTGGTCACACATGAAGTAATATTCTTAATTCTGCTGGCTTGTTTTTGCAAAATTTTCTCTGTTTCTTCATCTCTTCTTCTCATTTCTTCCTTTGCTTCTTCATCTCTTTTTCTAACTTCTTTGTCCCTTTTTCTCAGTTCCTCTCTTGTCTCCTCCTGTCTTTTTCTTAGGTCTTCTTTCGCTTCTTCATCTCTTTTTATGGTTTCTTTATCTCCTTTTTTAGCTATTCTTTCACTTCTTCATCTCTTCTTCTGGCTTCTTCTTTAATTTCTTTAATCAATTCCAATAGCTGGGTGTCAATATTGGTTGTTGCGCTACGTGTTTAAGCACAGACTCTCAGGAATATCTTTATATTATGTATAAACATTGATTTCAGTCGTTGATCAATCAAGAGTTGAAGGAGATTCGACCACCTGCATTGATCACATATTTATGAAGACATCAGCTGCCTTGATAGATAGTTTACTTCCAGAGTGGTAACAAGGCAAACATAATAGACCATTACGCGACAGTTAATGTAGATGGCAATTCTTAAAAAAGAGAATTGCATACACTGAACTATTGCAGATATTAACGCTTACGAAATGAACGAAGATTTAGTCAAAGTAAATGAAGACTCTATTAATTCTGGCAGTCCGTGGACGATATGATGCAAAAACTTCTTCAGACGATACAGCAAATGATAGATCAACGTACGATTTATATTAGAGTTAGACGAAACCAAATACATAGAAAAGAATGGATGATTAACGGTGTTGTAAACTCGGTGAGCACGAGAGACATGTTGTTCCGTGATTCGGAAAACCAAGAACAGTTATATACTAAATATCGTAATAAAGTTAATAAAGTAGCACCGCCAGAGGGACAGAAGTTTTACCAAAACCAAATAATTGCGGTAAATAGAGATTCAAAAGTCATCTGGAATCTATGGTGAAAATAGCTGGAATGGGTCAAGATAAGATAGTTGCGGAAAGTATTAGAACAGAAGATGGAGGGATAGTTAAGCAATGTCATAGCAGATATATTTAAGTCATTATATGCTACCATTAGTAACCACCTTGCAAATAAAATATACAATGCTTTTGAAATGTTAACTTTAAGAAAGATGATAAAAGCAAGAAACATACACAGAAAGATAAATAAGAGTGGGCTAGAAAAGAGAAAACAGAAAGAAGCTTATTAAAAACTGATAAGACAACGGTAAAATTTGTTGGACATATTCTGAGACATTATTAACTTATAATAACAACATATACAAGACACATACATAGAAAAAGGAAAAGAGGCAGATTAAGATACAAACTTATGGAAAACCTGACCCTATTGGCGAAGATTGATCTATATCTATATTAAAAGAATTGAAAATGTTTAAAAATAAAGACAATGGAATCTTGCAGAAGTTTTTTAAAATAAAGTTAAAATTGCTTATTTTAAAGAAAAATCGAGAATAAACCATTATGGTTGTCAATATTGTAATAGGAGCCCTAGACTTACAAACAGATCTCAAACAATCTCTGCTGTAATCACACGTTAAGTAACTTTTTTTTTTTAATTTCAACAACACACCACGAGGGCTTACAGCCTAAATACTATCGTACCGTGAGTGTTGACAAGGAGGAAAGAGGCAGCTTGTTAATTCTGGACTTGAAGGTTTGGAGGAGAAGGAAAAACATGTGCCGGCAAGGAATTCCACAACTTGGAAGTCCTCGGGACAAAAGAGCGGGCATAACAAGATGTTCTAAGTCAGGTGACCTGGACAGTAAAAGGGTGCATTCGCTCTGTTCCCCTGGTAGATCTGTTGGGGGCAGCAGGTGGGGGAACTATGGAGGAAACCTCCTCTGAGCAGTGCCCGTGCAGATATCTATAAAAGAGAGAAAGGTCACCAACGGCACGTCGGTGGGCAAGGGATGGCATCCTTTGAGTGAGAGTAGGGTCGCCGATGAGACGTATAGCTCTCTTTTGAATGAAGTCCAGGATAACTAGTGTAGAAGCGGCAGCGGCACCCCAGATGTGGGAGCAGTATTCGAGGTTTGGCCTTATTTGTGAAGTATATAAGGTATAGAGATTAGCTGGTGAAAAGTATTTGCGAGCCCGGAAGAGGAAACCTAATTTCTTAGCAGCCGCTTCTGCAATTGATGTGACATGTTGGTGCCAATTAAGATTTCGATCCACAGAAATGCCAACAAGAGAAAAGGACTCATTACTTTGAATAACTTGGTTGTTCATTGTGATGGGTCTAGGGCTGGTGTATCTCTTGTGAGAAAGAAAGCAAGACTTAGTTTTGGTGGGGTTGAATTGTACAAGATTTCTACTTCCCCAGTCTAATATTTTTTGGAGATCCACGGAGACGGAACCCTCCATGAGTCTGCGATCCTCATCTAATTTGGCTAAAGAGACAGGCTTTTTTTTTTTTTTGTTCCCTCAGGGCTCGTCCGCGGCCTTGCCGCCCCGATAGCACCGCAACCCTTGGTTGATTGTGCATACCCCTAGTCTTACTCCACCCATTCCAAAATCACTGTGCCTTGAACTAGTCTGCACAGCGATTGGTAGGGTGAAGTTTTATATTGCTCTGTCTCCGGTCTAGAGTGACCGTAGATCAGTTGTCTTTTCCGGTCCAGAGCTATACACTCGCACAAGATGTGCTGGGCTGATTCCTCCCCCTCGCCGCAGAGTCTGCATGCGAGGTCCCCTTCGAACCGCCCCATTTTATGTAGATGTTTCTTGACGGCCATGTGTCCCGTCAAGAGACCTGTTGTGTTTCTGAGCTGTCCTCTGCTAAGGTTTAGCAGCTCCACAGCTCTCTTTGAACTGGGTCCGTCAATTATTGACTTCCCATGTCTGAGCCCTGGACAGTCCGCCCAGTACACCTTGTGTTGGTTTCTGACCCAGGACTTAATGGCTCCCCTGGCAGTGCTCTTTGACACGCCCAGAGCCGGTTCTGGTCCCATAAATGGTTCTGCTGACCCTCTCTTCGCGAGACTGTCAGCTTCTTCATTACCTTTGACCCCCGAGTGACCCGGCACCCAGATGAGGGTCACCTCATTCTGCCCAGCCAGGTCGCTCGTCTCGTCTCGGGACTCACTCACCAGCCAGGAATTTACCCGTGGGCTACTTAGTGCCTTAAGGGCTGCCTGGCTGTCTGTGGCTATGAGGATCCGCTTGTTGGTGTAGCCCCTCCTCTTGTTCTCCCGCACACAGTGCAGGATGGCGTACATCTCGGCCTGAAACACCGTTGCATGGGCTCCGAGGGAAATACTGTGACTTACCCTCGGTCCTTCCGAGTAAACACCTGCCCCCGTCCCACGCTCCCCGCCAGATCCGTCCGTGAACCAGACGAGCGCGTCCCGTGGTATGCCCGGCGTCTCCTCCCGCCATGCCCCGCGATCAGGGATTTCCACTGTGAAGTTGTTTTCCCTGCACATTCGCGGGCTCGTGAAGTCTGACCTCATTTCAAGCATGGGTTCCTTCACGATCTCCTGAATTTTGCAGTGGCCCCTGAAGCCTGGGTTGATCTTCAGTCTACCATTGCAGGCTAGTCTGTATAGTCCTAGCCTGGCCTCTCCCATAATAACTAAGTGTAGGGGGGGGAGGAGTAGATCCAGCAACACCTCCATGGCGGCTGTTGGGGTTGAAGACATGGCCCCTGTGATGCCTAGGCAAGCCATCCTTTGGATCTTGCCTAGTTTTTGTTTGGCACTGGATTGTGTCACCTTAGGCCACCAGACCAGTGCCGCATATGTTAACGATGGTCTGACCACCCTTGTGTACAGCCAGTGGGCCATACTAGGTCTTAGTCCCCACGTTTTTCCATATAGCCGCCTAGTGACGGCTAAGGTCATGACTGCCTTACGCAGTATTTTTCCAATGTGACCATTCTAGGTTAGCTTAGAGTCCAATACGACCCCAAGATATTTTACCTCCCTGGCCATTGGAACGCTCCTACCGTATAGAGTGAGAGTTCTGTGGCTTTCACACTTCCTCCTCCTCGTAAACGGCACGACGGTTGCTTTCTCGGGGCTCACCCCGAGCCCTTGATCAACCGTCCACCACTTTCAGTGCAGTCTGCATACGCTCCCACACTGCCTGTGTGACCTTTCCTCGGACTATGATGACAATGTCGTCCGCATAGCCCTGTACCTCATACCCCCCTCCCGAGAGCCTCCCCAGCAGGCCGTCCACGACTAGACACCACAGCAAGGGAGACAGAACGCTCCCCTGCGGACACCCCGCCGCGACCCCCGCCAGTAGAGTCCCTCCCGCGAGTGAGGTGAACACCGCCCTGTCCCTGAGCATGGAACCGATCCACCTGCAGCAGGTCTCCTCTATTCCACGCTCCCGGGCAGCTGCCAGAACCGATCCGAACGAGGTGTTGCTAAAGGCCCCCTCTATGTCTAGGAAGGCCCCCAGCGCCACCTCCTTGTTCTCCAGCGTATTCTCCAGTTTCAGCACCAGTTGGTGCAGTGCTGTTTCTGTTGAGAATCCTGCTCTGTATGCATATTGTCCGCAGTGTAGAGGATATGCTTCCAGTACACCGCCCCTAATGTGCCGGTCGAGCAGTTTTTCCACTGTTTTCAGCAAGAAGGACATGAGACTTATTGGCCTCAGGGACTTTGCCTGGTCTGTTGGACGCCCAGGTTTAGGAATAAATACAACCCTGGCCAGTCTCCATGCCCTCGGAATGTACCCCAGAGCCAGGCTGGCCCTTATAATGAGGGTAAGCACCGGCGCCAGTATATCTATCCCCTGTTGGAGCATTGTGGGCATTATTCCATCAAATCCCGGCGATTTGTATGGCTTAAAGCTGTTAATGGCCCATCTGATTTTGCTCCAGGTAACCACCTCTTTAGCGACTGTCCAGTCTACTCTAGATGCCCGCCTATAAGGCGCCTCTATTTCTGAGTGTTCCCAGTCCGGAGGTGATTGGTTTATTATGTTACAGCCGGTAAAATTTCCATAGTTTCCTCCCCCGAGCTTGTAAAGCCTCCCGTGGGTGTTCTAAGGGAGCCTATGTTAGTCTGAGGGCCCTTAGACAGGATGTTGTGTAGTCGAGCACTCTCGGACGTGTTTTCCACTTCTTCGCAGTGCCTCCTCCACGACTCCTTCTTGGCGTCCCTCAGTCTTTTGTTATAGGTCGATAGGGCCTGTCTATATTCATCCCATGCTCCCGAACTTTTGGCCGCGTTAAACAGCTTACGAACCTGCGTCCTCCTTTGCCTGAGGTCCTCGTTCCACCATGGGACGTTCCTGGTGGACACCCTCATTTTCAGGGGGCAGTTGGCGTTATAGGCCGAGGTAATTGCGTCTCGCAATTGGACTGCTGCAATCTCGAGGTATATTGAATCCCTTATGGCACTCTCAACCCCCCGCAGTTCCACAGCTAGGTCTGCCCTGTACGCTTCCCAGTCCGCCTTGCGGGGGTCCCGGTACCCTACCGTTTCTCTTTCGACTTTGGCGATTTCAAACCGGATGTATCTGTGGTCTGAGCTACTCACTTCCCCAGACACAGCCCAGCTTTTAACAAAGTCACCCAGAAACTGGGTGGAAACTGTTAGGTCTAAAACTTCCTCACGCCGTGTTGTGACGAATGTCGGTTTATTACCTCTATTCAATATGTCTAAATTAAATTTCATAAAGAATTGTAAAAGTGCCTCACCCCTAGAGTTTGTGTCCGAGCGACCCCACAACTCATGGTGCGCATTCGCATCCATGCCGATGATGGTCTGCCATCCACCTGCTCTGCTACCCACCATCAGCTGCTCCAATTCGTTGGGTGGAGGAGGGTCCGTGCTGTCCCCTGGCAGATAGGCTGACGCGACAGTAATGTCCCTCAGCCCATCCGCTCCTCCACATCGGATTTTGATCGTTGCCAGGTCCCTGGAACAGAAATTCATTAGAGGGAGAAACTCTATCCCTTCCCTGACAAAAATGCAGGCCCTCGGATTCTCGCTGGACCTGCTGTAGATGAGCTTTCCAGTAGCTCCGCCGAGTCCCTTGATCTCTCCTTTGTAGGAGTACGGTTCCTGGATGAGGGCCACATCCGTGTTCCTCAGAGCCATTAGTAGTCCGGCCGTGGCTGCCCTACTGTGTTGGAGGTTGACCTGAAGGAACCTAAGTCCCATTAACCCTTAGTTGCTTCCCCAGTGGGCGGAAGCTAACCCTTCCCATGCCCCAGAATGCCTTGAAGGAGGTTCCTTCAAGGGCTCTGTAAGATGTTGGGTCGATCGAGAAGGCGAGCGTCTGTCCTTTCTCCTCTGCCTTCCTGCTTAGAACCGACCAGTGTTGCGTCCCCAGTTCAGGGTTCTGGATCTTAAGTCTGCTGATCACCGTCTCCTGCGGGACGGTGTCAGGGATCCGTACGAGGACCTTGCGTCTCTTTGGGAGTTCCTTGGGCTCGACGGCTGTCAAGTCCGCCCCCTCCCAAATCTGACCGAGGCCCCCGATCGTTTTCCGCAGCCAGTCCCGCGACTGCGGGCCGGCACAGGTTGTCCAGAGGATGCCCCCCGTCAGGCGCGTCCGGTGGAACTGAGGCGGGCTCTCCCCTTCCTGAAGAGAGTCCACTGCAGCCACCACCGCAGCCTGGATCAGGTCCGCCTTCCCCTGGTCTAGCGTGACCTCAGGATGGCGTCTGTCAATCACCGCCATCCCGAGGCCCTCCGCAGCCTCCCTGTAAGAGCCAGTCTGCGCCGGTGTTCCGGCCTTGGTTCCTTTGGGAGGTCTGTCTGTAGTAGGCGTGCTAGAGCCAGAGCGCGGCGTCTTCCGACTCGCACTCTCCTCTTGCGCCTTTACAGGCACCCTGGCCCTTTTGGAACGTCTGTCTGTAGTGGGCGTGCTAGAGTTCGAGCGCGTCCTCTTCTGACCCGCACTCCCCTTTTGCGCCTTTACAGGTTTCTCGACCGTCCAGGTCCCGGCCGCCATTTTTTGCGCCCTCCGGAGCTTCTTTCTTTGCGCCCCGGAAAGACGCTTGGACTGCCGGGTCCTCACTGGTGGAGGGGCCCCCGGAGTCCGCGGAGCTCGCCGCCCTCCGGTGGGACCCAGCCTCCAGCTTGGGTGTCGGGGACAGGTCTCTGGCCGAAGCTACCCCCTGATCCCCCGTATCTACGCCGGTCGTGGGACCTCCAGAGTCCGCTGCCGCCCCCTGGCTCGTCTCCGTTTCCGGGATAGACTCAAGGCACAAGTCTGTAGCCGGAGCCACTCCTCGAGCCTCATTGGTTTTGGTTTTGTATGTGTTTATTATCTTCATGTTGTTCCCACGAGAATGGGGGAAATACTGTCCACACCATCAGAACCCCCTGCGTGGTGCAAGGCGGGTTACTCTGGAGGGTTGCCTGGTACTCCAGAGGTTCCGTTCACGACACCATCGCCCTGGTGCCATCCATCCATAGGCACGGGTCACGTGACACCGTAGATTGGGGGAGTTTAGTTCGACCTCCTTGTCTAGATCCGTCATGTTTAGTTATTAGCAGGGTCACCTCGTGCAGGATGCGGATTTTTACCGCGCATGACGGTCTTGGGGAAAGCTTCATCGGGAGTTTATGTTGTTATTTCCACTTCCTCAGCTTGCCCCCTGGAGTCCTTTGGCCCGCGACTCCTTAACCCCAAGAGACAGGCTTAGAATATTGTATATTTGAATGGAGGGTGCTGTCGTCCGCATAGCTGTGAACTGGGTTGGATGTGCTAGAGAGGAGGTCATTGATGTGGAGAAGAAACAAAGTAGGGGCTAAAGCTGAACCTTGAGGAACTCCTGCATTAATTGGATACAGTTTAGAGGAATGGCCATCCACAACAACAGATATGCTCCTGTTGGAGAGGAAATTTGCTGTCCAGGTACAAAGTTTTGGTGGTAGGCCATAGGCCGGTAGTTTATTAAGCAGCGCTGCGTGCTAGACCTGGTCGAATGCTTTGGATATGTATAGAGCAACAATCTGGGATTCATCGTGTTGTTCCATAGACTTGTTCCAAGAATGGGTGACAAAGGAAAGGAGGTCGGCAGTCGATCTGCGCTGACGGAATCCATACTGCCTGTCGTGGATTAGACTGTGTTTTTCAAGAAATTTTAGTAATTCGGTGTTTATATACTTTTCCATCACTTTAGAGACGACTGAAAGGAGAGAAATAGGCCTGCAGTTGCTAGGAAGCGCTTTGGATCCTTTTTTGGGGCTGGGTTGTACTCGAGCAGTTTTCCAGTTACTAGGGAATATGCCTTTATTATAAGATATCTGAAACAGACGAGTCAGGACAGGAGCAAGCTCTGGTGCGCATTTTTTGAGAACAATTGCTGGGATCTCGTCAAGGCCAGAGGTTTTCCTGGTATTAAGAGAAGAGAGCATCTTTCGTACTTTTTTAGTTTTGAAAATGATATCCGTCATTTTATGGGCGACATTGGGGACTGTTGGTGGTTGAACATTTGGAGATGGGTTGAGAGTAGAATTGCCGGCGAACAACGATGCTAAAAGTTCAGCCTTGCCCATGGCGGTAGAAACAATTTCATCACCTGAGACAAGAGGTGGGAACGCGCTTTTGCAGAAATTATTCCCAATAGATTTAGCAAGAGTCCAGAAGGGTTTGCCGCCGTTGGAGCTTAAGAGGAGTTTGTTTTTGATGTGGTTATTAAACGAGTTTTTTGCCTCAGAAAGAATGCGAACATAGCGGTTTCTTGCATCGTTAAATGCTTGACGATTTTCTTGACTGGGATTGTGTAGAAGCGTTTTGTGAGCTTTGACCTTTTCAAGTCTGGCCTTGTCACAGGATTTAGAGAACCAGTTTTTTTTTGTTTAGTCTGTGTAAGATTAAGCAAAGTTACTTAACGTGTGATTATAGTAGAGATTGCTTGAGACCATCTAGCAAATCTAGGGCTTCTATTACAACATTGACGACTATTTAAAGCCGTAACTATTTTATAGTTATGTTAGTTGAGCCCCTATGGATGGTGTAGGTCCAGAAACATGATGACGCCGGGTCCATTTAGCGGTGATGGCACGAATAAGATAAAAAAGGATTTAAAACGGGAACCATAAGCAAAAACGTAAAAATGGAAGAAAAACGGGATAGTTGAACAAAACAAACATAGTTTTTTAGCTTCGCGTTGTCTTACTACTGATTAACGAAGTGATGCAAAAAAAGGAATGTTAATTTTTTCTGTTGTTTATATAGGCTTTGTTATCAAGAGGCACATGCCATATCCAACCGTCACGATTTCAAATGTGTTCATGCATGTAGACCTGACACAGAATAAACATAAGTCTATGAACAAAAGAGATGACATCAGCTTATGTTGGCAAACTTCTTTGAATAATTAAGTCTATTGAAAGATTAATTATTAATATAGAAATAGGCGATTTTCAAAACGTGTAATACGTTACAAGATGCTACAATGAAATGAAACGAACTACTGACATCGCTTTTAGACTGGGATTCAGAATGGAATTACCTTCATGATTCCAGTCCAGTTGCTTTTAGGTATCGGGAAAATGACCCAGAGTCCATTATCATCGACGTTGAAGTCCATGAAGTTGTGTTGACTGGTGTAGAGCTTGGAAGTGAACTGATCCATGGGTAACGCACTCAGTGGTTGAGCTACCCGTGCTGTTTTGTTCGTCCTCAAGTCGAATCTCACTATATGGGGGAGATTTTTCTCATTGTAGAAGAAGTAACCTTTGTAGACAACGTGGGCATTGCCTTTGAAAGATCTCTCCAAGTCGTACACTCTGAAAAAATAAATATATATAAACCAAAGGAGTTCGTGATCGGTCGAGGGATCGGAATATACCTGGAAGGCATATTTTTTCTAAACATCACTTTATTGTCATACTCGTATAGCTGTTTCGCTTCTTTGTCTTTAGTAACCCAGAATTTATCTTTCAGATGTTCGGGTGCTTCAGGATCTCTCATCCAACTGCCATCTTCCACCATTGTACTGATGTATACAGGTTTTCCTACTGCATACAGTACACAATCTGCAAACAAGTTGTACAGTTTTTATTTGAATACAGATAAGTTCAAATACAGAGGTAGAGACTTTGTCTTTGGCTTCACGTCTGATGATGCTATAAAAGGCGGAATCAGTTGCAGGTCGGGTCAGGATGGGTTATTTCATGATATAGGTCAGGGATGGATCATTAGGATCCGCCCTCGTACAATTGAAAAAGTATGTACGAAATAACATTTAACGAATGAACGAAAATTTAAACCTCCAATGGCCAGACGCTTCTTTAGGTTTTAAACTTTTGGGTAATATAACTCCGTTCTAATTCAGTGAGTTATTAAAATAGCATCATTGAATTCTCTCCAATGTTCAATAAGCGTTAATTAATTTCGTGATCTGGTTAACTAATTTTTATAATTAAAATTTGAATTATCGCCCAATATTCTTCGCTTCTCCAGACGTCAAAGTAAAAGTGCTTTAATTTTATCGCCTCACGTGGCAGATACTCACCCTAAGTAATAATTAATAACTTAGTAATTGACCATCATTGCTATTAGTAATCGCTATTAGAAAATTAGCATGGAAAAATTGCTAACGAGGAGAGGGACTTTTATATTTGAAAAAATGTCTAAAAATTATAGCGAACTAGCCCCCCTAGAATCTATATTCGGTGTCAGTTTCAGTTTTTATTTGTTTATGAAAACTGAAACTGACTCCCAATATATATATATATATATATATATATATATATATATATATATATATATATATATATATATATATTTATTACAGTCACACGTGCGTTTTCGCTATTCCCGACCAATGAGGAATTTGCACATTTTTTCATACTCCTCTTATTCAATTCACATTGTATAAAAACAATTGCCATATAAAATTAAAATTTTTAAATAATAGTTTTCATGTAAAAAAATATAGAAAATCAAAATAATTGTCTCCGCGCCAAAACGCAGCCGTAAATAAAGACGGCCTACTGTGACGTCACGATCCGGTATCGGTCAAACGAGTCGTGTTTATGCGACTTACGTGTGCCGGATAGTTATTGTTATCAATTTATATTATTGTTAATATCTATATACTCGTATTATTTTAAAAACTGTAGAGTCTTATAGTATGGGTACAGAAGGTGGATTTGTTCAAGGACAATCTTATAATTTACCAAACATCTATGTACCATTTTTTGTTGGATGCAGGAGGGGGAAATGCTCATGCAGACCCCATTCACGGCCCCGTAGGTTCCGTGGGATATCGAGGTACTGTGAGACTGTACTCTGTACTTTGGGCACTATCCAGCACTTATAATATTTATGTCCATGCACTGTTATCTCTTTCGCATTCTCTTATTGTGATTCTGAATCTGCTGAAGTCATCACACAGTCACGCACTAAACTAGATTAAACACGACTTACTACCTTTGAACCTATATTATACACTTAACACCAAAACTACTTAAAATTATGATACAACTGCTCAGAATTCGATGCAAACACAAACGAAAAAAAAACAACGTTAAATGGTGATGCCCGCGTAAAACGCAGATGTACCGGATCGTGACGTCACAAACCTCTTCACCAATCAGATCGCGTTTTTGCCCACGCTGTCTTTTTGAATTATATTCAATATTTCAATAATTAATTACTAATTAGTGGTTCACTTTAAGGGGGGTTTACTTGTAGACATATACTTTTAGAGTATTTTGCTGTACTTTAAATACGTTTTTCATCAAAAGTAAATTATATGCAACTTCCTCATTCACTGGTAGACTAGTGTTGCATTTGGGGCTAACTTCCAATTGAAACCAAAACCTCCTTGAATTCTCATGCCATATATGTGAGATTTTTAGATTCAAACAAATATTCATAATGTCTGTGGTATCAATAACAACACAATCGTTTACATAAATGTAAGTTTTAGTTTGGCAAATTTCCGCTAGGTGCAAATAATTTGGTTGGTAATACCGTTTGGACACAACCTATGAAAATTGCATCCTGCACAAGAACAAGTTTAAAACTTCTTTGTTAAATGATGCACTGTAAAATGGCAATTTTCTAGTATTTTGATATATAAGCGATCTTGATGAAATTTTGCATAACTACGTAGTTTGGTGCGTAGATGACGAAAATGACAAAGAAAATAAGGGCACACGCATATTTTTCCAGGTATCGTCATTTTTCCGACAAAAACTTTATCTTTTTCATGATGATGTTTTTCGAACTTTGACATTATATTCTTCGCTCATTATCACTGTAATATAATATATTATTATATAATAAAGAATAGCACCCAATTGTAACGTACCTGTTTGATAGTTTCCATTTTTTGTATATAATTTTCTCAAAAAATAAGAGAATCCACACGAAAGTGCATTTGGTATGTAAATGTCAAATTTAATATTGTTAAAACCGCAAAAAAATCATGAGTCGCAGCCATGTTAATTGCAGTCACAAGCCATGTTAATTACCATCGCGAGATGCTCGTGCAAATTCGTGTTGGTTAAATTTGACATTTTTAAAATTTATTTTAACAACACACCACGGGGGCTCACAGCCTAAATACTATCGTACCGTGGGTGTCAATAAGGAGGAAAGAGAAGACTTGTTAATTCTGGACTTGAAGGTTTGGAGGTTCGGAGGAAAAGGAAAAACATGTGCCGACAAGGAGTTTCACAACTTGGAAGTCCTCAGGTCAAAGGAGTGGGCATAACAAGATGTTCTATGTCTAGTTACCTGGACAGTAAAAGGGTGCATTCGCTCTGTTCCCCTGGTAGATCTGCTGGAGGCAGCAGGTGGAGGAACTATGGAAGAAAGCTCCTGTGAGCAGTGCCCGTGCAGATATCTATAAAAGAGAGAGAGAGAGAGAGAGGTCACCAACGGCACGTCGGTGGGCAAGGGATGGCAGCCTTTGGGTGAGGGTAGGGTCACCGATGAGACGTATAGCTCTCTTCTGAATGGAGTCCAGGATAGCGAGTGTAGAAGCGGCAGCGGCACCCTAGATGTGGGAACAGTATTCGAGGTTTGGCCTTATTTGTGAAGTATATAAGGTATAGAGATTAGCTGGTGAAAAGTATTTGCGAGCCCGGAAGAGGAAACCTAATTTCTTAGCAGCCGCTTCTGCAATTATGTGACATGTTGGTGCCAATTGAGATTTGGACCAGGGAAATGCCAACAAGTGAATAGGACTCATTACTTTGAATAACTTGGTTGTTCATTGTGATTGGGTCTAGGGCTGGTGTATCTCTTATGAGATAGAAAGCAAGACTGAGATTTGGTGGAGTTGAATTGTACAAGATTTTTACTTCCCCAGTATAATATTTTTTGGAGATCCACACACACAGAGAGAGAGAGATCCATGAGTCTGCGATCATCATCTAATTGGGCTAAAGAGACAGGCTTAGAATATTGTATATTTGAGTGGAGAGTGCTGCCATCCGCGTAACTATGAACTGGGTTGGATGTGCTAGAAAGGAGGCCATTGATGTGGAGAAGAAACAATGTAGGGGCTAAAGCTGAACCTTGAGGGACTCCTGCATTAATTGGATACAGTTTAGAGGGATGGCCATCCACGACAACAGAGATGCTCCGGTTGGAGAGGAAATTTGCTGTCCAGGTACAGAGTTTTGGTAGTGGGCCACAGGCCGGAAGTTTATTAAGCAGCGCTGCGTGTCAGACCTGGTCGAATGCTCTGGATATGTCCTTTGTAAGTGGCTTGAATAAGTTCGTTAGCCAGGAAAATCGGACGCATGTTTCTCGGGAAATTTTGGTATATTCTAAAATAACAGAGCTATGACAACCAAATTTAGCAGATACGTTTCTACTATCAAACTTTCCTACATGCCGAAAGTCAGATGTGTAAAAAAGTTATAGGCATTTAAAAAAAAAGGGTGTCACTGGTGATCAGAGGAAAGCACAAGAATAAAATATTTTGTGTGTTTTACAAAATCAATCGAATATTACACAGAACGGTTAAGTTTTCTTGACGGAAAAGGTCAAGAAGTAGCAGAAAAACTATTTTGAAAATTTTATAATTTTTCTTCTTAAAAGGTGAAACTCGCGATTTGAAAGTCAAAATTTGCAATTTTCAAACAACGAATTTAAAACAAATACGCACTATGCAGAAGAAATCTTGTAATAAGTGTGTTTTAAGTCTTAGCTTCAGCCCTCAATGTCCTTCATTTTAGTAAAATATTTTCGGAAAATCGATTTCAAATAGACCCTCTTTCTGATGCTTTGGCAGTAGTTTTCGCTATGGTTTAATAGTCTATATTTTAGCAAATTTTCGTAGAAAAAAAAACCGTTTTTGAGAAGACCGCGACTTATGAATTTTAAAAAGATGTCTTCAAATGAACTAGAACGGCTAAAACCCATATACCGGGTTAGTTTCAGTTTTTGTCTGTTTAAACATATACAGGGTGACGCATTTCTACGGTGAAGTTCAATATATCAGTTATTATACAATATATTGGAATAATTATATACGTTAATTGTAGGGTGTCTCGAGCTGCATCTTATAAATATATTTTGACAATCACAGGGTGGATCATAGGTCGTTGGTGATCCACACTTGCTTTTTTTTTAATAGAACACCCCTTATGTTTGCATTTTTGAATTTTTCATTAAATTATAATGCACGTCTGTAAGGAAAAAAATTGATATCGTTCATCGTTTTTTGAGTTATTTGAATTGTTTTGCAACTTTTCACGTTTTTGGCACATATCACAAACACATCATAATAGCTAGCGGACCCCATGGAAATGACGCATTCAGAGAGCTTTTTGTTTGTATTACTCGTCGAAAAAATCGAACTGCCATTTTCAGGCACTCTCAAATAGTGGTTGAATTTTAAAACTTTTCGCAGAAAAGTTTTTAGTGTTTCCGTAGAAATGAATTTTTGTAACACTTTTGTGAGATTTTAATAATCTATAATGTGTTTAATAAGTTATTGTAAAAAAAAAGTTGTCGAATTTTTGTGAAGAATATAATTTAGTGTAACATTACTGAAGGAAATTTCTGCAAAAATAAAGTCTGGACGCAGCAAGTGCGTTATGGTAGTGAATTTTCATAAAAATATTTTTATGAACAAATATGTTTTTTTAAGAAAGCAGGCATCAAATTTGTTTACCAGTATAACCTATATAGTAGAAACAATGTGCCATGTTTCATCAAAATAACTTTATTGTTTGAAAATGTGCAAAAATTTACGAAAGTAAACTTAAAATGCTTATGAAATACTGGTTTCTTGGTCAACCTTATTGGTTAATAGCAAATTGAGCTATTCAAATTTGAAGCATTTAATGAAAATTCGCTACCATAACGCACTTGCTGCGTCCCGAATTTCTTTGTTTACAAACATGTATTATATTTTGATGGAAAATGCAAACATGCAATAAAATAAGGCGTGTTCGAGTAAAAAAAAAAAGAAAATTTGAATCACCAACTTATGGGGCACCTGTAATTGTAGAAATATTTTTTAAGATGTACCTCAAAACAACCTATAGTTAATGTATACAATTTTTTTCGTATCTTGCATAATAACGGATATATTGAGCTTTATTGATTTTTTACGAAAATTAGACAAAACTTATATACCATTAAACGATAAACTCTATAGCCAAGCTACTGCCAAAGCATAGAGTAAGGGTCTATTTGAAATGAATTCTCTAGAAATATTTTAGTAAAATGAAGGACACTGACGACTGAAACTAAGACTTCAGGCTCTGTAAAACATTCTTCTTGAGACATTCTCTTTCCATAGCTTATATTAGTTTCAGGTTCTTTACCTAAATATTACCAATTTTGACGTTTTAAATCGCAACTTTGATGTTTTGAGGAAAACTCAAATTTATTTTCTTTAAATGCCTATAACTTTTTGGCCTTTTAACCTACAGACCTAAATTTTGGTATGTAACTTAGCTTTAACGATGTAAACTCGCGTACCAAATTTGGTTGTCCTTGTTTTGTTAGTTCCGGAGATATAATTTTTTTTCGAAAGAAAACACATAATTTTCCCGGATAACCTTAGCGGATTTTCTTGGGTAACGAACTTATCCAAGCCTCCAAGCCACTTGCAAAAGGAAGGTATTTTACAAATTTCCTCAAAATCGGCCCATTATTTCTTGAGTTATCGGTGTGATATATACAGATATGGATATATATATATATATATATATATATATATATATATATATATATATATATATATATATATATATATATATATATATATATATAAACATATAAAAAATGAAACTAACCCCGGATATGTGTTCTGGGGGGCATAATTAGCGCTCATTTGAATAAATTTTTTCAAAATTAAAAAGTCTAGATCTCTTCATTAGCGAATTTTTTTTTAATTCACTAAAATAGTGAATTTTTGTAAAATAAATTTTTGCAAATTTTCATATTGTTTTTTAACTTTGGTCAAAGCTGTTTGTGAATAATTATATCTTGACAGGTGTGTCAATAGCCTAAAGAGGTTCGCCGGCCAGGAAAATCGGACCAGTGTTTCTGGAACTTTTTAGGCATATTTTCAGAAAGTTCTTGTACTTTTTAAAACAATAAAGCTATTTTAATGAAATGTGTTACATTGTTACTACTATATAGGATATACTGCCAATAAAATCTCTATTAAAAATAAGACATATTTGCCATTAAACACATTTTTACGAACATTTGCTACCATAACGCACTTGCTGCGTCCAGACTCTTTCAGAGTGTGGCGACTTTGGCAACAATTTTTGAGAAAATACTAACCGTGAGAGGAATGATTCGCAGAAATATCGTACAGACAAATCAAAGACAGCAACAAATCTAATATTTATTGCAGGATTTAATTAAACTGGTCACGAATCCGGTTAACGACTCTATTGGAGTCTATAAAGAGACCCCCCAGTGATATCACTTTTTGTCTGAATCGCGGTCGATGTGGGAGTATTTCAACAGCAGAAGTCATTATTCCTAGCTTTTTTGTGGTATATATGTCAAACAGTGTGAAGGATACATTAGCCAATATTGATTTCGAGCGGTTTTTGCCGTAATGCTACATGATAAATGTTTTTTTCCAAACGAGTGAAAAATACGTGTTCTCCTAACAATGTTCGTAATATCCCTTTGTAACTGGATCCATTGGATTACAGTATTATCAGTAAATTAATGATCAAAAGGTAATGGTCGAGTTCATTTGGTAAACAAAAGGCTTTAAAACATTAAAGTTCTGACGCAGTGCTTTATGGTAGTGAATTTTATTAAAAGCTTTTTTGTTATTAATGACTCAACTTTTCATTGATTTAGTAATATTAACTTTAACACATGATCTATAGGCCACTATAAAGACAATTTGACTATTAAACTGCAATAAGATAAGATAATTATTGACTGAATCGACAGATACTTGATGAAAGGCATAGGAAATTTTGTTGCAAAGAAAAGTATTTTAAAGATCAATGAATAAAATTGTGTTATGGTCAGCAGTCTATGCGAAAAAAGATTTATAGTTAAGTAAGGAGCAATAGGCATGGATGCAAAATAATAATGTTTTGTATCCTCCTACTATGTCGAAAAGCATAACTATTGGACAATTGATAGTCCATTTATTAATCTTATTTTTAAAGGGGTAGACATTGATCCAATCCAATCCATAGCAGGTGGTATTGGAATTTTCCTTTACGTAATAGTTAAGGATTTTTTCACGCCCGAGGAGGTACCACCCCATACATCAAGGGGCCGGTGAAGTCCCAACGGACGTTTTCGGTTCTGGTGTATGAGTCGGTTTCCCTTATAAGCAAAAATGATGATGGCTCCTTCTTGTACAAAAGATTCCGGAGGCAAAATACCCCTCCATTCGGATCTCCGGGAGAGGGGTCTACAGGGGATGCCAACATCAAGATTTAACATATCCTTTTAAAATATATGTGGCCTAAATTCTAACCTGAACTCCGTCCACCATTTCCTCCAGGCTAACAGGCCCCAACTCCTCTTCCTCACCGAAACCCAAATCAGTGCCAAAACAGCCACTAATCACCTTAATTTCCCGGGGTATGAGCTCATTACTTCCTTTAGATTGCATAGAGGCGTGTGCGCATACGTCCGTTGCAATTTACTCTGCACCAGACTCCCCAATTTAGAAGCTGGAAGAAAAGACATACTATGGATAAAACTCTCTCTCTCAGGGCTGCAACTAAATTCATCTGTTGCATTTACCGGTCACCTTCTGACAACAAATTTGTCCAGCTCTTTGACTACCTTTCTGAAAAAACCGACTATCTGATTTCTGAATATCCTTCCTCCGAAGTCACTATTCTTGGTGACTTCAATGTCCATAATAAGGAATGCCTAGGATCTTCAATCCACAAAGGAGAGCAGCAGATGCCTTTGCATTCAGCAATTCTTTAGCCAATATGGTTCAGCAACCTACTTACTTTCCTCGTATCCCAACACACAGCTCAAATCCCTTGGATCTTCTTCTTACTACAAAACCTGAATGCTATAAGATATCAGTCACCGCCCCTTGGCCGCTCAGACCACGGCATGGTCACTGCTTCCTGCGCAATGCAACCCGAGGTCACACAGTCATCACACCCACGTATCGCTTGGCACTACAACTCCGCAAACTGGGACGAAATGCGGGATTACTTTTCCTCATTTTCATGGGCGTCTGTCTGCTTCTCTCATCCTGACCCCTCTGATATCTCACAAAACGTCACCGAAATTATCCAAGCTGGAATGGAGTTATTTATTCCACGTACACAGAAAACCTCTTCAGCCACTCAAAAGCCCTGGTTCTCTAAATCCTGTGACAAGGCCAGACTTAAAAATGTCAAAGCTCACAAAACGCTTCTACACAATCCCAGTCAAGAAAACCGTCAAGCATTTAACGACGCAAGAAACCGCTATGTCCGCAATCTTTCTGAGGCAAAAAACTCGTTTAATAACCACATGAAAAACAAAGTCCTATTAAGCTCCAACGGCGGCAAACCCTTCTGGACTCTTGCTAAATCTATTGTGAATAATTTCTGCAAAAGCACGTTCCCACCTCTTGTCTCAGGGGATGAAATTGTTTCTACTACCCTGGGCAAGGCTGAACTTTTTGCTTCGTTGTTCGCCAGCAATTCTACTCTCAACCCACCTCCAAATTTTCAACCATCAACAGTCCCCAATGTCGCGCATAAAATGACGGATATCATTTTCAAAACTATAAAGGTACGAAAGATGCTCTCTTCTCTTAATACCAGGAAAGCCTCTGGTCTTGATGAGATCCCAGCAATTGTTCTCAAAAAATGCACACCAGAACTTGCTCCTGTCCTGACTCGTCTGTTTCAGATATCTTATAATAAAGGCATATTCCCCAGTAACTGGAAAACTGCTCGAGTACAACCCATCCCCAAGAGAGGATCCAAAGCGCTTCCTAGCAACTACATGCCTATTTCTCTCCTTTCAGTCGTCTCTAAATTGATGGAAAAGTATATAAACACCGAATTACTAAAATTTCTGGAAAACACAGTCTAATCCACGACAAGCAGTATGGATTCTGTTAGCGCAGATCGACTGCTGACCTCCTTTCTTTTGTCACCCATTCTTGGAACAAGTCTATGGAACTACACGGTGAATCCCAGATTGTCGCTCTAGACATATCCAAAGCATTGGACCAGGTCTGGCACGCAGCGCTGCTTAATAAACTTCCGGCCTATGGCCTACCACCAAAACTTTGTACCTGGACAGCAAATTTTCTCTCAAACAGGAGCATTTCTGTTGTTGTGGATGGCCATTCCTCTAAACTGTATCCAATTAATGCAGGAGTTCCTCAAGGTTCAGCTTTAGCCTCTACTTTGTTTCTTCCCCACATCAATGACCTCCTCTCTAGCACATCCAACCCACTTCACAGTTACGCGGACAACAGCACCCTCCACTCAAATATACAATATTTTAAGCCTGTCTCTTTAGCCCAATTAGATGAGGATCGCAGACTCATGGAGAGTTCTGTCTCCGCGGATCTCCAAAAAATATTAGACTGGGGAAGTAGAAATCTTGTAGAATTCAACCCCACCAAATCTCAGTCTTGCTTTCTTTCTCATAAGAGATACACCAGCCATAGACCCATCACAATGAACAACCAAGTTATTCAAAGTAATGAGTCCTTTTCTCTTGTTGGCATTTCTGTGGATCGAAATCTTAATTGGCACCAACATGTCACATCAATTGCAGAAGCGGCTGCTAAGAAATTAGGTTTCCTCTTCCGGGCTCGCAAATACTTTTCACCAGCTAATCTCTATACCTTATATACTTCACAAATAAGGCCAAACCTCGAATACTGCTCCCACATCTGGGGTGCAACTGCCGCTTCTACACTCGCTGTCCTGGACTCCATTCATTCCACGTCTCATCGGTGACCCTACCCTCACCCAAAGGCTGTCATCTTTTGCCCACCGACGTGACGTTGGTGACCTCTTTCTATTTTATAGATATCTGCACGGGCACTGCTCAGGGGAGCTTTCCTCCATAGTTCCCCCACCTGCTGCCCCCAACAGATCTACCAGGGAAACGGAGCGAATGCACCCTTTTACTGTCCAGGTCACCAGACATAGAACTTCTTGTTATACCCGCTCTTTTGTCCCGAGGACTTCCAAGTTGTGGAATTCCTTGCCGGCACATGTGTTTCTTTCTCCTCCGAGCCTCCAAACCTTCAAGTCCAGAATTAACAAGTTGTCTCTTTCATCCCTGTCAACACCCACGGTACGATAGTATTTAGGCTGTAAGCCCTCGTGGTGTATTGTTGAAATTAAAAAAAAAAGATGGGGTCGAGGAGTCGGGGGCTAAAGGACTCCACGGGGCAAGCTGAGGAAGCGGAAACAATGACATGAGCTTTCCATGAAGCTTTCCTCAAGACCGTCATTCGCGGTGAACAGCCGCATCCAGCACGAGGTGAGCCTGCTTATAACTAAACATGACGGATCTAGACAAGGAGGTCGAGAAAGCTCCTCCAATCTACGGTGTCACGTGACCCGTGCTTAGCGATCGATGGCACCAGAGTGATGGTGTAAACGGAACCTCTGGAGTACCGGGCAACCCTCCAGAGTAACCCGCCTTGCATCACACAGGGGGTTCAGATGGTGTCCCCGATTCTCGGGAACAACATGAAGAAGAGAAATATAAACAAAACCAAAACGAATGAGACCCGAGGAGTGGCTCCGGATACATACTCGTGCCTTGAGTCTATTCCGGAAACGGAAACGAGCCAGGGGGCGGCAGCGTCTGCGCGGACTCTGGAGGTCTCACGACCGACGCAGACACGGGGATCAGGGGGTAGCTTCGGCCACGGACCTGTCCCCTACACCCATGCTGAGGACTGGGTCCCACTGGAGGGTGGCGTGGTCCGCGGGCTCTGGGCGACCCTCCACCAGTGAGGACCCTACTGTAAGAATAGAGAGACTGCTCCGGCAGTCCAAGCGTCTTTCCGGGGCGCAAAGAAAGAAGATCCGGAAGGCGCAGAAAATGGCGACCGGGGCGTGGACGGACGAGAAACCTGTAATGGCGCAAGAAAGAAGTGCGAGTCAGAAGAGGACGCGCTCGGACTTTAGTTCCACGGGGCGCGCCTGGCGGGGGGCATCATCTGGTTAACCTGTGCCGGCCCGCAGTCACGAGACTGGCTGCGGAAAACAATCAGGGGCCTCGGTCAGATTTGGGAGGGTGCGTTGAGCCCAAGGAACTTCGAAAGAGACGCAAGGTCCACGTACGGATCCCCGACACCGTCCCGTAAAAGACGGTGATCAGAAGACTGAAGATCCAGAACCTTGAACTGGGGACACAACACTGGTCGGTTCTCAGTAGGAAGGCAAACGAGAAATTACAGACTCTCGCCTTCTAGATCGGCCAGGCATCTTACAGAGTCCTTGAGGGAACCTCCTACAAGGCATTCTCCATTGCACTATTTACTCTATCTTTATAATCGTTTTAATCCAAAGTCACAACCGTATCTGTTTTCAGATTACAAGATTACGCAAATAATTATTGGGTGAGGTCTTATAATTTTAAAACCAAAATGCTGAACGATATTTACTAATCCGTCTAAAAGTCTACTGATTCTGAAATTAAATAAGAAGCAATTCACAACCAAACTTCATTGAAGCTCAACGATCATAACAAATTTTCAACTAATTATGAAAATTAATCAAACCGGCCACGATTCAGTTGACGCTTCTGTTGAAGTAGAAACCGACTCGAGCGATTTTTTGCTTGAATCACAGCAGTTCTCGTTTAATATAACAGCACCGTCTACGTGGGAATATCCTAGCAGCTGGAGCAATTATCCGCAGCACTTTTAGTTGGGCCAAGATTTGTAGATTATATTGCATCGTGAGTAACATTTTAATTGTACCCTCATCTACATAGACTTCTTGTTCTACGCCAGAGCAAAAAAGCCAGACTCCGTTTTAGTAAAAATCTGAAATATTTTATGCCTAAAACAACTTCTTTTCACAGCTCTGGTTTTTACGGCTGAGTTTGTAACTCCTACATGTTTTAAGTGATGAAACTACGTCTTGAAAAAATGGAACGTAAAGTCTCAAAAACAATAAAATTCTGCATTTCGTCCTTACACATTGGAAGCATTAGATCTAGACTATAGTTTGGTTGGTAATAATTATATAGTATATCTTGTAATTAAGCTTACACGGGTAATATAAGGTAATTACGACAGTCGTTGACACCAGTGGCGTCTCCTGACCAAAACGTTCGGGTGTGCGGTAACGAGTTGCTGATAGTGGTGGTTTTAAAAATTATGAACACTAACTGTTCATACATATATTGTACCTATATGGGAATAATACAAAGATAAATAAATTAATCTCCCACCGCAACACTAACAAATAAAAAAGTCACTTAAAACTTTAAAATACGAAAAGAACATTGAATTATTATACAACCTCTTCTCTTCACACAAATTTGTGTTAGTGTTAGCACCGTCCGGAAAGGGGTGTAAAATGAAAACATTAAATGTATTTTATTGTTAATATGGTACTAAATAATAAAATGTGTAAAAAGCCTGGACGCAGCAAGTGCGTTATGGTAGGGAATTTTCATATAAATGATCTGGCACAAAATATTTTATTATAACTTTTTTTTCGTATAACATAGAAATCTAAATTTTAGCGTATAGTTTATTTTTTATATCGTAAACCTACCTACCAAATTTAGTTATCATAGTTTTTTCATTTTTTGAGATAAAAATATTTTTCGAATGAAAATTCAAAATTTTTCCAGAAAACCTCGTCCGATTTTCCTGACTAACAAACTTATACAAGCCATTTACAAAAGGAAGGTACATGCCAAATTTTATCAAAATCGTCTGATTATTTTTTGAGTTATCGGTGTGAAGGGTATATATATAAACTAATCCCGGATGTGGGTTCTAGGTGTCTTAGTTCGCGCTTATTTGCAAAAATTCTTTCAAAATTCAAAAGTCGGGATCTCTCTATTAGAGAATTTTTTCTACAAAAATTCACTAAAATGTATTATAGTCTTTGATTCTAGAATACTGTGGTTTTTGCAAGCCCAGTCGTAATGATCGTAAATAATGCTATCACAACGTTGTTTAGACCGGCGTTCCTTTCATTTGTCTTGAACGATATTTTTACAGCTCACTGCAGTGTTAAAACCAATGGTATTTTCCTCACTATTTTAAACACGTGGGTGGGGGACTGCATTCTATACCAATATAGCTCCATCGACTGAAGTTGTTCGGAAATATTAACGCACACCTAACCCGAATTCATTCCCCGTTGCTATTGACCTACTCACATTCTCTGAATATGTTAGAAGACGTGGTACCTACTTCATTCCAAGTCACTATTGACCGATTATTCATGAAATCAAATAAGTAAATTAAATCGATTTTCATAAAATATGTAGTATATTAAGACTAACGGAAAAAGAAATAAAACATATTCAACTGTGCACATTTTGAATATATTTTCGGGTGTGCGGACTAGGAGAAATCGTCACTGGTTGGCACCATTGTAGGATGTCAGATTTTATTTATTCTGTAGTAATCGATGACTGCTTATGTAAGCAAAATTATGAAGGGATATGAAAGTCCACATATCAATTGTTCCTTTTCCAATCCAAAAATGTTTGTTCTTCTATTGGTAATTGAATCAAGAATAAAAAAACTCTGGACGCAGCAAGTGCGTTATGGAAGTGAATTTTCATAAAAATGTTTTTAATTACAAATATATCGCTCTAATGCGATTTGGTTACCGGTATAACCTATATAGTAGGAACAGTGTATCATATTTTATCAAAATAATTATTTTAAAAAGTACAAAACTTTTCGGAAAGCCCATGAACCTTAGGTTAATAGCAAATTAAGTTATTGAAATTTGAAACATTTAATAAAAATTCGCAACCGAAACGCCCTTGCTGCGTTCATACAAAAATTTTCCGAAAATACAGTTAAATGTTGATTTCCTAACCAACAAAACTTACGTTAATAGCAAATGAGTTATTGAAATTTGGAGGATTTAATGAAAATTTGCTACCAAAACGCACTTACTGTGTCCAGATTTTTTCTTACAAACATGCATCATATTTCGATAAAATATGCTAAAATGCAGGAGCGAATTTTTTCTACGAAAATTAGCTAAAAATTATAGACCGTTAAACCATAAACTTCACTAAACCTACAGCGAAAGCATCAACTTAACTAAACCGACAGCCAAAAATTTTCGTAAGTATTTTACCCATAATGATATAAACCCGCGTGTGAAATTTGGTTGCCCTTACTTTGTTAATTCCGGAGAAATAATTTCAATTTTTTTAGAAAGAAAACACAAAATTTTCCGGGAAAACCTCGGCGGATTTTCCTGGCTAACGAACTTATCCAAGCCACTTGTAAAAGGAAGGTACTCACCAAGTTTTATCAAAATCGGTCCATTATTTTTTTAGTTATAGGTGTGACACATAAATATATATATATATATATATATATATATATATATATATATATATATATATATATATATATATATATATATATAAACATATAAAGTCTGAAACCGACCTCGGATTTGGGTTCCAAGGGTCCCAATTAGCGCTCATTTGAATTTTTTCAAAATTCGAAAGTCGGGATCTCCTCATTAGTGAATTTTTTTAAAGAAAATTCACTAAAAAGAGCAAGAATTTTTAGGGGTTGGCACTGTGTTCACAGTCTTTCTCACACTGAATGCGTAGTCATTGGCACCCACATAAAACCAGAAAAGTATAATCACTCTGTGATTGTCAAAATAACTTTATAAGATGCAGCTCAGGACATCCTATAAGTAACATATACAATTTTTTTCTCGTATTTCGCATAATAACAAATATATTGAGCTTTAACTTAGTGATGCGTCCTCCAGTATATATGTAAACAGAAAGTAAACCCGGATATGGATTCTAGAGGACCTAGTTTGCGCTCATTTGAAGAAATCTTTTTATAATTCAAAAGTAGCGGTCTCCTTATTAACGTGCTTTTTCAGGTTCCTTTCGACAGGGAGGTACTACCCACTGCTTTGCTGACTGCCTCTGTTACTGCTGTATTTAGAACGGGCTATAAGCTAGACCCCACAAACTACAGACCTATAAAGTTGAGGAACAGTTACTGATTAATAAGCTCTTTCTTTTTCTATTAAGTAAATATTATCCGACAAGCAACACAGATTTTTTTCTGCGCGTTCAGTTGTCACTAATTTATTAACCTGTGTAGATTATTTGACGCGATCACTTGATAAAAATGTGCTGATCTGGATCAAATGCTCTCTTTCTCATCGCTACTATTTCGTGAGAGTTGCACACACTACATCTTCGTCTCGGCCTGTTCTTAGTGGAGTAACACAGGGATCCGTGCTTGGTCCTCTACTGTTTGTAATATATACTCCCGACCTACCTCGCTTGTTAAAATGCGAGTGTACGCTCTACGCGGATGATTTGAAAATGTTTCAGAATCATTTAGCTCACTATAGGTGATATTCAGTATGATATATCGTTTTTTTTTAATTTCAACAACACACCACGAGGGCTTACAGCCTAAAGACTATCGTACCGTGGGTGTTGACAAGGAGGAAAGAGGCAGCTTGTTATTTCTGGACTTGAAGGTTTGGAGGTTCGGAGGAGAAGGCAAAACATGTGCTGGCAAGGAATTCCACAACTTGGAAGTCCTCGGGACGAAAGAGCGGGCATAACAAGATGTTCTATGTCTGGTGACCTGGACAGTAAAAGGGTGCATTCGCTCTGTTCCCCTGGTAGATCTGTTGGGGGCAGCAGGTGGGGGAACTATGGAGGAAAGCTCCTCTGAGCAGTGCCCGTGCAGATATCTATAAAAAAGAGAGAGGTCACCAACGGCACGTTGGGCAAAGGATGGCAGCCTTTGGGTGAGGGTAGGGTCACCAATGAGACGTATAGCTCTCTTTTGAAAGGATAGCTAATGTAGAAGCGGCAGCGGCACCCTAGATGTGGGAGCAGTATTCGAGGTTTGGCCTTATTTGTATATAAGGTATAGAGATTAGCTGGTGAAAAGTATTTGCGAGCCCGGAAGAGGAAACCTAATTTCTTAGCAGCCGCTTCTGCGAATTGGTCCGCTAACTGGCTATTGACATTAAGCACCGCCAAATATTCTGTGTTGCATTTCGGTTTCAACAATCCCAAATTCTCTTATCATATAATGGAGAAATATATAAATCCAGTAAATAATCATAAGGATGATTATCTCGTCCAACTTGTCATGGTCTGGCCATATAGTACATGTCAGATATAAAGTCAATAAGCTGCTCTACCTGACGCATAATGCTTTTAAAGGCTGCTCAGTGCAAACCTTTAATAGGCTTTACACTATGTATGTTCTTCTTGACCTGGAGTATGCTGGGGTTGTGTGGTGTCCTGTATTGGAAAGAGACAAGGGTATGTTGGAGCCCATGCAGCGTAAAGCCACATGTCTGTCTTATGGTATTGTATGTCCAAACTACGATAAAAGGCTGCGGCGGTGTCGTTAATATAAATTTTCTGAAAGACAAGTCAGGGGTGATCTCATCTACACATATAAAGCACTTCATGGATGCATTGGAGTTGATCTCTCGCATATGTTCCAGCTCCCTGCAAATATCCACATAAGTGGTCACTTGCTCACATGAAAAAAATAATCATTTAGAACAACTGTTCCTACTTAATTTCTATTTACTAGGGTTTTTAACGAGTGGAATGCTCTACCCTAGGATGTAATAACAGCTTCTGGCACAAATATTTTTAAGAACAGACTTGATGCAATGGGGAGGGTTTTTTTAATTTATTTTTTATTTCAACAACACACCACGAGGGCTTACAGCCTAAATACTATCGTACCGTGGGTGTCGACAAGGAGGAAAGAGGCAACTTGTTAATTTTGGACTTGAAGGTTCGGGGGAGAAGGAAAAACATGTGCCGGCAAGAAATTCCACAACTTGGAAGTCCTCGGGAAAAAAGAGCGGGCATAACAGAATGTTTTATGTCTGGCGACCTGGACAGCAAAAGGGTGCATTCGCTCTGTGCCCCTGGTAGATCAGTTGGGGGCAGCAGGTGGAGTAACTATGGAAGAAAGCTCCTCTGAGCAGTGGCCGTGCAGATATCTATAAAAGAGAGAGAGGTCACCAACGGCATGTCGGTGGGCAAGGGATGGCAGCTTTGGGTGAGTGTAGGGTCACCGATGAGACTTACAGCTACCTTCTGAATGGAGTCCAAGATAGCGAGTGTAGAAGCGGCAGCAGCACCCCAAAAGACGGAGCAGTATTCGAGGTTTGGTCTTATTTGTAAAGTATATAAGGTATATAGATTAGCTAGTGAAAAGTATTTGCGAGCCCGGAAGAGGAAACCTAATTTCTTAGCAGTCGCCTTTGCAATTGATGTGACATGTTGGTACCAATTGAGATTTAGATCCACAGAAATGCCAACAAGTGAAAAGGACTCATTACTTTGAATAACTTGGTTGTTTATTGCAATGGGTCTAGGGCTGGTGTATCTCCTATGAGAAAGAAAGCAAGACTGTGATTTGGTGGGGTTGAATTGTACAAAATTTCTGCTTCCCCAGTCTGATATTTTTTGGAGATCCACGGAGATAGAACCCTCCATGAGTCTGCGATCCTCATTTAATTGGGCTAAAGAGACAGGCTCAGAACATTGTATATTTGAGTGGAGGGTGCTGTCGTCCGCGTAACTGTGAACTGGGTTGGATGTGCTAGAGAGGTCATTGATGTGGAGAAGAAACAAAGTAGGGGCTAAAGCTTAACCTTGAGGAACTCCTGCGTTAATTGGATACAGTTTAGAAGAATGGCCATCCACGATAACAGAAATGCTCTGGTTGCAGGAGAAATTTGCTGTCCACGTACAGGGTTTTGGTGGTAGGCCATAGGCCGGAAGTTTATTAAGCAGCGCTGCGTGTCGACCTGGTCGAATGCTTTGGAAATGCCTAGAGCGACAATCTGGGATTCACCGTGTAGTTCCATAGACTTGTTCCAAGAATGGGTGAAAAGGAAAGGAGGTCGGCAGTTGATCTGCGCTGACGGAATCCATACTGCCTGTCATGGATTAGACTGCGTTATTCAAGAAATTTTAGTAATTCGGTGTTTATATACTTTTCCATCACTTTAGAGACGACTGAAAGGAGAGAAATAGGCCTGTAGTTGCTAGGAGGCGCTTTGGATCCTTTCTTGGGGACGGGTTGTACTCGAGCAGTTTTACAGTTACTAGGGAATATGCCTCTATTGTAAGATGTCTGAAACAGACGAGTCAGGACAGGAGCAATTTCTGGTGCGCATTTTTTGAGAACAATTGCTGGGATCTCGTCAAGGCCAGAGGCTTTCCTGGTATTAAGAGAAGAGAGCATTGGGGACTGTTGTTGGTTGAACATTTGGAGGTGGGTTGAGAGTAGAATTGCCGGCAAATAACGAGGCAAAAAGTTCAGCCTTGCCCAGGGCGGTAAAAACAATTTCATCCCCTGAGACAAGAGGTGGGAACGTGCTCTTGCAGAAATTATTCTCAATAGATTTAGCAAGGGTCCAGAAGGGTTTGCTGCCGTTGGAGCTTAAGAGGACTTTGTTTTTGATGTGGTTATTAAACGAGTTTTTTGCCTCAGAAAGAATGCGGACATAGCGGTTTCTTGCATCGTTAAATGCTTGACGGTTTTCTTGACTGGGATTGTGTAGAAGCTTTTTGTGAGCTTTGACCTTTTCAAGGCTGGCCTTGTCACAGGATTTAGAGAACCAGGGCTTTTGAGTGGCTGCAGAGGTTTTCTGTGTACGCGGAATAAATAATTCCATGCCAGCTTGGATAATTTCGGTGACGCTTTGTGAAATATCAGAGGGGTCAGGATGAGAGAAGCAGACAGACGCCCATGGAAATGATGAAAAGTAATCTCGCATTTCGTCCCAGTTCGCGGAGTTGTAGTGCCAAACGATACGTGGGTGTGATGACTGTGTGACCTCGGGTTGCATTGCGCAGGAAGCAGTGACCATGCCGTGGACTGAGCGACCCAAGGGGGCGGTGACTGATATCTCATAGCAGTCAGGATTTGTAGTAAGAAGGAGATCCAAGGGATTTGAGCTGTGTGTTGTGATGCGAGGAAAGTAAGTAGGTTGCTGAACCATATTGGTTAAAGAATTGCTGACTGCAAATGCCTCCGCTACCCTTCCTTGGATCGGTTTTTGAAGATCCTAGCCATTCCTTATTATGGACATTGAAGTCACCAAGAATAGTGTCCTCGGAGGAAGGATATTCAGAAATCAGATGGTCGGTTTTTTCAGAAAGGTAGTCAAAGGGCTGGACAAAGTTGTTGTCAGAAGGTGACCAGTAAATGCAACAGATGAATTTACTTGCAGCCCTGAGAGAGAGTTTTATCCATAGTACGTATTTTCTTCCAGCTTCTAAATTGGGGAGTCTGGTGCAGGGTAGATTGCTACGGACGTACACGCACACGCCTCCATGCAATCTAAAAGAAGTTAGGAGCTCATACCCCGGGAAATTAAGGTGATTAGTGGCTGTTTTGGCATTGATTTGAGTTTCGGTGAGGAAGAGGAGTTGGGGCCTCTTAACCTGGAGGAAATGGTGGACGGAGTTCAGGTTAGAATTAAGGCCACATATATTTCGAGAAGGATATGTTAAATTTTGATGCTGGCGCCCCCTGTACACCCCTCTCCCGGAGATCCGAATGGAGAGGTATTTTACTTCCGGAATCTTTTGTACAAGCAGGAGAATCATCATTTTTGCTTATAAGGGAAACCGACTCATACACCAGAACCGGAAACGTCCGTTGGGACTTCACATGTAAGGGGTGGTACCTCCTCGGGCGTGAAAAAAATCCTTTACTATCACGTAAAGGAAAATTCCACTACCACCTACCATATTGCAAGTATACCACACCAGCCAACTATTAAAGAGTTGACCAGCTCTAGAACTTGCTAGAGGGAGCGGTGAGAGTGGTTCAATAATGTACCTATTGCAGACATACTGTAAAATTTTGGGCTCTTGGTGATTGGGTAGTTTAGGTATATGTATTTGTTTGTTTATATGTATCTATGTTAAGTAAGGACTAGGTTTCTGAATTTCTTTTTATTTTTAAATTTTTGAGTAATTTATAGGCATTGCTTTTACTCTTGACTATATAATAATAATAATAATAATAAAATACTAATCATACATTTTTATATAACCTCGAAGGAGAAGTATAATTCAGGCAAATCACACAACCTTTTAGGAACATCTTGTATAAATCACTAAACGGATATCATAAGCTCTTCGTTTACGTTTTAATCTCTCGTATGATACTTATTTAACAGGGGGAAATCTGACTTTAATGATTATTTTAGCATCGTCTTGGAACCCATTAACTTGTCTAATACACTTAACTTTTCAGCAAACTTTAGTTGTACGATTTGTCTTTGCAACTTTGGGCCAGGTACATCAGAACTTGCTTAACGGGGCTCTTCCAAAAGTGCTAACTGGCATTTTCATCACTTGTCGATTATAAGGGTGCCTCTCTCTTTTAATTTAAGTTTGTAATGATCAGGATTTATTTGGCTATAAATCAAAATCAATAAAAAAGTTATGATGCTTCAAGTTAGATACGGTAGCACTATTATAAATAAATCAATTTGGATGTCACATAATAACACACAAAAGCAACGAACTCTGATTTAGTCTTTAGTAAAAGCATCAAATTTCGACGAATTATTGCTGGTAAAAAAAACAATATTAAATAATTTTTAGCGAAATTCCATAGCAAAAATTTGCAAATGAGAAGTTTACGATCGTGAATAAAAAATATCCTTCAAATGACAGCGAACGTAGTCCCCTAGAACCAATACCGTAAGTCAATTTTAAATTTATATATATATATATATATATATATATATATATATATATATATATATATATATATATATATATATATATATATATATATATATATATAGTACTAAGTTGATTATATGTGCTGCGAATGTTATATTTCGCCTTTACGTTGTGAAATAACAAAAATGTTTGTATATAAATGTTTTTAATTTTAACACCAAATTTGTTAATATCTGTATATGTTTCTTAATTTATTATTATCTTTGATTTTAATAAAGATTTTATTTAAGGAGTGACATATTGATTTGTTTTGATTTTATGCATTTTTCACATCGCCAGGAGCTGTAGTAGAAAACACAGAAAGCGCGTTATGGTAGCGAATTTTCTTTAAAATATTTTTAATAGCAAATGTCTTTCTTTGATGAAAGCAGGCATCAAACTTGGTTGCCTATATAGTAGAAACAATGTACCATATTTTACCAAAATAACTTATTGTTTAAAAATGCAGAAAAAATTTCCGTAAATAAACATTAAATGTTGGTTTTATATCCAACAAAGCTTTCGTTAATAGCAAATTGAGTTATTGAAATTTGAAGGTTTCTGAAAACAGTTTTTTGAAAAGCGTTCTGGAGCTAAACTGCAAATTTACCGAAAATTCGCTACCAAAACGCACTTACTGCGTCCATATTTTTTTCTTACAAACTCATCATATTTCGACAAAAAATGCAAAAATGCATTAACGAATTTGTTCTACGAAATTTAGCTAAAAAAATATGCACCCCTACTCACTCCTGGTCCCGTAACTTCCTTGGGGGGTGTGAACAAGAAATTTTTTATGGGTTTTGTGGATCCAGGGGGGGACCTAGGCAGGTTTTTGAAAACAGTTTTTTGAAAAGCGTTCGGGAGCTAATATGCAAATTTACCGAAAATTCACTACCAAACGCACTTACTGCGTCCAGATTTTTTTGTTATAAACGCATCATATTTCGATAAAAAAATGCAAAAATGCATAAACAAATTTATTCTACGAAAATTAGCTAAAAAAATTATAGACCGTTAAACCCTAAACTTTACTAAACCTACGAATAAATATCCAAAAAGGCACCAACTTAACTAAACTGACTGCCAAAGCATCAAAGAAAGGGTCTATTTGAAATGGATATTTTGTAAATATTTTAGTAAAATAAAGGGCAATGACGGTTGAATCTGAAACTTGAGGATTTGCAGAACACTCTTCTTGCAACATTTTCTTTTCACAATCGGTATTTGTTCCACATTCTTTGCCTAAACATTGCCAATTTTGACGTTTAAAATTGCGAGTTTGGCGTTTTGAGGAAAACTTCAAAATTTGTTTGTTTAATTGCCCATAACTTCGTCGTCTTTAAAGCTAGAGACCTAAATTTTGGTACAGAGTTCACTATTTATAATACAAACACGCGTACCATTTGGTTGCCCCTAATTTGTTATTTACGGAGATATGAATTTTTTTAGAAAGAAAACACAAAATTTTCCGGGAAAACCTGGTCCGATTTTCCTGGCTAACAAACTTATCCAAGGTACTTGCAAAAGGAAGGTACTCAGCAAATTTAATCAAGATCGGTCTATTATTTTTTGAGTTATCGGTCGGATATATATATATATATATATATATATATATATATATATATATATATATATATATATATATATACATACTAAAACTAGATTTCTGAGTTAAAAAGTTGCTCTGATGAGGGGCCTATCTCCTTTGAAGATACGACGCTACAAAACGCGCTATTACAAAAAACGGATTTTCCAGAAAATTTTACATCGAGATGGCCTGTTTTTATTCTTTCATGGTCCACGGCAAATTTTTTATTAAATATCAAAATGGAAGAACTTTCTGCCGAGCGGCTGAGCAAATCATGTCAGTGGAATTTTTGACAGAGATTTTTGACACTTTTAAACCCGGTTTAACAAAATATTTAAGTGATCGATCATTTAACGCGGTCGATGAATTTGTTTCGTGCCTCTGTCAGGCAAATGATTTAATTGGAATTTTTTAATGTTTTTTTCTTAATTGAATTGTTGTTTGATGTTCATACATATATACATATACAAATACACACACAGCACTAAACAGCAAGATTGTTTTTATCTATTTATATCTATTGTGACGAGCTTATCCATGTATTATGGCAAGAATGCGAAGATAAATTACCCTATCTTATCTTATCTAATCTTAATAACCGTTAGTTAAAAACTCATTGAATAACTTTTATATTTGTAAAAATTATTTTTCTAAATTGGCTCAATTTTGTTTAGTTTGTTTTCTTCGCGTTAGAACTGCCTTGCTTTTCTTTAATATATAGTTATTTGGTTTATACACATATGAGCCTGAAATATTGCGTTGCAAAATTGCAACTGACGGATTAATTTTGTTAAAGCTGAGATCTAAACACAACCAAATTTAAAATCAAGACGATCGCCTCATTGAGAGTGTTGAATTCTACGAGAGATTCAGTCGAAGTTAAAATTTTATTTTAATTTACATTTTATTCTCCACCAAGCCAGCTTTGTCGGCAGAACGAACGCAGTGAAATTGATCTTACTTTAAAGAGGCCTTTGCCCATGAAGTTTTATTGAATTTTAAAAAGTAGACAAAACAACTCACCTGTGGCTCTCTTAGGTATTCCTGGATAATGCTGATGATCGCCAAACGGTCTGATTTGTAGGTTAGGAATGAGATCGACAAATGACACACCACTGGCAGTGCACACGAACTCCTTGGTTACATTTTTGCACAAGCCACAATCGACAGGTTCACAGATATCCTCTAAAGCTACTTTCTCCGGTGGCTGAGGTCCATATACATTCTGTACTGGCTTTGATGCCGGTTGTCGTGGGTCGAATTCTAAAATTTTAAACAAAATTACTAGCAAAATTATTTATTCTGAAAAACACAAACAACGGGTGCCCCATTATATTTTGACCCTTTTTAATCTTATATAACTTTTGAAATAATTCATCTAAAGAAATGCGGTTTCCGCCAGTCTTCTTCTTAATTTTATAAGCTTGTTTCTGGGTATCTGTCTTTTTATACTCACTTCCGCTTTAACCTGAAATGACAAAAGGTATCTTCAAGGATAGGGCAACTTTGTAATATTAAATGGAACACTCTGTATATTTATTCACAGTTTAAAAGCCTAATCTTTCCCCTTTACAAAAATGCCATACTTGTTGCAGTTATTATACAGAGTGATGCTTTTACAAGCTTTTAAAATAAATATTGCGTTTTATCTGAAATCTACGAAAAAAGGAATGTTTCGCAAAGTCGACTTTGGAATTAAAGACAGCAACACTTGCAAACGTCAAATTAGTTTAATGACAAACTTTAAAATTTTACTTTAATTGCTACTTACGATAATATACATGTCAAACTCGATGAAACAAATTGTGGCTGAATACTGATTGAGAAATAAACAAAAGCATAAACATTACATATAAAAGATGTTCAAAGTGGTGTCCATCAACTTGAATACATTTATCTATACGTCTTATAAAGTTGTCATAGCTTGAACTTAATTGTACACTGGTGATGTTAAAGACATTTCTAATATTTTCTTTAAGTTGCTCTAAGTTTTGGGGGATAGGACTCTAACACCTGTTTTTCACATACGACCATATTAAACAGTCTGGAACTGTGGGTTCAGGGGACCTAGGTGGCGAAGCTATAGGACCTCCTCTCACTATCCAACGATTTTCAAAGGTGGCATTCACTGAGATTCTGGTTACTGCAGCATAATGGGATGTAGGACCATCCTGCTGAAAGTATATTATCCCCAACAAATTATCTCGTTGAAGTTGAGGGTAAAAGAAATTTCTAACTTGTCTAGATATGATGAAGCATTTGCGGATGGTTGAAGAAAAAGGGACCTTATAATTTTCGTTTTGATAACGCAAACCAAACTTTAACATTCGGAGAGGGTCTGACGTACTGAACAAAAATTCTTGGAATTTCGGATCCCCAAATTCTACTATTATGCTTATTTACCTTACCATTTAAGTGAAATGATGCCTCATCGGACATAATTAGAATATCGAGAAAATGCATATCTCTTCCACCATATTTTATCAAAATTAGTTATTGTTTGAAAATGTACAAAAATTTTTCGAAAATAAACTTCAAATGTTTTTGAAAAAACTGGTTTCTTAGCCAACAAACTTTAGGTTAATAGCAAATTGAGTTACTGAAATTTGAAGGATTTAATGAGCATTTGCTACCAAAACGCACTTACTGCGTCTCGATTTTTTTTCTTACAAACATGCATCACATTTCGATAAAAAATGCAAAAATGCAATAATATCAGTGTGTTAGAAAAAAACAATTGTAGGGATCACCAACGATTTATGGACCACGCTGTGATTGTCAAAATATTTTTATAAATGCAGCTTAAGACACCCTATAATTACCATATACATTTTTTTCTCGTATCTTGTATAAATATTATTATTATTATTATTATTATTATTATTATTATTATTATTATTATTATTATTATTATTATTATTCTTATTATTATTATTATTATTATTATTGTTTATTGGCAAAAATTATACATTATATTAATACAATAAGTCTTATGCGACTTGTGGTGTATCATATAACATAATTTAGAAGCTTGAATCCTAAATAGTTTGACAGTCCGACATCAAATTCAATAAACTTCAGATTTTGACGTAGCAAACTTAAATTCTTTTTTCTCTTCTATTTCGCACCTTCTAACACTTCAACCGTCACCTTCATTTACCATAAATCTCTGCTATTCCATAATGTCTTTCTAACTGCTATTCTTTCCAAGCAACCCATATTTTCACCAAAATTTTTAAATTTGTAGGAGATAAAAATTACTTTAGTTTGACAAATGTCATTCCACTTGTCTAATATTATATTAAGCTTTACTGTACAATTGCGCCACATTGTATATATGCAAACAGATAAAAACTGAAAGTAAACTTGGATATGGATTCTAGGGCGCATAGTTGGCGCCCATAAAATTCAAGAGTCGCGGTCTCCTCATTTTTTCTACGAAAATTAGCTAAAAATTGTAGACCGTTAAACCGTAAACTTAACTAAAACTATCACCAAAACATCAGAGTAAGGGTCTATTTGAAATGAATTTTCTGTAAATATTTTAGTAAAATGAAGGACAATGACGGTTGAAGCGGAAACTTAAGGATGTGCGGAACATTCTTCTTGCGACATTTTCTTCACGTAATCCGTATTTGTTTCAGGTTCTTTGCCTAAATGTTGCGAATTTTGACGTTTCAAAGCGCGACTTTCACGTTTTGAGGAAAACCCCAAATTTTTTTCTTTAAATGCCTATAACTTTTTTATGTCTTCACTAACAGACCTAACTTTTTGTATTTATAATACAAACACGCGTAAATGGTACGTGATTTACCTATAATGATATAAATCAGTGTACCAAATTTGGCTGCCCTCACTTTGTTATTTCCGGAAATATACATTTTTTCCTAAAGAAAATACAAAATTTTCCGGGAAAATGGGGGCCGATTTACCTAGCTTATCCAAGCCACTTGCAAAAGGAAGGTACTCACCTAATTATATCAAAATCGGCCCATGATCTTTTGAGTTATCGGTGTGATACATACATACATACATACATACATACATATATATATATATATATATATATATATATATATATATATATATATATATATATATATATATACATATACAAATTGAAACTGACCCCGGATATGGGTTTTTAGGGATCCTAGTTTGCCCTCATTTGTTTTGTGAAATGTTTTTAAACTTCAAAAGTCGGGACCTTCTCATTAGTGAACTTTTTTTAAAGAAAATTCACTAAAATCGCTAAATATCTAGTTACGTAATCTGATCGGTTATTTGATATAAAATAGTGGACCTGTGCGGTGGTCGAAATTCGATATATTAAAGGTCAGCTCAGAATTGGGACGGATCGGGGGAATTCGACTGACTAATTAAAACAAAGCATTCTTTAATCTATTTAAACTAATCAATTTTTCTGGCTAACGAACTTATTCAAGCAACTTGCAAAAGGTACTAACCAAGTTTGATTAAAGTCGGCCTATTATTTTTTGAGTTATCGGTGTGATACATACATACATATATATATATATATATATATATATATATATATATATATATACATACATATATATATATATATATATATATATATATATATATATATATATATATATATATATATATATGTATATATATATATATATATATATATATATATATATATATATATATATATATATATATACATATAAAAATTGAAACTGAGCCCGGACAAGTGTTCTAGAGTGCCTAATTGGCGTTCTTTTTTTTTTTCAAAATTTAAAAGTTTGGATCTCTACCCAGAAACAAACTTATAAAAATAAGAAGAAGACTGGCAAAAACCACTTTTCTTTAAATTAATTATTTCAAAAGTTATATAAGTTTATAAAGGGTCAAAATATAATGGGCCACCCGGTACAAATATTATCTTGTAGAGATATTACCTTGTAATCTGAATTCTCCTCTAGTGCTATTGACAGCATTCCTACTAACACAATAATAACTGTATGATATGTCGTGGGTGTTCACTCTTGTAATGGTGAGTTGCATTCTGGATTTGTAACCATTTTCGTCCAATGCGTTGTTGATCCTGTATTTATCTGACGATTCCAAAAGTCTTCCATCTGATCGTTCCCAGTATCTGTATATAACAAAAATACTTGGGGATAAGTAAAGCAAAAAGAAAAACTAAAACAAAATTGTGGCAAAAATGAGACATCTTTTCCTAACATTGGTAAACCAAATAAGTATGACATTTACACAATACTTTCATAAATGTATAACAGTTTTTTGCATTGTTGCTAATTTTATGATTCTAGACATTTACCAACGCCGTTGTTCGGACCGCTGAATAGCTTCCAGGCCATTCTGCCGTGATAGAACGCACTTTGTGGGTTGCTAGGTGTTTTGCCAGCAATGAAAAGTGGAAGCCAGCAGCAATGATTCGTAAAACAGTTGGTCTTCAAGGAACTAGGAAATATATGTGCGTACAAAACTGGGGAGATTGTATATTAAGAAATGGACGACATGTTACGAACAAACATTACTTTTAACAAATGATTCACGACATGTTTATGAACAAACAATATTTTTCTGAATGCCAATAATTCAAACTTAACAATTGACTATATACAAAAATGTCTCTAGGTGAGATCTAATTACACATATAAATAAAAAAACACAGTCGCTATTAAAAGACTGAGTTTGGACATGGTAACGGTTATGTTTTACTCATTACCGTAACTCCCTTACTGACATAACGAGAACCTTAAAGGAAGCTTAAACAAGATCAGGTGGCTTATTTATTGAACAACAATTCAAGTTTTGTTTTGGAAATATCTGTGAAAATTTGGCGCTGACAATTACCATCGTAGCGCCCTTACTGCCTTTTCCTTTCATTTAGATTAAGTTAAATATTTACATGTTGAAATATTTGCCTAAAGAAAAGATCGTTATTTATTACAGTTTCCTATTGGAATATACTGCCGGTTAAGCAATGTGAACAATAGTCTTTCTTAGAAATCTAAAAATATCGATGTAAATATTTAAAACGTAATTCACTGCTAAAAACACATACATCATGCGTGGAAATTCCCAAAAGGTCTTAGGGGGAAATGTTGTCTTGTTGCCCAGACCTGCGCAGACTCCCAACTATCACACGTGGCTGTAGCCGTTGGAACTTGAAAAAATCGGAGATTGATCACGGCTGAAGGCAGAGTCTAGCGGACAGGCGAGCCAAACGCAACGTCTTCATGGCATGTATACTTAGTGTAAATATTGTGAAGGTGCTTCAAATAGTTTGGTTGGTTCACTGATTGCAACAACCCGTTTAAAAAATAATTAAACGGTAAGTCTTTCATAAACCTTTTAATGCAGCGTGAGCTTGCTAACGCCATTCTTTGTTGTAATTGCAGGGTTTTGGTTTCGGTTTCTGATTCAAGTTTACGTTTACATTCAAATTCTCCGTATACCGTTACCGTTTAAATACAGCTTTGCTATCCAAGTTCCCAGTTCAGATCAAAGTTTACCGTTCAAATATACATTGGTTGTCCGAGTTGACCGTTCAAATACACTTTGCTGTTCAGATTCAGGTGTACCTTTAGGTCTACCTTCAGTTATTTTCACGTATCTATTGTCTACCGCAGCTTTTGAGCATATATTTCAAATATACTTACTTTCGCCACCTCCTCAAGCATCTACGATAACCACTGGATTCTCCCTTAGGGGATAATTAAGCGCATATGGTAAGCGTTTATTGCTTATCCGTTACTATCACGTAAATGAAAAGTCCACTACCACCTGCAAGATTTTAAAGCGCATATTTAACAGTTATTAATAGATTTTCGTCGATTATTATGAGAGCCTCGGTGGTTCAGTGGTAAAAACGTGTGCCTCTGAACCGAAGGGTACTGCCTCCGATACCATGCCTCTCCTTTCACTTTTTCAGTACATACTGTACAATTGACATGAACCGAGATTGTGACATTGTATTTGAGCAAGTTGAATGTCTGCACCTTCCGCCTTTCGGAGGGGGCGTAAAGCCGTTTGCCCCGTGTCCATGCGATATTGGGCACGTTAAGCAGCCCTACCCTCCTTACAGAGAGGCAGGGGTTCTGCAAAATTTCCAGGATAGTGAGGTGAAACTGTTCCCTGGCGTCGGTCATTTGCCATAGTAGCGGAAATAGACCGACGTTAAACAAAACACATACACACATCGATTTTTAGGGGATTTCTAAAAGCTAAGAAACGTTACGCAAAAAACTTGCAAAAGGCTAAATATTTGTTTCTCTTCAAAACTAGTTTGGTAGCTTTTTATTTTTTTGTCTATAGCAACCGTAATATCAATTCTAAAATGTACAGCATGACGAGACAATTTTGCGCTATCCGTGTTCCATATTTTTCAGTCCATAAATTAGATATCTACATTATCGCTGGATATTTAACGGTAAATAGTGTTGAAATGTTAAATAAACAGCATAGGTTCGGTAGTTGTGTAATGGTTGTGCAGGGTTGTGTGAATTTCATAACAGATTAATGAAAATACGATACGCCAGTACCAGTTGTTACATTCACAACCGTACATATAAGGCCTCTGTTGCATGCTGAACGCTTGCTGTCAACTGGTACGTGCGAATATATTGTGCTCGCTTTCATATTACGTCTACATTTGCGAATAAAATACGAGACTATGAATGCGTTTGTGATTTGAGTAAACGTTTTCTAAATGATATATAGCAGACAATGGTGAAGAAATTTTAAAATTGGAAATATTATATTTGACAATAGCTTAACGGGTGCTGAACATAAAAAACTCTGGACGCAGCAAGTGCGTTATGGTAGTGAATTTTCATAAAAATGTTTTTAATAGCAAATATGTTTTTTTAAATTTTGTTACCAGTATAATTTATATATTAGAAACAATGTGCCATGTTTCATCAAAATAACTTTATTGTTTGAAAATGTACAAAAATTTCCGAAAGTAAACTTAAATTGTTCCCGAAAAAACTGGTTTTCTGGTCAACCTTATAGGTTAATAGCAAATTGATTCAAAATTTGAAGCATTTAATGAAAATTCGCTACCATAACGCACTTGCTGCGTCCCGAATTTCTTTTCTTACAAAGATGTATTATATTTCGATGGACAATACAAAAATGCAATAACATAGGGCGTGTTCGATTAAAAAAAATCACTAAAAAAAAAAAAATTGAATCACCAACGACTTATGGGCCACCCTGTAATTGTGGAAATATTTTTGAAGATGTTGCTTAAGACACCCTACAATTAATGTATACAACTTTTTTTCGTAACTTGCATAATAACGGATATATTGCGCTTTAATGTTTTTTACGAAAATTCCACAAAAATGATATACCATTAAACGATAAACCCTATAGCCAACACTACTGCTAAATCATCAGAGAACGGTTTATTTGAAATGAATTTTCTGGGAATATTTTAGTAAAATGAAGGAAAATGACGATTGAAACTAAGAGCTAAGGATTTGTAAAACATTATTCTTGAGACATGTTCCTTCCATAGATCATATTAATTTCAGGTTCATTGCCTAAATATTAACAATTTTGACGTTTAAAATCGCGACTCTGACGTTTTGAGGAAAACCCAATTTTTTTTAAATGCCTGTAACTTTTTTGTCCTTTAACCTACAGCGCTATTTTGGTAGGTAGCTTACTTATAATGGTATAAACCCGTGTACCAAATTTCGTTGCCCTTACTTTGTTGATTCCGGAGATATATTTTTTCGATTTTTTTCGAAAGAAAACACAAAATTTTCCAGGAAAACCTCGGCGGATGTTCCTGGCTAACGAACTTATCCAAGCCACTCGTGAAAGGAAGGTACTCACCTAATTTTATCAAAATCGATCCATTAAGTTTTTAGTTATAGGTGTGACACATAAATATATAAACCGACCTCGGATTTGGGTTCCAGGGGTCCTAAATAGCGCTCATTTGAAGAAATTTTTTCAAAATTCAAAAGTCGAGATCTCCTCATCAGTGAATTTTTTAAAGAAAATTCACTAAAATACATTACAAGTAGCTGCATAGTAGTTAACGTGTCGTCTCTCATTTAAGGTCACGGTTGCCGTTGTACTAATGCTAGTAGAAAACAGAATGAAAAGCAAAATTTTATAGCCTCGGTGGTTCAGTGGTAAGACAGAGTACCCAGCAGAAATCAAATATCAAATTCCCTGACATTTCCAGGCCCTCGAATACATTTTTTATAATACTCAAAATAAAAAACACACATACCTGAATACTTTTTTATGAACAAAATAAATAAAAATTACGCAAAAAAAGTACATAATAAAGAACATAAGTATGGTTAGCTCCGTTAGATTTATATAGCATGTTCGAGAATAAAATGTGCAATTTTTTCATGGAAAAACTTGACTTGCAAGACTGGCTGATAATCTTAGCCTCCGGAAAGAATTTTCAAGTGTGATGGAACAAACCAAAAGTCTCTAGGTGGCGTAGAAACTTTGCAAACCATGTTGTCTGTATATATAAATTTGAATACGTCTGGGAAATGGGTTCCGAAAGCTCAGATTCGCGCCAATAATTTTTTTTTTTGAAAATTGGAAGGTCATTACCTATCTAAAAGCGAAGTTTTATTTATGAAAATTTGCTGAAAAATGAAACAAAGATACTGTTTACATGCGCCATATACAAATGCCAAATATTTTGAACTTTCAACATGATCATAAAGGTTAAAATAGAATAAACACATTCACAGCAGAGCTCTACCCGGCCAATACATAAAACGCTTTTGCATTTTATGCATTCAAGGAAGAACAGTCCAAGTGAGATGCACATATGAAACATGTTTGAGATAGTAGAAGGAGACGCTATTTATATCGGCGCTGGTGTGGCATACGCTGTGTTCATTGGCGGATTTAATTGATATTGGTACCAAAGGTAAGCCGCATTGTTATCAGATATATTTTCCCAAGTATGAGAAAACTATTTACGTGAGAAAATTCATATAATATATATGAAATAAAAATAAAAATGCATCTGCTAGTGACGAAATTTTACTATATAACTATATAATTTCCACGTCTACTGAATGACTTCCATGACATTTGAGTAAAATTACAAATTTCCCTGACATTTCCCTGACATTTTAAGGGGTATTTCACATTCCCTGATTTTTCCAGGTTTTCCCGGTTTTCCAGGTCGCTGGGTACCCTGTAAAAACGTGTGCCTCTGAACCGAAGGGTACTGGGTTCGATCCCAGGGTACTCCTTTTACTTTTTCAGTACATACTGTACAATCAACATCACCCGAGGTTTGAGCAAGTTGAATGTCTGCACGTTTCGCCCTTCGGAGAAGGCGTAAAGCCGTCGGTCCCGTGTCCATGCGATGTTGAGCACGCTAAAGATTTAAAGATTTCTACCCTCCTTACAGAAAGGCGGGGGTTCGGCAAAATTTCCAGGATAGTGAGGTGAAACTGCTCTCTGGCGTCGATGATTGGCCATAGTCGCGGAAATAAGTACACTTGGAGAACGCAAATCACAACGCATCTTTTTAAAGACCTGACGATCGTTTCACTAACAAGATTAGCGTCATCAGAGGATGAAAAATTCTAGACTACTTAATAAACATCACCTTATATACTGCGTTTTAGGTAGAGACCGATACCGAAAGGGGGACTAAATCAGGTAAGTTTTCTGTGCATAGTATTTTTATTGCCGGAAGAGGTTTTTGAACTTCCTTTATAACTTTACCTGGCAAGTTACGGAATATTTTATCTGTATCAGACAGGCGGCCAACAAAGGACTATTAATCAGTGGCAGCGCTCGATTTAGGGAACTTTTGTTTTTTATTGCCTTAGAAATATACATACTTTCGTATCTAATTTCGCTGGCTGTCTAACATTTTTGATAAGTTTCAGATTTTTGTTTATCAACGTGGTGGTTATTATTCCAAATACGTTGTGTAAGCAGGGTGCTGCGTACGTAGATAAATTTTTGTGAAATTTCTCCATACATAAACGTTTGGGTAGATGTAAATGAAATCCTATCGGACCTCTAAAATTTCATGAAAATTTGCCGTAAAATAAATGTTCTATGCGATCTTTTAATTAATCGCGACAGCATAAAATATGTAGGCTGTGAATAGGTTGAAATAATGTTGTATTAAATTCGACTCATATAAATAAAACACCTTAGCAAAATGTTTCGTTCAACGGTCAGACTGGTACATTGTAGCAAGTAACTTTAAACTTGCAAAGTTTGTGATTTTACACAAGTAGACAACCTGAAAGGAGGTCGGTTTAGTTCAACAGAAAAAGACGAAAACAGCAAACTCAGCGGTCATGATGTGTCGACCGCGGAAGTACGTGTCTTGAAGGCAAGCTTTTACTAGTTAGAATAATGGCATGATCTTAAAATCCGAATTTTAATTGGAAGACAATAATGATTAAGGATAGGGAGTATGGTTTCACCAGGGGACAAAGAGAAAAATTCAGAGTCTGGGCTAGGAGTTCCCCCGCGGCATTAGAAAAAATATCGGTGGGTCGTCGCGACGGTATAATGAGGCTTGGAGTAATGTAGAATTATGTTAGAAGTTTGAGTGGAATTCACGGGAGTGAATTAGTATCCGAACTAGGGAGCTAAAAATAATTTAGGTTTTCTTTAGAGAGGGCGTTTCACCGCGTACAAACGTGGGTTAGTTAAACGGCCGGTGTGAGTGAGTGTAAGGGCAATGTACAGGGCTGGATTTTTCCATTTGTCCGGTGAGTACGTTCCATGACTTAACATGTTTGAAGGGACTTCTATATTAAGGAATAGCTGTCTCCAGTACTGAAATAATCTGTATATAATATTTGTATAGAAATTTGAGCCGTAGGGCTGTAAGATAGAATATTAGTGTAAATATTTAAGCCGCAGAGCTTTAAAATAGAACTGGAGTAAATTGGAACTAAATTAAAATGTATATGTTGTTTTAGAGGAATTTTAGGTGCGAGTGGCATTATTTTTAAATATATTTAAAGTCGAGTAACTATATGAAGATGGGGATTTTTGTGAGATTTAATATACGAAGGGCGAGGTAGGACTTGGAGCTATAAGGGTTTAGTTGGGAACTTAAAGGAGGGTTAGATAAATTTGAGTGCTATAGTTAAGTTAAGATGGAGTTAATTATTAAATTTAGAAATATTATACCGGGGAAGTAATTGGCAGACTAAATACTGAACCAATTTTCACCGGTATCAGTTTTTGCATAAAATTTAGTTTTTCTCCAAAGATATCATACAATAATGTTTAACTAACACTAGAATTTGAGTTATTAGGATTGAAAATTTGAGTCTGTCATAGACAGAACCTTCACCAAAATTTTGCCATAATTTTAAATTAAGAAACCTTTGGTTTAATTAATAATTTAAAATGTATTGTGCCGTTAAACTTTTGTATGTATACATTAAATTTTTATATTAAAGTAGTTTTAAAACTAAATAACTAGTTTTGATTCTTAGTATAAAAACCCCATGCCAGAGCTTTTTTTAAAACATAAAACAAGTGAAAAATTAAAAAAAATAGAAAACCGACTTTATTAAGGATAACTCAAAAATGCCTGTCCCCGCTGCCACCATTTGTTAACGTATTATCGGGAGGTAAATTAAGGATAACTCAAAAACTACTTGTCAGATCTTGGTTAAATTTGTATGGGACCACACGAGAGGCACCAGCTTTCAAATAAAAAAAGAAACATTAAAATCGGTTAACCCAGAAAAAAGTTCTAAGGTAACACACAACAAAAAAACATACAGTCGAATTGTGAACCTCCTCCTTTTTTTGAAGTCGGTTAATAAAAATGATTGTGACGTATTTCGTCACAGGTATATGCTAAGGCCAATTATTTAGTAAAATTTTGGTGAATTGGTCGCATATGCTCGCTCATAGTGTTCCAAACCAATATCAAGCAAGACCTTCGTTACACAAGAATGTTTTCTTTCAATATAACAGGGGGTAATTTTTTTAATACACGTCCTGCCGTTCGGACGTGTGCGCAAGTGCGTTATGATAGCGGATTTTCTATAAAATGTTTTTCATAGCATATGTCTTTCTTTGATGAAAGCAGGCATAAAATTTGGTTGCCTATATAGTAGAAACAATGTACTATATTTCATCAAAATAACGTTATTGTTTGAAAATATATAAACATTTTTCAAATGTCTGGATGCAGCAAGTGTGTCATGGAAGCGAATTTCTATAAATACGTTTTAATAGCAAATGCGAGCAGGCATCAATCTGATTACCGGTATAGCCTATGTAGTAGAAACCATGTACTATATTTTATCGAAATTACTTATTGTTTGAAAATATGCAAAACTTTTCCGAAAATAACGTTAAATGTTGGTTTCCTAACAAATAAAGCTTACGTTAATAGCAAACTGATTTACTGAAATTTGAAGGATTTAATGTAAATTCGCTACCAAAACGCACTTACTGCGTCCAGATTTTCTTGTTACAAACATGCATCATATTTCAATAAAAAATGCAAAAAGGTAATAACGAATTTTTTCTACGAAAATTAGCTAAAAATTATAAACCGTTAAACCATAGACTTCACTAAACCTACAGCGAAAGCATCAACTTAACTAAACCGACAGCCAAAGCACCAGAGAAAAGGTCTATTTGAAATGGATATTTTGTAAATATTTTAATAAAATGAAGGGCAATGACGGTTGAATCTGAAACTTAAGAGTTCGCAGAACACTCTTCTTGCAACATTTTCTTTTCACAATCCGTATTTGTTTCACGTTCTTTGCCTAAACATTACCAATTTTGACGTTTAAAATTGCGAGTTTGACCTTTTGAGGAAAACTCCAAACTTTGTTTCTTTAAATACCCATAACTTCTTTGACTCTAAAGCTAGAGACCTAATTTTGGTACAGAGTTCACTTTTTATAATACAAACACGCGTACCATATTTGGTTGCCCTTACTTTGTCACTTCCGGAGATATAATTAAAAAAAGAAAGAAAATACAACATTTTTCGGGTAAACCTGGCCCGATTTTCTTGGATAACAAACTTATCCAAGCCACTTGCAAAAGGAAGGCACTCACTTGGTCAAGATCGGTCTATTATTTTTTGAGTTATCGGTCGGATATATATATATATATATATATATATATATATATATATATATATATATATATATATATATATATATATATAACACAGATCTCCTGATTAGCAAATTTGTTTTTAAATTTACTAAAAGTTGAGACGAGTTAATGATATTTACAGTTTACGTTCATAATACTTTTAGAGTAAAGTAAATGGCTCGTATACGTGCCCAGCTAGTGTTGTGCCACGCATGACTTGTCCAAACTACCGTATATCAGCTGTGCCAGATGTTCACGAAATATAGTCTCAATGGTTTTCTTAGTCTGCCCAACGTATTTATGTGTGTGTCTTTTGTTTCTTAAACGTCGGCCTATTTCCGTGACTATGGCCAATCACTATTCTGGAAATTTTGTCGAACCCCTGTCTTTCTGTAAGGAGGGTAGCGATCTTTAACGTGCCCAACATAGCATGGACACGGGACCGACGGCTTTACGCCCCCTCCGAAGGACGGAACGTGCAGACATTCAACTTGCTCAAATACAATGCCAGAACCGCGGTTGATGTTAATGTTACAGTTTGTACTGAAAAAGTGAAAGGAGAACGCCCGGATCGAACCTAGTACCCTTTGGTTCAGGGGCACACGTTCTTACCTCTGAACCACCGAGGTTCTCCCAACGTATGTAACATAATCTTTACAACCTATCTCATAAATACCCGACGTTTCAGTGGCTTTATCTTTCGTATTACCTAACAAATTTCTTAATTTATGTTCTGTCGAAAAAGTTAGCTGTAAATCGGCTTTCTTAAAAATGCCCTCGAGGCCCCTTGCAATACGCGGCTCAAAAGGTAGGCAAACAAATTTTTTCTCAATTTTATGTTTCCTGAATGTTGTGCATTCCGCTAACATTTTCTTTGTTCTGTGTCTAGTAATAAATTTTTCCACTAAGCAATCGGAATATCCGTTATTTATATATATATATATATATATATATATATATATATATATATATATATATATATATATATATATATATATATATATATATATATATATATAACGGCATTCGCGCAATGCTGCCAATTTCCTGGAAAAGGACCATTGTGCGCTTTCCCGAAGCCTGTGGCATATTCATACGAGCCCCAATCTGGTTATTTGATAAACCTTCTTGATGTAACGCCACTATTTTTGCCTGATAAAACTTAGAAATATTCTTACCTCGCATTTTCCACAACATTTAATTGATACCGTCATACTTGATTTCACTTTAAAATTGATTTATTTTAAAACATCTGCTAATTTTTGTACGAAAGCAGTTTTTTGCTACAGTATCAGAGAATTTATGCACAAAAAAGTTACTTTATATTGGACAAGCTAAAAGTTGATACCGACGTTAAGACTTTCTTCTTTCAAACACATGTTTATGTAAATTCCATAACTTTTCCTCTAGTTTTGGAGGCGGCTCCAGTTTTTATTAACGTAATTATTTCGAACAGAAACTTGCAATATTAGAATACGATTTTTAAAACTAGCAATTAGTTAATTAAAGTAATTAACACGTATTCAACATATAATCATATAATAGAGAGGTATCGATGGTGAGACTTTGCAAAAATTTTTTCCAATGAGCGCGGACTAGGACCCCTAGAACCCATATCCGGGGTCAGTTTCAATTTATATATATATATATATATATATATATATATATATATATATATATATATATATATATATATATATATATATATATATATATATATGTGTGTGTGTGTGTGTGTATGTATCCAACCTATAAGGACTTACTACATACCAAAATTTAGCTTTGTAAGTTTATGGCAAATTGAGTTTTTAAAATTTTGAGTTTTATGTTGAAAAAAAATTTTCTCTCCAAAAATTACAAAGCTATTGTAATGATATTGGGCGGACATGTTGCCTTTGGAAAAGCCTTATTACGTACCAAAATTCAACTTTATAAGTTTATTAGAAATTGAGTTATCCACGTTTGAAGCATTTAATAAAAATTCACTACCGTAACGCACTTGTTGCGTTCGAACTTTTAGATTATTTTAATTAAAAGAAGATGCTTTAACAAATACTGAGCAAAATTGTACATTTTATTTATTTAAATGTCTTATTGGTTAAACCCTATATTTAGGAATATTAATAACTTACCTGACAGGTTCAGGAAAAGCCTCAGTTTCACACTCCAGAACCACTGTTGATCCGGTAACAACACTGGAAGGGCCCCGGGTGCGGATCAGCGGCTGAACTGTTGATAAGACAGTGATTGATTGATCAACTCAAATATCTCCAACACACAATGCAACCCGTCGGCTTCGCAGATAATAGCTAGGAATTACTCACCCTGAGGAAACGCCAAACAAGCCGTCGTGTTTATCATTTCCCCGTTAAGATACAATAGGAAGACATCCACTACTACATTTCTCTTAGAGCGCATCTAGTTGCATTGTGTGATGATCTTAGAGGGTTATTTCATGAATGCTCATACATATCTCAACATACTAACATGTCAGTAGGTTTTCATGAAGGATCTTATACTAATAATACAGTGTGATGATAAAGTTTGGAACATAATTCATGAATGCGTTATTTAATTCTTTCAAGAAAAACGCTCGAATATGTCAATTTTAGCGAATTTTCTTTAAAAAATGCACTAAGTGAGGAGATCGCGATCTTGAATTTTGAAATCATTTCTTGAAATGAGCGCGAACTAAGCCCCCTAGAACGTATATCCGGGGTAAGTATATATATATATATATATATATATATATATATATATATATATATATATATATATATATATATATATATATATATATATATATATATATATATATATATATATATATATATATATATATACACACTTTATTTGTTTGCGGTACGTTTGTGATTTCTTATTGGTTTGCGCGAACTGCAGTTTCGAACCGTCCCGGTTCATCATCAGCACGCTACTGACTGTTATCGCTCCTGTGTGGTCTACGTCTGAGATTGTACGTGGCATATGCGCCGTGAGCTTCTATTGGTCGGTTTCCTATTCTCTGATTGGTTGTGCCTTCGGACTGTGTCGTGTGTATCCGTCTCCTGTCTTGATCACTGTGGTTTAATAATTTGTCTATTTCTATGGCCTTTATTAAGTTTTGTTTGAATGTTTGTACTTGGATTTGTTCTGGCATTAATTGTTTCTTATTGTTTGTTTGCTGAATGTAGTATTGTTCCCAGATTTCCATTTTTTTGTGGTCTTTAACATGTTTCATTAGTTGTAATTGGGTGATGTCTGGTTTTTGGTGTTTTGTATTGTGAATGTGTGTAGCTATGTTTGATTTGTAGCTAGGTATGTGGATTTTATCTAATGCTGTTATATGTTCCTTGAATATTGTTTCTATTAATTTTTTTGTCATTCCTATATTTTTTTTATTGCATGTGTTACATTCTATTTGATATATTCCGTTTAATTCATGTGAGTTGTGTTCTTGTTTTTTATTTATTTTGTTTATTATTTTGTTATTGGTTTTGTAGCTCATTTTTAAGTCATATTGTTTGAGTGTTTGTGTTATTTTTTTGATGTGGTGTTTATAAGTGTATGTTGTGTATTTTATGTTTGTTGCTGGTGTTTTGTTTTCGGTTTTGTTGATTTGTTTGTTTTTGATTTGTTTTACTAGCTTTTCTATTGTTTTCTTGTACCTATTTCTTTCTGCTATTTGTATTATGATGTTGTACTCCTTTTCTTGTTCATTGTTATGGAGTGGTACATTTAGCATTCTCTTTATTAAGTATCTGTATGCGGTAATTTTGTGTGTGTGTGTGTGTGTGTGTGTGTGTGTGTGTGTGTGTGTGTGTGTGTGTGTGTGTGTGTGTGTGTGTGTGTGTGTGGGTGTAGTGAGTGTTTAGGTATAGTGATGTCTGTGTGGATTTTCTGTATATTTTGTATTCAATATGGTTTTCTTTTCTGATTAGTGTTAAGTCTAGGAAGTTTATGGTGTTGTTTGATTCTTTTTCTATTGTAAATTTTATTTTTTTGTTAATTTGGTTTATTTTTTCGAGGATATTGTCTATGTTGGTTTTTTGATTGTCATATATTATCAATATATCATCGAAGTATCTTATCCATTTAATGTTTGGGTATGTCTCTAAGATACGTCTGAGAACAACTTTGTCCAGCTCTATGACTACCTTTCTGAAAAAAACAACCATATGATTTCTGAATATCCTTCCTCCGAGGTCACTATTCTTGGCGACTTCAATGTTCATAATAAGGAATGGCTAGGATCTTCAAAAACCGATCCACAAGGAAGAGAAGCGGAGGCCTTTGCAGTCAGCAATTCTTTAGCCAATATGGTTCAGCAACCTACTTACTTTCCTCGCATCCCAACACACAGCTCAAATCCCTCGGATCTCCTTCTTACTACAAATCCTGACCGCTATAAGATTTCAGTCACCGCCCCCTGGGTCGCTCAGACCACGGTATGGTCACTGCTTCCTGCGCAATGCAACCCGAGGTCACACAGTCGTCACACCCACGTATCGTTTGGCACTACAACTCCGAGAACTGGGACGAAATGCCAGATTACTTTTCCTCATTTCCATGGACGTCCGTCTGCTTCTCTCATCCTGACCCCTCTGATATCGCACAAAACGTCACCGAAATTATCCAAGCTGGCATGGAATTATTTATTTCACGTACACAGAAAACCTCTGCAGCCACTTAAAAGCCCTGGTTCTCGAAATTCTGTGACAAGGCCAGACTTGAAAAGGTCAAAGCTCACAAAAAGCTTCTACACAATCCCAGTCAAGCAAACCGTCAAGCATTTAACGACGCAAGAAAACGCTATGTCCGCATTCTTTCTGAGGCAAAAAACTCGTTTAATAACCACATCAAAAACAAAGTCCTCTTAAGCCGCAGAGGCAGCAAAACCTTCTGGACTCTTGCTAAATCTATTGAGAATAATTTCTGCAAGAGCCCGTTCCCACCTCTTGTCTCAAGGGATGAAATTGTTTCTACCGCCCTGGGCAAGGCTGAACTTTTTGCCTCGTTGTTCGCCGGCAATTCTGCTCTCAACCCACCTCCAAATGTTCAACCGCCAACAGTCCCCAATGTCGCGTATAAAATGACTGATAACATTTTTAAAACTAGAAAGGTACGGAAGATGCTCTTTTCTCTTAATACCAGGAAAGCCTCTGGCCTTGACGAGATCCCAGCAATTGTTCTCAAAAAATGCCCACCAGAACTTGCTCCTGTCCTGACTCGTCTGTTTCAGACATCTTACAATAGAGGCATATTCCCTAGTAACTGGAAAACTGCTCGAGTACAACCCGTCCCCAAGAAAGGATCGAAAGCGCTTCCTATCAACTACAGGCTTATTTCTATCCTTTCAGTCATCTCTAAAGTGATGGAAAAGTTTATAAACACCGAATTACTAAAATTTCTTGGAAAACACAGTCTAATCCACGACAGGCAGTATGGATTACGCCAGCGCAGATCAACTGCCGACCTCCTTTCCTTTGTCACCCATTTTTGTAACAAGTCTATGGAACTACACGGTGAATCCCAGATTGTCGCTCTAGACATATCCAAAGCATTCGACCAGGTCTGGCACGCAGCGCTGCTTAATAAACTACCGGCCTATGGCCTACCACCAAAACTCTGTACGTGTACAGCAAATTTCCTCTCTAACCGGAGCATTTCTGTTGTCGTGGATGGCCAATCCTCTAAACTGTATCCAATTAATGCAGGAGTTCCTCAAGGTTCAGCTTTAGCCCCTACTTTGTTTCTTCTCCACATCAATGACCTCCTCTCTAGCACATCCAACCCAGTTCACAGTTACGCGGACGACAGCACCCCCCACTCCAATGTACAATATTCTAAGCCTGTCTCTTTAGCCCAAGTAGATGAGGATCGCAGACTCATGGAGGGTTCTATCTCCGTGGATCTCCAAAAAATATTAGACTGGGGAAGTAGAAATCTTGTACAATTCAACCCCACCAAATCACAGTCTTGCTTTCTTTCTCATTTTTTTTTTTTTATGTCAACAACACACCACGAGGGCTTACAGCCTAAATACTATCGTACCGTGGGTGTTGACAAGGAGGAAAGAGGCAGCTTGTTAATTCTGGACTTGAAGGTTTGGAGGTTCGGAGGAGAAGGAAAAACATGTGCCGGCAAGGAATTCCACAACTTGGAAGTCCTCGGGACAAAAGAGCGGGCATAACAAGATGTTCTATGTCTGGTGACCTGGACGTTAAAAGGGTGCATTCGCTCTGTTCCCCTGGTAGATCTGCTGGGGGCAGCAGTTGGGGGAATTATGGAGGAAAGCTCCTCTGAGCAGTGCCCGTGCAGATATCTATAAAAGAGAGAGAGGTCACCAACGGCACGTCGGTGGGCAAGGGATGGAAGCCTTTGGGTGAGGGTAGGGTCACCGATGAGACGTATAGCTCTCTTTTGAATGGAGTCCAGGATAGCGAGTGTAGAAGCGGCAGCTGCACCCCAGATGTGGGAGCAGTATTCGAGGTTTGGCCTTATTTGTGAAGTGTATAAGGTATAGAGATTAGTTGGTGAAAAGAATTTGCGAGCCCGGAAGAGGAAACCCAATTTCTTAGCAGCCGCTTCTGCAATTGATGTAACATGTTGGTGCCAATTAAGATTTCGATCCACAGTAATGCCAACAAGAGAAAAGGACTCATTACTTTGAATAACTTGGTTGTTCATTGTGATGGGTCTGGGGCTGCTGTATCTCTTGTGAGAAAGAAAGCAAGACTTAGTTTTGGTGGGGTTGAATTGTACAAGATTTCTACTTCCCCAGTCTAATATTTTTTGGAGGTCTACGGAGACAGAACCCTCCATGAGTCTGCGATCCTCATCTAATTGGGCTAAAGAGACACGCTTAGAATATTGTATGTTTGAATGGAGGGTGCTGTCGTCCGCGTAACTGTGAACTGGGTTGGATGTGCTAGAGAGGAGGTCATTGATGTGGAGAAGAAACAAAGTAGGGGCTAAAGCTGAACCTTGAGGAACTCCTGCATTAATTGGATACAGTTTAGAGGAATGGCCATCCACAACAACAGATATGCTCCTGTTGGAGAGGAAATTTGCTGTCCAGGTACAAAGTTTTGGTGGTAGGCCATAGGCCGGAAGTTTATTAAGCAGCGCTGCGTGCCAGACCTGGTCGAATGCTTTGGATATGTCTAGAGCAACAATCTGGGATTCACCGTGTTGTTCCATAGACTTGTTCCAAGAATGGGTGACAAAGGAAAGGAGGTCGGCAGTCGATCTGCGCTGACGGAATCCATACTGCCTGTCGTGGATTAGACTGTGTTTTTCAAGGAATTTTAGTAGTTCGGTGTTTATATACTTTTCCATCACTTTAGAGATGACTGAAAGGAGAGAAATAGGCCTGTAGTTGCTAGGAAGCGCTTTGGATCCTTTCTTGGGGATGGGTTGTACTCGAGCAGTTTTCCAGTTACTAGGGAATATGCCTTTATTGTAAGATATCTGAAACAGACGAGTCAGGACAGGAGCAAGTTCTGGTGCGCATTTTTTGAGAACAATTGCTGGGATCTCGTCAAGGCCAGAGGCTTTCCTGGTATTAAGAGAAGAGAGCATCTTTCGCACCTTTTTAGTTTGGAAAATGATATCAGTCATTTTATGCGCGACGTTGGGGACTGTTGGTGGTTGAACATTTGGAGGTGGGTTGAGAGTAGAATTTCCGGCGAACAACGAAGCAAAAAGTTCTGCCTTGCCCAGGGCGGTAGAAACAATTTCATCACCTGAGACAAGTGGTGGGAACGTGCTCTTGCAGAAATTATTCCTAATAGACTTAGCAAGAGTCCAGAAGGGTTTGCCGCCGTTGGAGCTTGAGAGGACTTTGTTTTTGATGTGGTTATTAAACGAGTTTTTTGCCTCAGAAAGAATGCGGACATAGCGGTTTCTTGCGTCGTTGAATGCTTGACGATTTTCTTGACTGGGATTGTGTAGAAGCGTTTTGTGAGCTTTGACCTTTTCAAGTCTGGCCTTGTCACAGGATTTAGAGAACCAGGGCTTTTGAGTGGCTGAAGAGGTTTTCTGTGTACGTGGAATAAATAATTCCATGCCAGCTTGGATAATTTCGGTGACGTTTTGTGAGATATCAGAGGGGTCAGGATGAGAGAAGCAGACAGACGCCCATGGAAATGAGGAAAAGTAATCCCGCATTTCGTCCCAGTGTGCGGAGTTGTAGTGCCAAACGATACGTGGGTGTGATGACTGTGTGACCTCGGGTTGCATTGCACAGGAAGCAGTGACCATGCCGTGGTCTGAGCGACCAAGGGGGGCGGTGACTGATATCTTATAGCATTCAGGATTTGTAGTAAGAAGGAGATCCAAGGGATTTGAGCTGTGTGTTGGGATACGAGGAAAGTAAGTAGGTTGCTGTACCATATTGGCCAAAGAATTGCTGACTGCAAAGGCCTCCGCTGCTCTCCCTTGTGGATCGGTTTTTGAAGATCCTAGCCATTCCTTATTATGGACATTGAAGTCGCCAAGAATAGTGACCTCGGAGGAAGGATATTCAGAAATCAGATAGTCGGTTTTTTCAGAAAGGTAGTCAAAGAGCTGGACAAAGTTGTTGTCAGAAGGTGACCGGTAAATGCAACAGATGAATTTAGTTGCAGCCCTGAGAGAGAGTTTTATCCATAGTATGTCTTTTCTTCCAGCTTCTAAATTGGGAAGTCTGGTGCAGGGTAGATTGCTACGGACGTATGCGCACACGCCTCCATGCAATCTAAAGGCAGTAAGGAGCTCATACCCCGGGAAATTAAGGTGATTCGTGACTGTTTTGGCACTGATTTGGGTTTCGGTGAGGAAGAGGAGTTGGGGCCTGTTAGCCTGGAGGAAATGGTGGACGGAGTTCAGGTTAGAATTTAGGCCACATATATTCGAAAAGGATATGTTAAATCTTGATGTTGGCGCCCCCTGTACACCCCTCTCCCGGAGATCCGAATGGAGGGGTATTTTGCCTCCGGAATATTTTATACAAGGAGGAGCCATCATCATTTTTGCTTATAAGGGAAACCGACTCATACACCAGAACCGGAAACGTCCGTTGGGACTTCACCGGCCCCTTGAGGTATGGGGTGGTACCTCCTCGGGCGTGAAAAAATCATAGGAGATACACCAGCCCTAGACCCATCACAATAAACAATCAAGTTATTCAAAGTAATGAGTCCTTTTCACTTGTTGGCATCTCTGTGGATCGAAATCTCAATTGGCACCAACATGTCACATCAATTGCAGAAGCGGCCGCTAAGAAATTAGGTTTCCTCTTCCGGGCTCGCAAATACTTTTCCCCAAGCTAATCTCTATACTTTATATACTTCACAAATAAGACCAAACCTCGAATACTGCTCCCACATTTGGGGTGCTGCTGCCGCTTCTACACTCGCTATCCTGGACTCCATTCAGAAGAGAGCTATACGTCTCATGGGTGACCCTACCCTCACCCAAAGGCTGCCATCCCTTGCCCACCGACGTACCGTTGGTGACCTCTCTCTCTCTCTCTCTCTCTCTCTCTCTCTCTCTCTCTCTCTTTCTCTTTTATATATATCTGCACGGGCACTGCTCAGAGGAGCTTTCTTCTATAGTTCCTTCACCTGCTGCCCCCAACAGATCTACCAGGGGAACAGAGCGAATGCACCCTTTTACTGTCCAGGTCACTAGACATAGAACATCTTGTTATGCCCGCTCTTTTGTCCCGAGGTCTTCCAAGTTGTGGAACTCCTTGCCGGCACATGTTTTTCCTTCTTCCCCGAACCTCCAAACCTTCCAGTCCAGAATTAACAAGTTGCCTCTTTCCTCCTTGTCGACACCCACGGTACGATAGTATTTAGGCTGTAAGCCCTCGTGGTGTGTTGTTGAAATAAAAGCAAAGAACACAGGACTATTATCATAACTTAATACAAAATTCAGATAGCAAAACAAGAACGCTTTGGTCAATTGTTAGTTATGAATCTGGAAAGAAAATGAATAAAAATAAGTCAATAATAATTAAACATAACGATGAAATGGTCAAAGATACAGAAATTATAGGGAATCCATTTGGTAAATTTTTCTCAGGGGACACCCAAAACCAGGTACAATGGCATTTTAACAACTCTAACAGCAATTCTTGTACAACTTCATTGGTAATTAGGGAATCGTTATTTTTGTACCCGTTAACCTCTCTGTAGATTGAAAATGTTATAAAAAACTTGAAAAACAAAAAGTTTACTGGTGTTGATGGGGTGCCCATCTTGTAAAGCAGTACTCGAAGATAATTGCATCCTATACCTGTGACATCTTGAACTTGTCAATAACTTTCCGCAGCTTTACTATGCAATTTAAGAAAGCAAAAATAATTCCGGTTGCTAAAAAGGAAGATAGTTTTAATATCATAAACTATAGGCAAATATCCATATTGAGCGTGTTTTCTGAGATAATGGAGAGCGATGACCGATAGAAATGAAATATTCCTACGAGAACATAGTTTAGTTACCAAGTATCAATACGGTTTTCGGAGTGGTTTATCCACGGAGGCAGCTACTAGTGATTTTATACAGCATCTTCACGAGGATTTAGATAAGGGTATGCACATGGTAGCTGTCATGTTCGACCTATCGCGCGCGTTTGACACGCTTAATCCGGGTTATGTAAGCGAAAAATTACGATGCCTGGGTATACGTGGACCGGCAAATGACTGGCTTTTGTCATTTTTGACTGATAGACTGATAGACGGTGGTTTCAGTTGCGGACACTTTTTTGGACTCATACGAGATAAATCTGGGCACTCCATAGGGCTGTATTTTGGGTCCGTTGCTGTTTATTTTATATGTGAATGACCTGACCGACTACATAAAGGTGGGTAGGGTGTTCTTGTACGCGGACGACACAACCGCGATTGTGGCTGGTCGTGATGGTGACGAGGTAAGTCAAAAGGTAAACACTTTAATACGACAGTTTGGTGAGTGGTGCAAAGCAAACCACCTAATCATATACCATGATAAAACATCGTTCGTAGAGTTTAGGAGTTGCCACCGACTGTCTCTCATTCTGCAGCTTGGGGATGGTATGCACTGCTTTGCTACGGAGGGAAGGTTCCTTGGGGTTACGAGTAGGTAATGGGACACTTTGAGCAGACAGTGACGTCACAGGAAGTGACGTCACGGCGCCGGCGCCTAGCCACGCCCTGCCACGCCCTGGCGCCACGCCCTGGCGCCGGCGCCTGCCCCAGCCCCGGCGCCTAGCCACGCCCCGGCGCCAGCCCCGGCGCCGGCGCCCAGCCACGCCCTGGGCCAGACAGTCACATCCGTGTTATTCCTAAGGTCATTGACCTGTCTTTGGCCAGCCAGTGACGTCACACGACTTGTGCCAGACAATCACATCCAGACAGTCACATTTACATTTAGCCGTGTTATTCCTAAGGCCATTGACCTGTCTAGGAAACTGTGACGTCACACGACTTGGGCCAGACAGTCACATGCAAACATTTCAAAAGTGTCTAACCTATTACTTCAAATTATTATATTTTGAAAAAAACCATTTGGAGCAGGTGAGTTTCGAACCCGGGGCATTCAGATGGGGAGGCAACGATGCTACCCGTTGAGCTAAGCAGACGCTTATTAATTTATTGTTTTAGGTTGGTATATATATATATATACGACTACAAACAAACCATACATGTAACATAATTAAAGTTTATTATTAGACAAATGGATGATTTACAAAATAATGTTTAATATTAGAGGCTGCTGAACCAAAACGGAGGAAAATGGCGGAATGAAAGATGGAAGCCTGTGATACCTTAAGCTGACATCCCTGACATTATAAAAATGGCGGCTTTCGCTGATAAAGAATGGCGGCTTTCGTTCTTAAAGATGGTGCAAGGATGGATGAAGACTTATTTAAAGATACGTCACTCCAACCTAGCCGACAAATGAGAGTGTAGACATAAGACATAATAATTAATATGTTTAATATTAGACAGACTAGAACGTCACAATTGTTATATGGGTAGGTTCTAAAAATAACACACAGAGGTCGCTGGCAAAACAAAAGAAGGAAGTTCAGAAACAAAATAGACAACAGGTTCAACCGTGAGATGTACGATGGAACCAATACATGCACGGTGTTAAGGAGGCCAAATCAAATTGGAATATACAATAAAATGGCCACTTCCGGTCTAAACTTTAAATCCTTGTATCTTTTGAAGGACAAGTGATAGAAATGAACCGACTTTAAAAATATATCGTTTCGTAACAAGGTCTACAAGAAACCGAGATAAAAAACTTTAAACCCTTATCGCGGAAGATCCGTGAGATGTACGCTGGAACCAACACATGCACGGTGTTAAGGAGGCCAAATCAAATTGGAATATACAATAAAATGACCACTTCCGGTCTAAACTTTAAATCCTTGTATCTTTTCAACGACAAGTGATAGAAATGAACCGACTTCAAAAATATATCGTTTCATAACAAGCTCTACAAGAAACTGAGATAAAAAACTTTAAACCCTTATCGCGGAAGATCCGTGAGATGTACGAGAGAACCAACACATGCACGGTGTTAAGGAGGCCAAATCAAATTGGTATATACAATAAAATGGCCACTTCCGGTCTAAACTTTAAATCGTTATATCTTTTCAACGGAAAGTGATAGAAATGAACCGACTTCAAAAATATATCGTTTCATAACAAGCTCTACAAGAAACTGAGATAAAAAACTTTAAACCCTTATCGCGGAAAATCCGTGAGATGTACGATAGAACCAACACATGCACGGTGTTAAGGAGGCCAAATCAAATTGGAATATACAATAAAATGGCCACTTCCGGTCTAAACTTTAAATCGTTATAACTTTTCAACGGAAAGTGATAGAAAGGAACCGACTTCAAAAATGTATGTTTCGTAACAAGGTCTACAAGAAACTGAGATAAAAAACTTCAAACCCTTATCTCGGAAGATCGGCGAGATGTACGATAGAACCAACACATGCACGGTGTTCAGCAAGTCAAACTCTATTAACATTTCCAATAAAAATGTTACTTCCGGTAGACACTTCCGGTATAGCTATTCTTAGAGCTACATACATGTGTGACACCTCAAAATAATCGTCTTGTTGAACAGAAGAAAGAAATATAGTTTTTAAGGAAATCAAAACAAGTTGTGTTAACATCTAAAAACAACACACTCTCTCTTAGACTTAATGAAGTTACTTTCAGAGAAATTTTCAAGCTTACCATGAGGACCAGTATTCAATGGCGTATTTAAATGTTGACTACATCAAGTGATGCGTGCTACAGACAAATTTTAGTACACCCTCTTAGACTTATTGAAGTTGACGGCACAGGCAGCTGTCAAGCGTACCTAACAAACCAAAGTAAATATGTCTTGAAGAACAGTCTTGAATTGCCCTAAACCAACACATCTCTATCATTTCAGAGTAATCTTAGCCATGTGACCAGTTAAACTAAGTATCTTGAAGTGTAGCTTTTATGTTTATGAGATATAAAATAAGAAAACCAAAGAGTTAATTGTCTATTACAACAACAAGTAGAAGGGGTTGACTTGGTACCTACAGCTGTTACATACTTGGTAAAAATGGGGTGCCACTAGCATTTCAGAGTAATTTTAATCATGCAACACTCTAACTGTCTTGAGATGTAGCTTTATGTGTTAATGGGTGGAAATAACAAAACTAAAGAGTTGATTGTCTATTACAACTGTCAGCTAAAGAAGCATTTAGGTAGCCGGAATACCGATATCCTAAATATTTCAAGAGTAATCTTAGTCATACAACACTCTTAACTAACTGTCTTGAGATGTGGCTTTATGTGTCATTGGTTGGAAAATAAGAAAACTAAAGAGTTGATTGTCTATTACAACTGTCAGCTGAAGGAACATGTTGGGTTATCGGAATACCGATAACGCCAAATGTTCCAACCGAAGGAGCCCACTTAGAGTCATCTCCAGGGGCTCGGAATACCGATGCCCTAGAAGTGTCGGAAGCAACATTTCAATTAACACCAACAACCGCTAAATACTTGTTGGACTTTAGTATATTTGGTATTAAATTTGGCTTGTTGGATAACCAATCATTTTTATGAAAAATGCAACAATTTTTATTTCTGCGTAAATACATGTAAATTTTGTAGTCTACTATGGACAGTCAAGTCTACCTCTGGACATTTAAGTCAACCCTGGACATAATTATAACGGTGTTTAAATGCAAATAGATTGAATTATTTTGCTGGGAGTCAGGTATGGACAAGGTGTTATTAATAATAAAAACAGTGGTAAAATATAAAAATATAATATATTTACTCAAGTGTACACTACAGCAAGTTAACTAATTTGAAAATTGTCTGTCTTTACAGTAAAATGAGATCTGTCAGTTGGTGTTTGTGACCTTGGAATGTAATCTGGGTGTTATTTCCGTAGGATGACATAATTTAATTTTCGATAGTGTAAAATAAAATTAAAAAGTGTGATATATGAAAAATAAGAAAACTAAAGAGTTGATTGTCTATTACAACTGTCAGCTAAAGAAGCATTTAGGTAGCCGGAATACCGATATTCTAAATATTTTCAAGAGTAATCTTAGTCATACAACACTCTTAACTAACTGTCTTGAGATGTGGCTTTATGTGTCATTGGTTGGAAAATAAGAAAACTAAAGAGTTGATTGCCTATTACAACAGTCAGCTAAAGGAACATTTGGGTTATCGGAATACCGATATGCCAAATGTTCCAACCGAAGGAGCCCACTTAGAGTCACATCTAGGGGGCCGGAATACCGGCCCCCTAGATGTGTCGGAAGCAACATCTCAACTAACGCCTACAACCGCTACATACTTGGTGGACTTTGGTGGAACACAGACTGAAAACAACTTGATATCTGGTACATATGTCTGTAAAGATTTCATTCTAAATTTAGCCTGTTGGATATCCAATCATTTCTATGAAAAGTGCAACCAACCAACTAACCAACCACCCAACCAACCAACCAATGGGCCACGCAAGAATGAATCACTTATCATGAATTTGCAAACAAACAAGGAACCTGGCAGTCATTGGGTTGCAGTTAAGAAACGTGGTGACACAGCCGTGTACTTTGACTCATATGGAAACTTGAAGCCACCAGTTGAGCTGCAGCGTTATCTCAAAGACTCTACTCTAATGTACAATCATGATGTGTATCAGAAATATAATACTTATAATTGTGGTCATTTATGTTTAGACTGACCCGACCATTCCACTACCCGACTCTTAGCTGACCCGACTGGTCCACCACCTTGTCATGGAGCTAACCCGGTATAACCTGGGCACATGCACCACCGTTTCTTGTGACGTCACTCGCTTCCAGCATCGTTTTTATTTATAGCGTCAGCTGTAACTGACCTGGATGGTTAATCACCTAACCTGGCCGCATCTATTTTTAAAAATTGTTCAAAGTCCATGTAGGCTGCCTCATGGTCATCGTAGATGTGTTTTAAATTGTTTTCTTCTTGTTTGACTTAAAAACATTCAGCTTGTGTTCCGCAAAAGAGTGACTGTTACACATTTGCTAGACATGTGTTAGACATATGTCTGCCCTATTAGACAGGTTAATCAACTAACCTGGCCGCATCTATTTTTAAAAATTATTCAAAGTCCATGTAGGCTGCCTCATGGTCATCGTAGATGTGTTTTAAATTGTTTTCTTCTTGTTTGACTTAAAAGCATTCAGCTTATGTTCCGCAAAAGAGTGACTGTTACACATCTGCTAGACATGTGTCAGACATATGTCTGCCCTATTAGACAGCTGTGTTAGACAGCTGTGTTAAACAGCTGTGTTAGACAGCTGTATTAGACAGCTGTGTTAGACAGCTGTATTAGACAGCTGTGTTAGACAGCTGTGTTAGACAGCTGTGTTAGACAGTTGTGTTAGACAGCTGTGTTAGACAGCTGTATGACAGCTGTATGACAGCTGTATGACAGCTGTCTGTCATGTCAGACGGCTGTATGACAGCTGTCGTTGTTGTCTGTTGAATATTAAGACGTGAAGCGTCCACTAAGGTTCAGTCGTTAACCAACGGTGAAGGTGAAAACAATAAGTTGTGTTGTCTGTGTTGTTTGTCGAATATTAAGACGAGGAGCGTCCACTAAGGTTCAGTCGGTAGCCAACAGTGAAGGTGAAAACAATAAGTTGTGTTGTCTGTGTTGTTTGTCGAATATTAAGACGAGGAGCTTCCGCTAAGGTTCAGTCGGTAGCCAACAGTAAAGGTGAAGACTGACCTGGATGGTTGATCAACTAACCTGGCCGCATCTATTTTTAAAAATTGTTCAAAGTCCATGTCGGCTGCCTCATGGTGATCGTAGATGTGTTTTAAATTGTTTTCTTCTTGTTTGACTCAGAAGCGTCCACTAAGGTTCAGTCGTTAACCAACAGTGAAGGTGAAAACAATAAGTTGTGTTGTCTGTGTTGTTTGTCGAATATTAAGACGAGGAGCTAAGGTTCAGTCGGTAGCCAACAGTGAATGTGAAAACAATTAGTACCTGCTAAACTTTAGTCTTTAATAAACACGAGGCTAAACTTCGGTCCTTTAACCAACACAGTCAGTTGTGTAGCACGAAACAATGGCATTCCAAATACTTGAAGATACAGTGACCTCCAATAAGAAGTTTAAACTTGATAGACGAAGCGTATGCTTTAGACTACAAGATATACCTGACGATGTCAACGATCCAGAGAAGTGGGTCAAAGATCGTATTAAAGATATTGTGAGTCATATAGTCCATGATGTCGATCCCGAAGACAGAGTGGGGTTTACCTTTAGCTCGGAAGGTTTCGACAAGGGGGCTGCCCATCTCCCATTTCGTAAAGCAAAGAATGTTGTTTTCGAAGACGTCTGGCACCTACTGAGTAAGATATACCAGAGTAAAGGACCTGGTTTTCGTTCTGATACATTTAGAATGACGATGACTCAAGTGAAAACCGCTAAGCCTTTAATACATGTCAATTAAATATCTTATCTTTACAGACATATGTACCAGATATCAAGTTGTTTTCAGTCTGTGTTCCACCAAAGTCCACCAAGTATGTAGCGGTTGTAGGCGTTAGTTGAGATGTTGCTTCCGACACATCTAGGGGGCCGGTATTCCGGCCCCCTAGATGTGACTCTAAGTGGGCTCCTTCGGTTGGAACATTTGGCATATCGGTATTCCGATAACCCAAATGTTCCTTTAGCTGACTGTTGTAATAGGCAATCAACTCTTTAGTTTTCTTATTTTCCAACCAATGACACATAAAGCCACATCTCAAGACAGTTAGTTAAGAGTGTTGTATGACTAAGATTACTCTTGAAAATATTTAGAATATCGGTATTCCGGCTACCTAAATGCTTCTTTAGCTGACAGTTGTAATAGACAATCAACTCTTTAGTTTTCTTATTTTTCATATATCACACTTTTTAATTTTATTTTACACTATCGAAAATTAAATTATGTCATCCTACGGAAATAACACCCAGATTACATTCCAAGGTCACAAACACCAACTGACAGATCTCATTTTACTGTAAAGACAGACAATTTTCAAATTAGTTAACTTGCTGTAGTGTACACTTGAGTAAATATATTATATTTTTATATTTTACCACTGTTTTTATTATTAATAACACCTTGTCCATACCTGACTCCCAGCAAAATAATTCAATCTATTTGCATTTAAACACCGTTATAATTATGTCCAGGGTTGACTTAAATGTCCAGAGGTAGACTTGACTGTCCATAGTAGACTACAAAATTTACATGTATTTACGCAGAAATAAAAATTGTTGCATTTTTCATAAAAATGATTGGTTATCCAACAAGCCAAATTTAATACCAAATATACTAAAGTCCAACAAGTATTTAGCGGTTGTTGGTGTTAATTGAAATGTTGCTTCCGACACTTCTAGGGCATCGGTATTCCGAGCCCCTGGAGATGACTCTAAGTGGGCTCCTTCGGTTGGAACATTTGGCGTTATCGGTATTCCGATAACCCAACATGTTCCTTCAGCTGACAGTTGTAATAGACAATCAACTCTTTAGTTTTCTTATTTTCCAACCAATGACACATAAAGCCACATCTCAAGACAGTTAGTTAAGAGTGTTGTATGACTAAGATTACTCTTGAAATATTTAGGATATCGGTATTCCGGCTACCTAAATGCTTCTTTAGCTGACAGTTGTAATAGACAATCAACTCTTTAGTTTTGTTATTTCCACCCATTAACACATAAAGCTACATCTCAAGACAGTTAGAGTGTTGCATGATTAAAATTACTCTGAAATGCTAGTGGCACCCCATTTTTACCAAGTATGTAACAGCTGTAGGTACCAAGTCAACCCCTTCTACTTGTTGTTGTAATAGACAATTAACTCTTTGGTTTTCTTATTTTATATCTCATAAACATAAAAGCTACACTTCAAGATACTTAGTTTAACTGGTCACATGGCTAAGATTACTCTGAAATGATAGAGATGTGTTGGTTTAGGGCAATTCAAGACTGTTCTTCAAGACATATTTACTTTGGTTTGTTAGGTACGCTTGACAGCTGCCTGTGCCGTCAACTTCAATAAGTCTAAGAGGGTGTACTAAAATTTGTCTGTAGCACGCATCACTTGATGTAGTCAACATTTAAATACGCCATTGAATACTGGTCCTCATGGTAAGCTTGAAAATTTCTCTGAAAGTAACTTCATTAAGTCTAAGAGAGAGTGTGTTGTTTTTAGATGTTAACACAACTTGTTTTGATTTCCTTAAAAACTATATTTCTTTCTTCTGTTCAACAAGACGATTATTTTGAGGTGTCACACATGTATGTAGCTCTAAGAATAGCTATACCGGAAGTGTCTACCGGAAGTAACATTTTTATTGGAAATGTTAATAGAGTTTGACTTGCTGAACACCGTGCATGTGTTGGTTCTATCGTACATCTCGCCGATCTTCCGAGATAAGGGTTTGAAGTTTTTTATCTCAGTTTCTTGTAGACCTTGTTACGAAACATACATTTTTGAAGTCGGTTCCTTTCTATCACTTTCCGTTGAAAAGTTATAACGATTTAAAGTTTAGACCGGAAGTGGCCATTTTATTGTATATTCCAATTTGATTTGGCCTCCTTAACACCGTGCATGTGTTGGTTCTCTCGTACATCTCACGGATCTTCGGTTTCTTGTAGACCTTGTTACGAAACGATATATTTTTAAAGTCGGTTCATTTCTATCACTTGTCCTTCAAAAGATACAAGGATTTAAAGTTTAGACCGGAAGTGGCCATTTTATTGTATATTCCAATTTGATTTGGCCTCCTTAACACCGTGCATGTATTGGTTCCATCGTACATCTCACGGTTGAACCTGTTGTCTATTTTGTTTCTGAACTTCCTTCTTTTGTTTTGCCAGCGACCTCTGTGTGTTATTTTTAGAACCTACCCATATAACAATTGTGACGTTCTAGTCTGTCTAATATTAAACATATTAATTATTATGTCTTATGTCTACACTCTCATTTGTCGGCTAGGTTGGAGTGACGTATCTTTAAATAAGTCTTCATCCATCCTTGCACCATCTTTAAGAACGAAAGCCGCCATTCTTTATCAGCGAAAGCCGCCATTTTTATAATGTCAGGGATGTCAGCTTAAGGTATCACAGGCTTCCATCTTTCATTCCGCCATTTTCCTCCGTTTTGGTTCAGCAGCCTCTAATATTAAACATTATTTTGTAAATCATCCATTTGTCTAATAATAAACTTTAATTATGTTACATGTATGGTTTGTTTGTAGTCGTATATATATATATACCAACCTAAAACAATAAATTAATAAGCGTCTGCTTAGCTCAACGGGTAGCATCGTTGCCTCCCCATCTGAATGCCCCGGGTTCGAAACTCACCTGCTCCAAATGGTTTTTTTCAAAATATAATAATTTGAAGTAATAGGTTAGACACTTTTGAAATGTTTGCATGTGACTGTCTGGCCCAAGTCGTGTGACGTCACAGTTTCCTAGACAGGTCAATGGCCTTAGGAATAACACGGCTAAATGTAAATGTGACTGTCTGGATGTGATTGTCTGGCACAAGTCGTGTGACGTCACTGGCTGGCCAAAGACAGGTCAATGACCTTAGGAATAACACGGATGTGACTGTCTGGCCCAGGGCGTGGCTGGGCGCCGGCGCCGGGGCTGGCGCCGGGGCGTGGCTAGGCGCCGGGGCTGGGGCAGGCGCCGGCGCCAGGGCGTGGCGCCAGGGCGTGGCAGGGCGTGGCTAGGCGCCGGCGCCGTGACGTCACTTCCTGTGACGTCACTGTCTGCTCAAAGTGTCCCATTACCTACCTGTTACGGTTGATCATCACTTGTCCTGGAAGTCGCATGTTAATTATGGCTGTGGCAGGCTTATATCGGCCTATTTTATGATATATAATCTCAAGAACTCTCTAAGTGACGCACATTTGCTTTCTCTCTACTATTCAGAGGTGTATCCATTGCTGTTATACGGCATTGTTGTCTGGGGTCAGTCCATAGAGGTGGGCAGGGTTTTTGTGCTTCAGAAGAGAATACTGAGGGTAATTTTTGATATGCACAACTTCAAGTCATGCCGATAACTTTTTAAGAAAATTAAGACCTTGGCTGAAATTTACCTTTATAAGGTACTGAGTTTCGTTTATAGCAAGAGATATATGACAGACATAAAAAAACTTACATATTAAGCAGAACGTTCATAATGCAAATTTTCATCCTTACAAAAACTATCTTTGTCTTCAACCACTCCTCAACGACATATGACTTCGTTGTTTGTAAATAATTGTTTATCTTTCAAAAGTTTGTTGAGCTTTCGGAATAAATGATAGTATAGTGGTGCTAAACCTGGAGAGGGGCGTTGTCTTGGCGTAAAAATGTTGTTTGAAGACCATTATACAGCACTTTTTAAGTGTAGAATTGCTTTATAAATATTTTTCTAGACATGTAAGTCGTATAGAAGATTATGTTAAATTGATAACATTTTCTTTTCACAAATTATTGGGTCTTAAAATAAGGGGTACTTTTCAACACCTCCTCGTATTAGCAAGAATGGAAATACTTACCCTTATCTTCAACCAGTGCACAACAAGCTACTTCTATTAAAATTTATGTAATTATTGTCTTCTGCAATTAAGAGTAATTACATCTGTTAACAAGCAGTGGGTAACCTTGATTTCTCTGAATTAATGAAAGGGATTTCAGTCTGTATTAAAATTTAACAGTAGAAGCAACAGGTCAGAATGGACCCGGAAAACAGACAAAGATCTGCACGGAGGACGATAAAAATGTAAATGAAATTTCTGCTCAATAGACCGGCATCTATATTCATTTAGAGATGCAGCTGCTTGTGCCTTTTCAGCACGTGTTACGAACAAGCTAAATCGGGGACTCTGGGAAGCCGTGATGGAAATTCCAGATTTTATATGCATTTTATGTAGGTATTTCCTTAAAAGGATATTGTTTGTAATTACCTCTAGTCATTTAGTTGCGAATTGTTCGTGACATTGTTGCATGCGCTATTTCATTTAGAACGCTACTGTTAAGGGTACAAGAAAATTTAATTTTCCACGCTTGTGTCATTGAGAGTTACTAAACTACTTCATATGCGAACAACATCTGTCACTTAGAAGATAAAAATATGTTAATAGATACAATTAAAGTTATACAGCAAAGAAACGAAAATGACAAAGCTCTCAAAAGCGACAATGTGAAGTTTTCGTTCAAGTCTACAAAGACAATTAGCTACATGTTCATTCATAACAAGGATAATATTTCAGACCTGAAGAAGTCAGGCGTCTACCGTTTAAGATGTGGTGCTCCCGATTGTTATGCTGTGCATATCGGAAGAACCGAAAGATCATTAAGTACCTGGGTGCCAGAACACCTCAGAAGTAGAAATCACATGGGTAATGACACTTCAGTCATTGGTTGTCATTTAAGAGAGGGCGGTCACTGCTTCAACAATGATACTGACGCCAAGATTTTACGTCCCTCACATTTTGGGGTTGAACAAATTGTCCTAGAAGAAACTGAGACTTTTAAGCATGTCAACCGCTCCACTGGTGAGGTTTTGAATTTATCCAATACGGACATAACGAGCTTTCCTTCATTGTAAAATCATCTAGTGAACTAGTGTTCCTGAAGTTTATGAATTTTCTGTGGCCAAAGTTATTATAGATATGAAGATGGCTGCTCTGTGACTTCCTTTCTTGCCCACTTGTTTGTCTTTGATATATCTGTCACTGCTGTCATTTTGTTTTAGTTCGCTGTTTTGCCGGTGCGGATGTGTCTCCCGTTTTTCGCATTTTCAGAAATGGCCGACTTTTATCTCTGCTTCATTATGAAATCGCCGTTTTATGTTGATTTGGTTGGATTGTGAATCGATTTATGGTATTTTAGGATGCGATGTTGCAGGACCTCTGGTGCGATAGACCAGATTTCAGCTTGGATAACTTTTCGTATAGCTTTAACTTCAATTTTAATAGAAACCTTCCTTTAATTCAAATATGCCCATAAAAGTCAATGGGAGTTCACCCCCTGCCTTCCTTGTTTGTTGCATATACCCCGTGTTCATAGTCAGAATGTGTGGTTGCTACTCTATGTCCAACCACCATCTTGCTCTATGATTCTGTCTTTGGGCCATCTATCAGCTCTCATTAAGATAACAAAAGATTGCAAGGTATTAATAATACACGTGAAAATATATTACATCTGTTTCCTTTAAATTTTAACAGTGCTTTTACCAATGTGACGATATAATCGCGTGTTTGTAGAAGCAATTGTTAATGTGTGTGTTTTTCCTTATGTGTAATGTCTCCAAGTTTCGTTAGGAGGCAGCGAGTTGCAATGTAATTCCTACTCTTTATACCTTTCAGTTTTAAACTTAATTCACTTGTTCTTGATTTTATTTTACAAAATTTTCACCCCTTCAGGATTTCATGAGGATTCTGCTTCCTGTTATGATTGCTCTCAGTGAGTTGACTCCACAGATTTTTCACTTCGCAGTAGATTTTACACTTTGTCATTAGTTTACTGTGTATTAGCTCACTCGGATGTTTTTTCATCCGCTTTAACTGCGTGTTTAACTTTGTTTTAGCTTTCGCTTATTTTACTGTAGTTTTTTAGCTTTTACTGTAGTTTTCTTAGCTTCTATTGTAGCTTTTTAAGCTTGTTTTACTGTTTGACTTTAGGTGTTAACTTTGACGTTTTCTGTATTGATTGGTTTTATACCATTGTGCTCCATTCAGTGCAATTACCTACCAGAAAACAATGTTTTCTGACAGACCTTTTTTATTGTGATTTTAGATTTACCCATGGCTATTTAGTTGGCCGAAACGCGAAGGCAATTATTAAAATTTATTTGTCTGGAAAAGAAGCCTTTTCATTGAGTACTTAATTATGTTTACCCCAGACTGTTTGACGTTTAGAAGTGAAAAAATACATTAATGTTTTAATAAAAGGGAGATCTTGTATCCTTCAATGGCCAAAACGAACTTATTCGTTCGACAATAATTGTTTAATTCCTCTTGTGATTCCATTGGTTTAATCTGAAATAACATTTTAAAAATACGGCCAAATGAAAATTATTTAGTTAAACAGAAATAAAGAAAGTATACTGGTCTTGTTCTTGTTTTACAAAATTAAGATCGCGTGCTGTGAAAAGACTCCAGAAAACTGGGCATGATTTTCATCACAAAAATACCGCTGCTTTTTTACTACCGTATAAATTTTAGGTTTTATCCGTTTCTCACTTATAGCCATGAAGCACCCTCAACGATATATTAAATACAAAACTGTCTTGAAAGGAGCTTTATAGTGAAAAACTGTATTTTAATTAACAATATATTTGCTAAAGGCTTAAAGACTCACCATGCTCAAGAGACGGGCAAAGAAAACTAATCCAGAATCTGATTAATGTATACAAAATACGATAACAAGATTTTGCCTAGAGCTCATCATACTCACAACTTGAAAGCTCTCTGTTCTACATTTTCTATCTGTAATGGATTTAATTTCGTTAACTTGCTAACCGGAAAACATCGCACTTATTAAGAGGAAAAAGACCATTAAAACGAAAGTGCATCCCTTCAATATCCCTTCAGCTTGCTATAAACTTCCATTAAATCATGGGATCTTGCTACACTTAAATTCTTAATTGGACTTCTTATGTCATGTTGTTTTTAGTGAATTTTCTTAAAAAAATTACTATTGACCAAATCTTGACTTCTGAATTTTGAAAAAATGTCTTCAAATGAGCGTAAATTAGACCTCAGAGAATCCATGTCCCAGGTCAGTTTCAATATATATATATATATATATATATATATATATATATATATATATATATATATATATATATATATATATATATATATATATATATACTGTGACCGGTAAGAAGTGGGCTACATATGGGACATTTCTTTATTATTGATGTATAAGAAAATGTTTGTTGGGCATCCGTCTCTACATCTTTGGTAACCTAAAAATCATTTTGCAAATTCTACACGTGACCGCTGGTTAGGGCGAAATTTTGAAAAGTTTGTCATGCATTTCGCAAAAATTGATTAAGGAGATTGAATTTCGAAAGAAAGTCATTCAGAATCACTTTGAAATCACATTTCGAGATGTTTCACAAAGTTTGGAACAAGAATTCCGTGAAAAGAATCGAAACTAATTTTTTTTCAACTATGTCTTCAATGAATTTTTATTTATTAATTCTTTTCATTTCGACGGGTTAAATTGCCTCAAACACAAGTGTTTTACATGATACTTGAACAAATCAATATTTTTATTACACTGAAATTAGACGGTTGCCAAAAGAATTAGACAATTCAAAGAAACTGGATACGTGTAAAATAAGTAGAAGGTGCCGCATCTGAAACTAGCAATCACTTATGAAGAGAGATATATTGGGAGTAAATTTTCATAAAATTGTTATTAATAGCAAATATTATTTCTTTCTAATGCAATCAGGCATCAATATGGTTACCGGTATAGTCTACATAGTAGAAACAATGTACCATATTTGATCAAAATTACTTATTGTTTGAAAATGTACCAAAATTTTTCGAAAATAAACTTAAAATGTTTCTGAGAAAACTGGTTTCCTAGGCAATAAACCTTAGGTTAATAGCAAATTGAGTTATTGAAAAGTGAAGATTCACTACCAAAACGCACTTACTGCGTCTCGATTTGTTTTTACAAACATGCTTCATATTTCGATAAGAAATGCAATAATATAAGGGTGTTCGAAAAAACAATTCTAGGGATCACCAACGACTTATGGATCACCATGTGACTGTCAAAATATTTTTACAAGATGCCGCTTAAGACATCCTACAATTAATCTATACATTTTTTACTCGTCTCTTGCATAATAACAATTAAATTGAGCTTTATAGTAAAAATGCGTCACCCTGTATATATGTAAACAAATAAAAACTGAAAATAAACCCGGATATGGATTCTAGGGGGCCTAGTTAGTGCTCATTTGAAGAAATCTTTTTAAAATTCAAAAGTCGCGGTCTCCTCATTAATGATTTTTTTTAACAAAATTAGCTAAAAATTATAAACCGTTAAACCAAACACTTAAAAAAACCTACAGCCAAAGCATCAACTTAACTAAACTACTGCCAAAGCATCAGAGAAAGCGTCTATTTGAAATGAATTTTCTGTAAACATTTTAGTAAAATGAAGGACAGTGACGATTGAAGCGGAAACGAAAACTCCTCTTGCGACATTTTATCTACATAATCCGTATTTGTTTCAGGTTCTTTGCTTAAATGTTGCGAATTTTGACGTTTCAAATCTCGACGTTTTGAGGAGAACCCCAATATTTTTTTAAATGACTATAACTTTTTTGGCTTTTAACTAACAAACCTGAATTTGTTCATTGTGATGCGTCTAGGGCTGGTGTATCTCTTATGAGATAGAAAGCAAGACTGAAATTTGGTGGCGTTGAATTGTACAAGATTTCTACATCCCCAGTCTAATATTTTTTGAAGATCCACAAAGACAGAACCCTCCATAAGCCTGTGATCCTCATCTAATTGCGCTGAAGAGACAGGCTTAGAATATTGTATATTTCAGTGGAGGGTGCTGTCATCCGCGAAACTTTGCCCCAAGTTAACCATCCTCGTTTCTCTTACCGTTTATAAGATCCCAATGATGAGGTTAGAATTCGGACTACCCTGTATGTATATATATATATATATATATATATATATATATATATATATATATATATATATATATATATATATATATATATATAAACATTAAGAGGCTAAGAGGAACATTTTTAGCAACCGGGTTCAATTAATGTGTGAAAGCTACAGCAGTTAAAAAAACTGCTGGAGCCAATGAGTAATGAAAACTCTTATTTTACAAGAGTGATTCAAAATAAGATATTGTTTTTTTCCAATAAGATAATTTGCTGCACCAACAACACGCTAAGAATGCTGAATAGACTGTTATTTCAATAAATAATAAATTTTCTGTAGCTTGAATGTTATATACTGTTGACTAGGTACTAAGAGGTATTAACGAAAGAAAATAGTATAACAAAAGTTACTCACAGTGCACTTCCAGATTGAAAGTTTGGTTAGCTCTTGGCGGAACTCCATTATCCGCTATGCACTGGTAAAGTCCCATGTGATCTCTATTGATTTTGGTTAAATTCAGCGTGTCACCACTAATTGCAGAGTCTGAAAAACACCAAAAAAGAGTTTTTATCCGTAATTAAAAATATAACAGAAAATTTAAACATATAGTTTTATCAAATATGTTAATTAAATATTAATTATGGTTTACTGTCATTTAAGACGGATAATTTGTATATATTTAAATGTTTTATTACACAAACTAGCTGACTGATATATATATATATATATATATATATATATATATATATATATATATATATATATATATATATATATATATATATATATATATATAACAGGGTAGTTCACATTCGAGCCTCACAATTGGTATCTTGTAAACTGTAAGAGATACGAGAATAGTTAAATTGGGGCAAAGTTGCGAGTCTCGATACTGATCAATTATATGAAAAAAATTTTGAAAAAAAATTTTTTTTTTTAATTTTTGGAAAAAAAAACCGACAATTTTCATTTTTTGTTTTTTTTTTCATTTTCAATCGAATCCCAAGAGAACTGGACTAGGACATTGTTAGGACATTTTATGGGGAATCTAAATTTGTCATATGTCATCATATTTTCCAAGGCGTTCTTGATGCTGGAGTTAAAATACTTAACTTTGATTTTTCTTATAGGTGCCATACTGGCTTTTTGGATTTTTAAAAAGTCTCTTTTTTTATGATTACAATGATAAACCACACGATACGATCACATCTTACCTGCTATCAAAATAAATAAAAAATCCTTTCTGCGAATTTTTGGGAGGGACGGCAATAAATTTGGTAACGATTTAAATATTGACAGTTCAGCTAAACTCTGATGTTTATAGTTTTTGTGTACAAGGTGAGCGAAACTCAATGTCTCAGATCTATTCTAAGAAAAGGAAAAGTGACAGAAACAATCTGAAAAGGGGTTCTTAAATGGGATTGAGTAAGGTCCATTTTAAGCCAAATTTGCATATTTTTGGATATTTGGAAATTGAAGTAATGACGTCATAGGTTTTTTTCCAGAAAAATACCTAGATTTTGGCATATCTAAAACGAACTATTTTTTCTGGACAAATTATGTAAAGAAAAAAAATTGCTATCTTTTTCCGTTAAAAAGTCATAATTAAATTTGTAGAAAAGAGTGTAACAAAAAATTCGCGCAACCATCACGATATAAACAGGAAGCCTTTGGAAACAAATAGCAAAGTTTTATCTGTCGTAGCAACGTTTTATCTGTCAATGATTAAACAAATGGTTTAAAAATATTGCTTTGTTGTCATTTCACTTTGACAAATGTTTACGCACAACGAAATGGTCGATATGTTAATAGTTTATGGTGAATCTCGAAAGAACCCTAGAAGAGCTGTTCAGTTATACGCCCAAAGATACCCTGAACGTGTTATTCCAAGCTTAAAAATATTTGCAAGATTAGAACGCAACTTACGTGCAAATAACGAGTCATTTTCTTCTCGAAAGCGAAGAAAAATTGCTAGAAGGGTCAATTCTTACAATACTGTTGCCACTGTTTTGCAGTATTTTGAAGATCATTCAAGGAACTCGTTTTCGGCAAGCCTGTCGTGAGTTGAATTTCAAATATAGTTCGGTAAGACAAATTTTGAAAAAAAAAATGGTTATCGCGATTATAAACTTCATAACTTAGAACACTTGTCAGATCATCATCAACAAGGGAGAATTAATTATATTGTCCAAGTGATGGTAAACTTGAACAATAACAATCGTTTTTTTTTCAGCATGTGTTGTGGACGGACGAAAGCCGTTTTATTCTTACCTTCCCATGCTCCTCTGTTAATTGGTTTATTGTCCACTCGACGCCATGTTACCTTTGGTATAGGTTTTCCTGTTATAGAGCAATGAAGCCTAACATTCTGATTTTCTTGTGTAGTAATTGGACCTCTTGCATATGACTGATACTCTGAAAAAAAATATATATATTTTTTTAAAAATCAAAGCGTAAAAAGAACATAACATAACATTTATTTAACCATTAACGATTACATGGTTAGTCACAATAAAACAATTGTATAATGAAGTTACCCATCGCAAAGAGTAGGTGACAAATATACATAAAATAAAAACAATATATGAAATGAGCTGCGATTTTGGGCGTGTTAAATATCCCTAGCCTTCTTACAGACAGGCAGGGGTTCGGCAAAATTTCCAAAATAGTGAGGTGAAACTGCTCCTGGGCGACGGTAATTGGCCTTAGTCGCGTGAAATAGGCAGACGTTAACATGTAAAATAAAATAAAATGAGGTGACAAAAATTAAAATTAAAATTAAAATTCTTCAATTGAATAGACTCTCTAATAATTTTATTTTTAAGACAGATGTAAATTGTCTACTAGGCAATTCCCTGACTAGTGCTGGAAGTGAACCAGTGTACTTATGGCTCTTCTGCGTGCAGCTTATCCTGTGATGGGGAATAACAATCTGACTTTTACCTCCAGTTCCGTAACTTTGAACCTGTTCGTGGGAGATAAAATTGCCGTGATGGCCATAAACGTAATGAAGACAGGTAATTATATAATTTGCTGGTGAGGTAAGTATTTTATGTGAAGATTGTAACCTATGATGAGCACTGATAAGCACACTCGGAGAATCAAATCATCACAACACATTTTAAAAACCTGACGATCGTTTCACTAACCAAGTTAGCGTCTTAACAGAATTCTGTCTAGAATTATTCATACTCTGATGACGTTAACTTGGTTAGTGAAACGATCGTCAGGTTTTTTTTAATGTGTTTAAATGTGATTTGGGTTCTCCAAGTGTGCTTATAAGTATTTTATATTTCTGGAATAGTTCTCTTTAACTGTGGTCCCGAGGAACGTTAGCATTGGCTTTGATCGATCTTTTCTGTTGCAGCACGATTCGCACTGCATGTGGTTGTAATGCTTTGAAAGTGAGCATATCAAGTAACCCTTGCGGCGCTTTCATCTGTAGCGGGACACAGCGGCGGGGCGAAGCTAAAGCCATTTGGTGTAATTCTGGAGGATGGCCTTGCCTGGTCTGCTCATGTCTCGTCCTTGCTTGGAAAATTGTCTAGAGTTATTTTTACAACGGCTATTTTGACAATGCCGCGAATGAAAGCTGTGGTCGGCCGGGATGCCTGCAAGATGGCATATTTTGCAACTTTCACTCTAACGCTGGTTATGGTGTGCTTTTGTGGGGATGCAGACCAGGCTTGCAGTAAGTACTCCTGAAGCAGAAATATTTATTGTTGCGTGTCTTATGCGACGTGTCTTGGCAGAGTAGCTGCCATGGGTTGTTCGAGCACGAGCGTATACTCACCGTAGTATCATCGATGTTCATTTTTGTCTGCTTAAAATATGTGCATCAAAATAAAGACTTATTTCTGGCCATTGAACAATTACATACTTATGATATCAGAACGAATGCTAACTTTAGAATACCATATCACAGACTGGATAGCACGCAATTGGGTCTAAATTATCTGGGTTTGAAGCTGTTTAACAGACTGCCAAGTGATATAAAGGAAATGCCCGAATCACAATTTTCCAGAGAGGTTAAAAGATTTCTGTTGCTGTATTCACTGGATGATTATATTGTATGCTGGTTAGTGAGAGGTATTAAAGCAGCTCTTTAGGGACTTTAAGTGCATTTTGTGTTGTTTAGTTGTCTGTATATTTGTACATAGATTGATTTGTTTGTTCCTATTGTTTCTGCGGTGTTCTTTATAACGATTGTATTTTATCTATTTGACCATCTGTCTTTATGTGTATACATATTATTTAGCTGACACGCCATGTAATTTTTTGATGGCAAATAAATATTACTATTATCATTATTGTCTTATTCTTCGGGTGAGTAGATGGCTGAAGATACTTTTTTACACATTTGATCTATGTGGATTTTCTACTTTTTTTTTGGATACAGTAGGGAGAGATGCCTCATGCAGACCTCATTTACGACACCGTAGTGCCGTGGGATATCGAGATACTGTGAGAGTCGTACTCTTGGAACACCTACTTACTAAAACTTCCTCCCTAGGAGTACCGGACCTTAGTCCATACCTCCGTCGGAAAGAATACACACAATGACTTTTGGGTTTGAATGTTCCCATTCTGATTTCGCCGCGGGGGCGTTAGTGGGTAAATATAAGCTTTGGACGCTTATGCTTATATGAAAGTTGCTCATCGTAGTCGGTGGCACTACGGAGAAGAGCATTTGGGTGAGAAGCGGCTTTTGCAAACTGAGTTGTGGATAGTTGAGTTATAAACTCAAGTATCGAAGGGATTTCCAGATCAGAATGAATCTGACTGTTTCTGACAAACCATGGCGCTCCGGTAACCATTCTCAGAATTTTATTCTAGATGATTTGAAGGGTCTTGATGTGTGTTGCGGCCGCGGTGGCCCATGAAGGGGATGCATAGGTCAAAGCTGGCCGGATTATGACTATACATGACCAGCTTGTTGTTCATGGACAATTTAGAATTTCTGTTAAGGAGTGGAAAGGACTTCGAGATGAACATCGAAGCTTTCCGAGCGGCATGTTGTTCATGGGGGCGCCATGTAAAGTGTTTGTCGAGGAAAACCCCGAGGTATTTGGCGGAATCTTGCCAGGGAATTAGACGTTTGTCTAATGATACGTGTTCGTGAGGTATGTCTCCTCTTGGAAAATAGGACTGCTGAACATTTATCGGGGTTTATGGCTAGAAGGGATTTCCTATACCATGCTTGCAGCTCGACTACGGCGGTCTGAAATCGTTCGGTTATTATCCTCGGATGAGTAGAGTTGCTGAGGATGGTAGTGTCGTCTGCGTACAGTGCGTATGTCACGTTTAGGGGGGCTGTCGGAATGTCTGCGACAAATATATTGTACAGCAGAGGGGAGATAGCAGAACCCTCCGGGAGACCAGCCGTGGCTGAGTATGTTCTAGATCTGGCTCCCAGATGTTTGACCCGGTACTTCCTCTGTTTCAGGTATGACCTGATTAGCAGAATCAGAGGGAGAGGATAATTAAATGATAGAAGTTTGTTTAGGAGGCCCGCATGCCAACCCTCATAGAAGGCTTGAGAAATGTCAAGAAATATTGCACCAGTTGACTTGTTTTTATTAAATACTTAGGTGATGTTTTCCACCACACGTATAACTTGGTCTGTGGTGGACTGCTGATGTCTGAATCCGAATTGCTCGTTCGGGAGGATATGATTTTCTGAGGTGAATAAAGCTAGCCCTTTCTGAATCAGTTTTTCGGCGATTTTGCCGATGACTGGTAGTAGGCTAATGGGTCTGTAGTTCTGAGGGAACAGCGGATCTTTCCTGGATTTCGGGATGTTGATAATATCAGCAAGTTTCCACATGGAAGGAAAATGTTGAAATCGTAGCATGGCATTAATAATCGTAACCAGGAATACCACGGCTTTGTGGATAGGTTTTTCACGGCTATTTTTTAATGATTTGATTATTTCGGAAACTTCTTCGAAAGTTGTGGGCTCGATAGATGTGTCTGGGGTGGCGCGAAGCGCACTCCTGACATAGCGGTGCGTTTTTTCTACGTGCGACACATCAACGTTGTTATAATTCGGACTGAATTGCAACTCCAGATGATCTGCGAATGCAGTAGCTTTCTCCGCATCCGTGTATACGACACCGTTACGGCCGTGAAGCGGGGATATCGGAAGTTTTTGGGAGCGAAGCGCTTTATCCATTTGCCAGATGTAATTGCCTTGGGTAGACAGGGTTTGCAGGCGCTCTTTTCCTGGAATTTATGGCTGCCAGCTCGTTTTCAATATGACACCCTATATATAATCACAAAATGAACACTGATGACCAGTACTAACATAAAAATACACCACTCCTATTCTTTTGAAATTTTTCTGTAGTATAAATATTGTAAATTCCTACTCAGTACTTGCGTCGATTGCTCAGAAAATTCAACACAAAATCAAACCGTTAACGTTGCTTGTTTTATTTCATTAGTAACAACATTACCGATAATGGAGTTTAAAGCTGACGTTGAAGGTGAATTAGGATTCCCTACCTTCGAGCTTTTTAGCATCCCCAGTTTACCTTAAAGACGATGTAATTATAATAAAAGACGTTAAGGATAAACTTTCAGCCACACTTTGCCTTTCTAAAAGACCATACAACAACAACGATTTTTGTAGATAGATGATAAAAATGTAATAAATCGGTTTGTTAATAATGCTAAGTGAAGATTGTAGCCTGTGATGAGCACCGATAAGTACACTTTGAAGAAGTTAGGTCACCACAACACATTTTTAAAGACTTGACGATCGTTTCACTAACAAAGTTAGCGTCAGCGGAGTGAAAAAATCCAAAATTAAAATTGTGTTTATATTAAGGGCCAAGTAAATGACCGTGCCGTAGAAGGAATCACAAACAACCTTTCTACGTGTATGTTTACCGGAGGTCCCTCTATTCAAATTCCGTTTTACTTGTTCCCAACCAATTTCGGCATCTTTTTTTTTTAATAAATGAGACATTCTGTAAACAATAAACTATATAAAGGTGGTGGAGCACTATTTAAGCAACATTTGTTGTTTATGGCCCAAGAGATACAAATCTTCTCGTACGCATTTATTTTCAGCGGTTGTCTAACATGAGCTTTAAGTGTTAATTACCTATGTGGTGAATATTATATCAACTATGCCGCGCCATGCATGACCTGTCTATAGTACCACATCTCAGCTGTGCTAAATGTTCCTGAAATCTGGTTTCAATGGGTCTTTTAATTTGCGCAGCGTATTTAAGAGAACAATCTTTACAACTTATTTTATAGATCCCTGACATTTAAGTGGCTTTATCATAATATTTGGGCTGGTTATTATCCCAACTATGCTGCGCAACGCATGACCTGTCTATTGTACCACGTCACAGCTGTGCTAAATGTTTAACAAATCTGGTTTCAATGGGTCTTTTAATTTGCGCAGCGTATTTAAGAGAATAATCTTTACAACTTATGTTATATATCCCTGACATTTAAGGGACTTTATCCTAATCTTTTCCCTGATGATTATTATCCCAACTATGCCGCGCCACACATGACATGTATATAGTGCCACATCTCAGCTGTGCTAAATGTTCCTCAAATCTGGTTTCAATAGGTCTTTTAATTTGCACAGCGTATTTAAGAGAAGATTCTTTACAACGTATTTTATAGATCCCTGACATTTAAAGGGCTTTATCCTAATCTTTTGGCTGGTGATTATTATTCCAACTAAGCCGCGCCACACATGACCTGTCTATAGTACCACAACTCAGCTGTGCTAAATGTTCCTCAAATCTGGTTTCAATAGGTCTTTTAATTTGCGCAGCGTATTTGAGAGAAGAATCTTTACAACTTATGTTATAGATCCCTGACATTTAAGGGGCTTTATCCTAATCTTTTGGCTGATGATTATTATCCCAACTATGCCGCGTCACACATGACATGTATATAGTGCCACATCTCAGCTGTGCTAAATGTACCTCAAATCTGGTTTCAATATGTCTTTTAATTTGCGCAGCGTATTTGAGAGAAGAATCTTTACAACTTATGTTATAGATCCCTGACATTTAAGGGGATTTATCCTAATCTTTTGGCTGGTGATTATTATCCCAACTATGCCGCGTCACACATGACATGTATATAGTGCCACATCTCAGCTGTGCTAAATGTTCCTGAAATCTGGTTTCAATATGTCTTTTAATTGGCGCAGCGTATTTAAGAGAAGATTCTTTACAATGTATTTTATAGATTCCTGACATTTAAGGGGCTTTATCCTAATCTTTTGGCTGGTGATTATTATCCCAACTATGCCACGCCACACACGACCTGTCTATAGTACCACAACTCAGCTGTGCTAAATGTACCTCAAATCTGGTTTCAATAGGTCTTTTAATTTGCGCAGCGTATTTGAGAGAAGAATCTTTACAACTTATGTTATAGATCCCTGACATTTAGGGGCTTTATCCTAATCTTTTGGCTGGTGATTATTATCCCAACTATGCCGCGTCACACATGACATGTATATAGTGCCACATCTCAGCTGTGCTAAATGTTCCTCAAATCTGGTTTCAATATGTCTTTTAATTTGCGCAGCGTATTTGAGAGAAGATTCTTTACAACGTATTTTATAGATCCCTGACATTTAAAGGGCTTTATCCTAATCTTTTGGCTGATGATTATTATCCCAACTATGCCGCGTCACACATGACATGTATATAGTGCCACATCTCAGCTGTGCTAAATGTTCCTCAAATCTGGTTTCAATATGTCTTTTAATTTGCGCAGCGTATTTAAGAGAAGATTCTTTACAACGTATTTTATAGATCCCTGACATTTAAAGGGCTTTATCCTTATCTTTTGGCTGGTGATTATTATCCCAACTATGCCGCGTCACACATCACATGTATATAGTGCCACATCTCAGCTGTGCTAAATGTTCCTCAAATCTGGTTTCAATATGTCTTTTAATTTGCGCAGAGTATTTAAGAGAAGATTCTTTACAACGTATTTTATAGATCCCTGACATTTAAAGGGCTTTATCCTAATCTTTTGGCTGGAGATTATTATCCCAACTATGCCGCGTCACACATGACATGTATATAGTGCCACATCTCAGCTGTGCTAAATGTACCTCAAATCTGGTTTCAATAGGTCTTTTAATTTGCGCAGCGTATTTGAGAGAAGAATCTTTACAACTTATGTTATAGATCCCTGACATTTAAGGGGCTTTATCCTAATCTTTTGGCTGGTGATTATTATCCCAACTATGCCACGGCACACATGACTTGTATATAGTGCCACATATCAGCTGTGCTAAACGTTCGTCAAATCTGGTTTCAATAGGTCTTTTAATTTGCGCAGCGTATTTAAGAGAATAATCTTTACAACTTATCTTATAGATCCCTGACATTTAAGGGACTTTATCCTAAGCTTTTGGCTGGTGATTATTATCCCAACTATGCCGCGCCACACATGACCTGTCGATAGTACCACAACTCAGCTGTGCTAAATGTACCTCAAATCTGGTTTCAATGGGTCTTTTAATTTGCGCAGCGTATTTAAGAGAACAAACCTTACAACTTATTTTTTAGATCACTGACATTTAAGAGGCTTTATCCCAATCTTTTTGCTGGTGATTATTATCCCAACTATGCCGCGCCACGCATGACCTGTCTATAGTACCACATCTCAGCTTTGGTTTCAATGGGTCTTTTAATTTGCGCAGCGTATTTAAGAGAACAAACCTTACAACTTATTTTTTAGATCACTGACATTTAAGGGGCTTTATCCCAATCTTTTTGCTGGTGATTATTATCCCAACTATGCCGCGCCACGCATGACCTGTCTATAGTACCACATCTCAGCTTTGGTTTCAATGGGTCTTTTAATTTGCGCAGCGTATTTAAGAGAACAAACCTTACAACTTATTTTTTAGATCACTGACATTTAAGGGGCTTTATCCCAATCTTTTCGCTGGTGATTATTATCCCAACTATGCCGCGCCACGCATGACCTGTCTATAGTACTACATCTCAGCTCTGGTTTCAATGGGTCTTTTAATTTGCGCAGCGTATTTAAGAGAACAAACCTTACAACTTATTTTTTAGATCACTGACATTTAAGGGGCTTTATCCCAATCTTTTTGCTGGTGATTATTATCCCAACTATGCCGCGCCACGCATGACCTGTCTATAGTACTACATCTCAGCTCTGGTTTCAATGGGTCTTTTAATTTGCGCAGCGTATTTAAGAGAATAATCTTTACAAATTATGTTATAGATCCCTGACATTTAAGGGGCTGTATCCTAATCTTTTGGCTGGTGATTATTATCCCAACTATGCCGCGCCACACATGACATGTATATAGTGCCACATCTCAGCTGTGCTAAATGTTCCTCAAATCTGGTTTCAATGGGTCTTTTAATTTGGCAGCGTATTTAAGACAACAATCTTTACAACTTATTTTATAGATCCCTGAAATTTAAGGCGCTTAATCCTTTTAACCTAACTAAATTTTCAAAGTATTTTTAGTCGAAAAAGTTATCCGCCCAAATTGGCTTTCTAATAATACTATCGAGCTCCTTCGTGTTTCGCGGTACAAATGGCTACCAGACACATATTTTGTCCGCTTTCTCCTTTCTGAAGGTCGTGGATTCCGCTATCAATTTCTATGTTCTGTGTTCATTAATTAACTTTTTCACTAAACAAACCGAGAATGCGTTATATTTAGCCACGTTCTGAATGTACTCTAATTTTATGTTATAGCTATTTTTAATAAAGGGAAATTATATTACTTATTTACTGACTTTTCTTATTAGTAAATCATAAACTCATTTTGATGATAACAAAAAGTTTTGGGACGCACCAAGTGCGTTATAGTAGCGAATTTTTATAAGAATTGTACACTATAATTATACGGTATTTTAGTAAAGTGAATACTTTAAACTTACACAGACCTTGAAGATCGATTTAAGAGGTCTTAGTACGCGCACATTTGAAGAATTCTTTCGAAAGTGTTACCATCGATTTCTCTCTATTATTAAAAAATTCTTGCGTTCTAACTCCTTTTGAGAAAAATGCCCAAAACTCAACTTTCTATGAAGCTGAAGAATTACATTTTTGCTATATCTGTAGATAGTGTAAGTCTTTTTAAAGGAAACTTGTATTAGAAATTTCATTAAAGGTTTACTGAAGATTTCCAGAAGGAAACTTAATTCATATTTGGAAAAGTAAAGTATCTGCCAAATTATAAACGCAGCAGTTATTTTTCCTTATTAATCGCCAGTATGATGTCGCTATAGTTAACCTAATCAAACCGGTTTTTTTCAATATTAACAATAACAAAATTATAATTTCACACTTAAAGGTGACAAACTTATTTAGGCGTTTTAAACAAAAATGAGATCTTGTCCAAAACGTATGAAATCTGTGCACTATTGTTTCTTCAAATGTCAAAATAAAATATAAAGAAACATATATACATCGAGCTGGATTGGTACGCGTAACGTTCTGTTTATGAGGCAAGCGTGGTACCCCTGCGCCATCTAATCATGCGTCAACTAACGTTTTATTTGCGTGACACTTTAGATCGGCTTCATGCCCGGGATATTATACTTAAAGTATACGTAACAATTAATTACAGAATTAACATAATTACCATCGAAACACATACCACGACTGTTTCGGTCTTATATGACGTCTTATGTTTAATCTTAAAGATAAAAGAAACTATTTTAGAATAATTTTTATAGAGACATGGCTTGATTTTGTTTCCATTTCTACTATATTATGTGACAGAATAGTAAGTATATCTATGCTGCGCTAAAACTGCATTCGAGGCCGTTCATAAAGCTACAAATATATGTCTTTTAATAATTGATTGAACCCCCCAGTTAAATAACAAGCACTTAGCAAATTTTCAATTTTATGTCGTTTGTCATTTTCTATAATTGCGGCCGAGATTTCACGATTGTTGGTTCGGCGAGTGAGTTTTATGCCTGATGTTCAACCACCAACAGTCCCCAACGTCGCGCATAAAATGACGGATATCATTTTCAAAACTAAAAAGGTACGGAAAATGCTCTCTTCTTTTAATACCAGGAAAGCCTCTGGCCTTGACGAGATCCCAGCAATTGTTCTCAAAAAATGCGCACCAGAACTTGCTTCTGTCCTGACTCGTCTGTTTTAGATATCTTATAATAAAGGCATATTCCCTAGTAACTGGAAAACTGCTCGAGTACAACCCATCCCCAAGAAAGGATCCAAAGCGCTTCCCAGCAACTACAGGCATATTTCTCTCCTTTCAGTCGTCTCTAAAGTGATGGAAAAGTATATAAACACCGAATTACTAAAATTTCTTGAAAAACACAGTCTAATCCACGACAGGCAGTATGGATTCCGTCAGCGCAGATCGACTGCCGACCTCCGTTCCTTTGTCACCCATTCTTGGAACAAGTCTATGGAACAACACGGTGAATCCCAGATTGTTGCTCTAGACATATCCAAAGCATTCGACCAGGTCTGGCACGCAGCGCTGCTTAATAAACTTCCGGTCTATGGCCTACCACCAAAACTCTGTATGTTGACAGCAAATTTCCTCTCCAACAGGAGCATATCTGTTGTTGTGGATGGCCATTCCTTTAAACTGTATCCAATTAATGCAGGAGTTCCTCAAGGTTCAGCTTTAGCCCCTACTTTGTTTCTTCTTCACATCAATGACCTCCTCTCGAGCACATCCAACCCAGTTCACAGCTACGCGGACGACAGCACCCTCCATTCAAATATACAATATTCTAAGCCTGTCTCTTTAGCCCAATTAGATGAGGATCGCAGACTCATGGAGGGTTCTGTCTCCGTGGATCTCCAAAAAATATTAGACTGGGGAAGTAGAAATCTTGTACAATTCAACCCCATCAAAACTAAGTCTTGCTTTCTTTCTCACAAGAGATACACCAGCCCTAGACCCATCACAATGAACAACCAAGTTATTCAGAGTAATGAGTCCTTTTCTCTTGTTGGCATTTCTGTGGATCGAAATCTTAATTGGTACCAACATGTCACATCAATTGCAGAAGCGGCTGCTAAGAAATTAGGTTTCCTCTTCCGGGCTTGCAAATACTTCTCACCAGCTAATCTCTATACCTTATATACTTCACAAATAAGGCCAAACCTCGAATACTGCTCCCTCATCTGGGGTGCCGCTGCCGCTTCTACACTCGCTATCCTGGACTCCATTCAAAAGAGAGCTATACGTCTCATCGGTGACCCTACCCTCACCCAAAGGCTGCCATCCCTTGCCCACCGACGTGCCGTTGGTGACCTCTCTCTCTTTTATAGATATCTGCACGGGCACTGCTCAGAGGAGCTTTCCTCCATAGTTCCCCCACCTGCTGCCCCCAACAGATCTACCAGGCGAACAGAGCGAATGCACCCTTTTACTGTCCAGGTCACCAGACATAGAACATCTTGTTATGCCCGTTCTTTTGTCCCGAGGACTTCCAAGTTGTGGAATTCCTTGCCGGCACATGTTTTTCCTTTTCCTCCGAACCTCCAAACCTTCAAGTCCAGAATTAACAAGCTGCCTCTTTCCTCTTTGTCAACACCCACGGTACGATAGTATTTAGGCTGTAAGCCCTCGTGGTGTGTTGTTGAAATTAATATATATATATATATATATATATATATATATATATATATATATATATATATATCAGGCATAATATATATATATATATATATATATATATATATATATATATATATATATATATATATATATATATATATATATATATATATATATATATATATATATATATATATATATATATATTGGTTACCGTTGATGTATGGGGTATACTTGTTGTATGAATCAATTTACGCGTGGCAGTTAACTTCTCTGTCTGTCAAGCATTGGACTTTAACCACTAAGTCGTCTCAACGCATGTCTTTGGGATTTTATTTTTAATTTGGAAAAAACTCTAAATATTGTGTATCAAATTACCTAAAATTCACAACATGGGTTTATATGCACTATTTCTAGCCACACGTGAAGTCTTATTCCAGTTGCTCTGATACTTACAAAAATATAGCGTTTTCAAAAAGTTTTCTCCGATTTTCCATTTGAGCATAAAGGCTGATTAACGAACTCGACCTCAGTCTTCGCCCAGACAGGGTTTTTGCAAAAAAATTTGAGTTATCGCTCGGATATATATATATATATATATATATATATATATATATATATATATATATATATATATATATATATATAACTAAATAATAATAAAGTTAAAGATGTTAAATTGGTGGAAGGCGAAATTTAGATATCATTTGATGTGGCGTCTTTATTTCCTAGAGTGCCCACAAAATAATTAATTAAATTTCTTAGTAGATCAATAAAGTTTCCCTTAAGCAATAGTAGAAATAATATAGAACTAAGGTACATCAAAAACGTGGCGCTAAATATAACGGATATTCGGATTGCTTAGTGGAAAATTAATTAATAGTCACAGAACAAAGATACTAGCAGAATGCACGACATTTAGGAAAGATAAAAGAGAGAAAAAATTTGTTTGCCTACCTTTTGAACCGAAAGGGGTCTTGAAAGCATTTTTAAGGAAGCCAATTTCCAGCTAACCTTTTCGACAAAAAATAATTGAAGAAATTGGTTAGGCAATACGAACGATAAAGATAAAACCACTAATATGTCTGGTAACTATGAGATAGGTTGTATAGATTGTAATCTTAAATATGTTGAGCAGACCAAGAGAACCATAGGGACTAGATTTCGTGAACACCTTGCACATTTGAGCTACGGTAGTATAGAAAAGTCATGCGCGGCACCACATATTTGGGAGAATAACCACCACATTGATAAGGACAATCTGAAACTTATCAAAATTATTAGACATAAAGCGATGTTTGATGCGTACGAAAGTATTTATACTTCCAAAGCAATAAAAAAGAAAAGTTCCTTAAATCTAGCTGCGCCACTGGTCTTTTTGCTCTGTATTTGAATCAGATAAACTTTTAGAAATCTTTCCGATAAAGTAATAAAAGAAGTTCAATAACCTCGTCCGGCAATAAAGATACAATAAACAGAAAATGTGCCTGCGATTAATTAAATTAAATCTCCCTCCCGGTACCGTTCTTTACCTAAGAATCAATATAAATACATGGTTTGGTAGTACAAATTATTTGGAATTTTTCATCCACTGATGACGCTAATTTTGTTAGTAAAACGATCATTAGGTCTTTACAAAATGTGTTGTGGTGATTTGGGTTCTTCAAGTGTACTTATCAGTGCTCATCACAGGTTCCAATCTTCACTCAAATTTAGTGTATTGTTGCTATTGTTATAGATGATATTACATTTGTAAACTGGAGTAAGCAAGCTGGTTACAGTTTGAGTATCTAGATTTATGATATTTCTACATACATAAATAAATGTTGCTTTGATCTCAGAAAAGTTATGAAAAATCGCCACAAGTAATTTAACTATCGTAAATTTATCTATCACAAAATGCATAAAATATGTAGGCCGCGAACAGGATGAAATTGAGTGTATTTAATTACGTGTACCACGGTCAATTTAGTGCAAAATAAAAGGAAGTGTAATTCGAAACGACACCGGCGATGATAGGACGGGTAGGTAACCTTTAAGAAGGCCACTTGAGTTGCAACAGAAAATTTCCGCGAACTAAGTGGTTTTGGGGACTCGGGAAGAGTGTGGAAACAATTAGACGAGGGGCAGTGTGCAGGCAGCCGGCCTCCGGCTAGGCAGTGCCGCCGCGCGATATTCGTCAAGTGTTTCTGTTATGTAAATTAAGAAGTAAGTGAGATTTCAGTAAGAGAATTAGCTTTTATTTGAAAGAGCGGTTATCGCGAAAGATCGTGGTTCAACGGCCATAGGGGCTGGTAAGGCAGAGTACAGAGCTGGTGTATTGCCTAGGATTTTTCTGGGTGAGTTCGTTCCAATTGATATTTTTGTTAAATGTTCCCTAATTCTTTTTATTAAGAATGGGTCAGCTGTCTCGAGTACCGAATTAATTTTTAAAAACTAAGATTGTATAGATATTTTAAACCGCATGGGCTGTTAGCCAAATAAGCATAGATGATTTAGCCGTAGGGCGCTGGACTTATAATCAGAGTGAATGAAATCAGATTAAAACTTAGGTGTTGTTTTATGATAGGAATTTTAATGGATGGGGAAACATTTGTGAAATTTTATAATACGAGGGAGAGATAGGGCTTTGAGTCATGAGAGTTTAGCTGGGAGCTATAAGGGGTAGATAAGTGAGAGCTATAATTAAGCTAAGAGTCAATTATTAGACTAGAAAAATTATACCGGGGGCAAGAACAATGTAGTTTTCACCGGTATCAACTTTGTATAACATTTAATCCATTCTAAGGTTTGGAAAAAAAAAACCTCCTACACCATCCTGTTTAAATAACCCTAATAAAGTTTTTAGTATAATTTTAATCAGACAAACCTTTGGAATTAAGGAATTTATTTTAAAAAAATATTGAAAGTTTTCTTTTGTTTAATTTTAATCATACGTAAACCTTTGAAATCAAAGGGTGTATTAAAATTTTTTGAGCTGTTTAAAATGTTATCTGTATAAAGTTTATTTTTTGTATTAAAGTAATTTTAAAAACTAGATGCTGGATTTCATTATTAGCTTAGGAAGCTCTAAAACTAGAGTTAATTTTACCAGCTTTCTTATAGGGTGACTCTGATGTACTGGGGTCACTAGGTATACGCTAAGACTAAATATATAGTAACATTCTGGGCATTTGACCCAGATGCTCGGTTTTAGTGTTCCAAATAAATTTAGGCAAGACCTCCCTTGAAGGTCGCAAAACTTAAATATTAGTTTCAAGGTAACAAGGGGTGGATTTTAGATACGCGTTCTGCCGCTCGAACGTTGCCAATCCTAAAATATAACTAAATGAATAATTACTTAAATTTTAATAATAATAATGATTAGAATTTACAGTCATTTGGAAAAACCTTTGTTTTAAAGAAAAGTAAAAGGCCCGTAACTCCATCTCGTTACACTGGTAACACCGCATCCTCCTTAACACGCAGCCGGTGATATTCCCGAGGTGGCTGATCCTGATGGTTGAGGAGGACAAGGGCAGCAGAGCCAGTGCGAGATGGGCCCAGAGAGGGGACTCATTCCAATAGGCGTCGGTCCGCGACTTAACTTCACGGTTAAGAATGAACTAAGTCGCGACACATGTGCTTAATATACCTAAGAATTAGCATTCCTTTGCGATGTCCAGTTCACTTCAATAAACCTTTTAATTAGACTTTCCCTATCTTTCTCACACATTTTTTGGCTTTTCTGACTGCTCTACGTCCATGTGGACATTATTTAAGTTGTGTGTGTGTTTTGTTTCTTTAACGTCGGCCTATTTCCGCGACTATGGCCAATCACCGACGCCAGAGAGCAGTTTTAACTCACTATCCTGTAAATTTTGCCTGCCTTTCTGTAGGGAGAGTAGGGCTCTTTAACGTGCCCAACATCGCATGGACACGGGACCGACGGATTTACGCCCTCTCCGAAGGGCGGAACGTGCAGAAATTCAACTTGCTCAAATACAATGCCAGAACCTCGGTTGATGTTTATGTTACAGTTTGAACTGAAAAAATGAAAGGAGTACCCTGGAATCGAACTTCGGTTCAGAGGCACACGTTCTTACCCCTTAACCACCGAGGTTCCCATTATTTGAGTTACAAAGTAAACTGTATTTACCATATTTTTTGTGCAGTCGTATTTACGATTGCAGATAAAGTGTCACTAATGTTAAAACTACATGATACTTTTAGTGAATTTTCTTAAAAAAAATTCACTAATGAGGAGATCCCGACTTTTGAATTTTGAAAAAATTTCTTCAAATGAGCGCTAATAAGGCCCTCCAGAAAACATATCCGGGGTCAGTTTCAATTTTTATATGTTTATATATATATATATATATATATATATATATATATATATATATATATATATATATATATATATATATATATATGTATCACACCGATAACTCAAAAAATAATAAGCCGATTTTGATTAAATTTGGTGAAAAAATTTCTTTTGCAAATGGATTGGATGAGTTCGTTAGCCAGGAAAATCTGCCCAGGTTTTGCCGGAAAATTTTGTATTTTCTTTGGAAAAAAAATTATATCTCCGGAATTAACAAAGTAAGGGCAACGAAATTTGGCACGCAGGTTTACATCCTTATAGGTAAGTCACTTACCAAAATTTAGCTATGTAGGTCAAAAGACAAAAAAAGTTATAGGCATTTAAAGAAAAATAAATTGGGGTTTTCCTCAAAACGTCAAAGTGGCGATTTAAAATGTCAAAATTGGCAACATTTAGGCAAAGAACTTGAATCTAATACGGGCTATATTTACTAAAATATTCCCAGAAAATTCATTTCAAATAGACCATGTCTCTGATGCTTGGCAGTAGCCTTAGCTATAGAGTTTATCGTTTAATGGTATATAATTTTTGTCGAATTTTCGTAAAAAATCAATAAAGCTCAATATATCCGTTATTATATAAGATATGAAAATTTTTTGTATATATTAATTATAGGGTGTCTTGAGCTACATCTTAAAATAATATTTCTACAATCACAGGATGGCCCATAAGTCGTTGGTGATACAAATTTCCATTTTTTTTTAAATTAAACACGCCTTATGTTATTGCATTTTTGCATTTTCCATCGAAATATAATGTATGTTTGTAAGAAAAGAAATTCTGGACGCAGCAAGTGCGTTATGGTAGCGAATTTTAATCAAATGTTTCATATTTGAACAGCTCAATTTGCTATTAACTTATAAGGTTGACCAAGAAACGTGTTTTTTCGGGAACACTTTAAGTTTACTTTTGGAAATTTTTGTACATTTTCACACAATAAAGTTATTTTGATGAAACAAGGCACTTTGTTTTTACTATATAGGTTATACTGGTAACCAAATTTGATGCCTGCTTTCTTAAAAAAAAATACACATATTTGTTATTAAAAACATTTTTATGAAAATTCACTACCATAACGCACTTGCTGCGTCCAGAATTTTTATTAACTGTCAGATATAAATATTTCTAGTGCAAAAAATATGTTTGGTCTTTCTAGTAATTGAAATATGGTAGTTGAAAGAATTCATTTATGTTGGTAAATATTTCTTATTTGATTGTTGGCTATTGGAAACTACCATCTGCGAGATAGAGTAATATTGGAAAGCGGAAATGCTTGAACGTAACCATTTATTTGTTTTGAAACGCAATACCTGTAGCTATCGTAGTTATGTTACTTTGGACTTTTGTTAGGATTTACGGTATTACAGGATATTGGTTTGTTTGAAAACTAGATTATAGAAATTTGCTGTCATATACACACCATGATATATCTACAAGTTTTATAATAACTCATCTAGTCGAGATCTGATACGTACCTTGATAAAAAAAGTAATTAGGTACAAAACTGTCTCATAAGTGAAATTTAATTAAGAAAATTCACTAATAGAGATGTATCGATTGTGGGACTTTCGGAAAATTTCTTCAAATGAGCGCGAATTAGGGCCCCTGGAACCCATTTCAATGGTCAGCTAAAATGTTTATATATATATATATATATATATATATATATATATATATATATGTATATATATATATATATATATATATATATATATATATATATATATATATATAATAATAATAGTGTTTATTTTCTTTCTAATACATGTACATTTTATATAAATGAGATAAAGTAATATTAACTAAAACACAGGCTCCCTTAGAACACCCACGGGAGGCCTTAAGAGCTCGGGGGAGGAAACTATGGAAATTTTACTCCAGGCGCACTTCCCCGGCTGTAACATAATAAACCAATCACCTCCGGACTGGGAACACTCAGAAATAGAGGCGCCTTATAGGCGGGCATCTAGAGTAGACTGAACAGTCGCTAAAGAGGTGGTTACCTGGAGCAAAATCAGATGGGCCATTAACAGCTTTAAGCCATACAAATCGCCGGGATTTGATGGAATAATGCCCATCATGCTCCAACAGGGGATAGATATACTGGCGCCGGTGCTTACCCTCATTATGAGGGCCAGCCTGGCTCTGGGGTACATTCCGAGGGCATGGAGACTGGCCAGGGTTGTATTTATTCCTAAACCTGGGCGTCCAACAGACCAGGCAAAGTCCCTGAGGCCAATAAGTCTCATGTCCTTCTTGCTGAAAACAGTGGAAAAACTGCTCGACCGGCACATTAGGGGCGGTGTACTGGAAGCATATCCTCTACACTGCGGACAATATGCATACAGAGCAGGATTCTCAACAGAAACAGCACTGCACCAACTGGTGCTGAAACTGGAGAATGCGCTGGAGAACAAGGAGGTGGCGCTGGGGGCCTTCCTAGACATAGAGGGGGCCTTTAGCAACACCTCGTTCGGATCGGTTCTGGCAGCTGCCCGGGAGCGTGGAATAGAGGAGACCTGCTGCAGGTGGATCGGTTCCATGCTCAGGGACAGGGCGGTGTTCACCTCACTCGCGGGAGGGACTCTGCTGGCGGGAGTCGCGGCGGGGTGTCCGCAGGGGAGCGTTCTGTCTCCCTTGCTCTGGTGTCTAGTCGTGGACGGCCTGCTGGGGAGGCTCTCGGGAGGGGGGTATGAGGTACAGGGCTATGCGGACGACATTGTCATCATAGTCTGAGGAAAGGTCACACAGGCAGTGTGGGAGCGTATGCAGACTGCACTGAAAGTGGTGGAAGGGTGGACGGTTGATCAACGGCTCGGGGTGAGCCCCGAGAAAGCAACCGTCGTGCCGTTTACGAGGAGGAGGAAGTGTGAAAGCCACAGAACTCTCACTCTATACGGTAGGAGCGTTCCAATGGCCAGGGAGGTAAAATATCTTGGGGTCGTATTGGACTCTAAGCTAACCTGGAATGGTCACATTGGAAAAATACTGCGTAAGGCAGTCATGACCTTAGCCGTCACTAGGCGGCTATATGGAAAAACGTGGGGACTAAGACCTAGTATGGCCCACTGGCTGTACACAAGGGTGGTCAGACCATCGTTAACATATGCGGCACTGGTCTGGTGGCCTAAGGTGACACAATCCAGTGCCAAACAAAAACTAGGCAAGATCCAAAGGATGGCTTGCCTAGGCATCACAGGGGCCATGTCTTCAACCCCAACAGCCGCCATGGAGGTGTTGCTGGATCTACCCCCCCCCTACACTTAGTTATTATGGGAGAGGCCAGGCTAGGACTATACAGACTAGCCTGCAATGGTAGACTGAAGATCAACCCAGGCTTCAGGAGCCACTGCAAAATTCAGGAGATCGTGAAGGAGCCCATGCTTGAAATGAGGTCAGACTTCGCGAGCCCGCGAATGTGCAGGGAAAACAACTTTACAGTGGAAATCCCTGATCGCGAGGCATGGCGGGAGGAGACGCCGGGCATACCACGGGACGCGCTCGTCTGGTTCACGGACGGATCTGGCGGGGAGCGTGGGACGGGGGCAGGTGTTTACTCGGAAGGACCGAGGGTAAGTCATAGTATTTCCCTCGGAGCCCATGCAACGGTGTTTCAGGCCGAGATGTACGCCATCCTGCACTGTGTGCGGGAGAACAAGAGGAGGGGCTACACCAACAAGCGGATCCTCATAGCCACAGACAGCCAGGCAGCCCTTAAGGCACTAAGTAGCCCACGGGTAAATTCCTGGCTGGTGAGTGAGTGCCGAGACGAGAAGAGCGACCTGGCTGGGCAGAATGAGGTGACCCTCATCTGGGTGCCGGGTCACTCGGGGGTTAAAGGCAATGAAGAAGCTGACAGTCTCGCGAAGAGAGGGTCAGCAGAACCATTTATGGGACCAGAACCGGCTCTGGGCGTGTCAAAGAGCACTGCCAGGGGAGCCATTAAGTCCTGGGTCAGAAACCAACACAAGGTGTACTGGGCGGACTGTCCAGGGCTCAGACATGGGAAGTCAATAATTGACGGACCCAGTTCAAAGAGAACTGTGGAGCTGCTAAACCTTAGCAGAGGACAGCTCAGAAACACAACAGGTCTCTTGACGGGACACATGGCCGTCAAGAAACACCTACATAAAATGGGGCGGTTCGAAGGGGACCTCGCATGCAGACTCTGCGGCGAGGGGGAGGAATCAGCCCAGCACATCTTGTGTGAGTGTATAGCTCTGGACCGGAAAAGACAACTGATCTACGGTCACTCTAGACCGGAGACAGAGCAATATAAAACTTCACCCTACCAATCGCTGTGCAGACTAGTTCAAGGCACAGTGATTTTGGAATGGGTGGAGTAAGACTAAGGGTATGCACAATCAACCAAGGGTTGCGGTGCTATCGGGGCGGCAAAGCCGCGGACGAGCCCTGAGGGAACATAAAAAAAATTAACTAGGTACACACAAAACAAACACTAAATAACTCACAGAAGTGCCAGGGCACTTTTGCGTGAGATTTTTTTTTTTTTGACAAAGATACGTCTCCACAATAAAAATAGTCCCAGATGGGGAGAGATAAAACACAGACAGCATACCCTTTTTACTTTTTTCCTTAGTCTGTTAAATGTCAATAGTAAATATTCCACTCCATAAGGAGTCAGTGCAATTTAGCGCTATCATAAACCTCTTATAGATATGCGTGTTTTAGGCTACACATACATTCGCACACGCAAACACACAGACACAACCAGAGACACACACACACAGCATAGCACACAAGCTACCTCCACGAACGGGAAACCCACAGAATTACATCCCATCTTTCTCACCCAGGTACACCTCCAAACAATCACACTCCACTATTATCTCAATCTCTTGAGTAAGAATACGTTGCCCCCTGTTTTTCACAATTCCCCTGTTAGTTCCTGACGATCACAGCGTCATTTATTTCTTTTCTTGGTTTATTAAATATCCATATTTTAACTTTTTTTTAAATAAGAATACATGCTTGCGGCTGATTTGACGTCATTAGGTAGTTTATCATGTACCACAGAGATCATTTGTATGCAAGATCTTTCACCCACTGCTTTATGTTTTCTCTGTCTGTGGCTTACAGTCCGGCGATACCGTGTGCCGTAATCGTGCTGCCTAAATTGGATTGCATTCTTTCGCCTATATAGTTCGACACATAGTGCATAAAAGTAAAGCTGTCGCATGTCCAGTACACCAGATTCCATGAACAGCTGGTTTGATGGATAAGCACGATGTTTATTATAAATAATCTTTAAAAACCATTTTTGAATTACTTCCAACGAGTGCAAGTAACAGCTAGCAGCACCGCCCCACACAGGAACACCGTAATAAAGTTGCGATTGCACGAGTGAGCAATATAATATCTTCAACTGCCTTGCACTCAGGAAATTTCTTAGGTACTTAAATCTGAACAGGAGGCCTCGTAATTTCCTGGTCAGGTTATCTATAGGTTCGTCCCATCTCAAATGTTGGTCAACCACAACACCCAGATAGGTCACTTTATTTGCCTGTTGGATTGTAATATCACAATCATCGCTCTTTACCGTTAGATTACCAAGAGTGGCTTTTGGGTTGTTATAGATACTGAAGGCAACGTATTTTGTTTTGTACGCATTTACTGTTAACAAGTTGTGATCAAGCCAACGTTTTATATTGCTGAAATCTGTCTGTGCCTTTATTTTAAGTGTCTCCCAAGTATCTGCCTCATAAAAAACGGCTGTGTCATCAGCAAAGCTAACTATTTCGCCTTTGCATGTTCTTGTGAGCAGACCGTTCATATAAATGGTGAACAACAATGGACCCAACACTGTTCCCTGTGGCACACCATATACCGTAAATATCCCACTTTCACTTAACACTCCATTTATATCAACATATTGCTGTCGTTCTGTCAGGTAGCTCTTCAAAAGTGCATATGCATTACCTCGTATACCGCATTTTTCTAATTTTTCAAGCAATATGTCATGGCTCACGGTATCAAAAGCCTTTGCCAAGTCGACGAAGATACATAATGCGGGTTTGCTATCATCCAGTGCGTTGTAGATCTTATCTGTCAATTCCGTGATTGCAACGCTCGTAGACTTGCCCTCTCTAAAACCGTACTGTCTTTCCGAAATCAGCTGATATTTGTCAAGGAACCCATTAAGTCTGATCTTCAATATTTTCTCAAATATTTTTGCTAAGCAAGATATCAGCGTTATAGGTCTGTAGTTAACCATTTCTTTTTTGTCACCTGATTTATATATAGGTTCACTCCTATTTTTAATGACTTTGGAAATTTACCGTTTTCCATACACCTGTTGAATAAATGTGCCAATGGTAAGCACACTATATCATCGATCTCTTTTAAGAATTCTGCAGTGATGCCATCGTAGCCCGGACACTTTTTACTCTTCAGTTGCCCAATACACTTTCTTACCTCGTCTTCATTTGTGGGTTGCAAGCAGATGGTATGCTCGCAAGTCTCTTCTATACCCCAACATAGAATGTCGGGTTTATTTATTTTAGCAGCTAAACTCGCCCCTAGCGCTGCATAATAAGGATTAAATTCATTTGCCATGTCCCCCTTCTCAATTAACACATTTCCCTGACATGTCTTTATTTCTGATATGAGATCTGACTTTTGGCTAGTATCCAACCGATAACTCAAAAAATACTTCATTGATTTGGACCACATTTGGGAATTACCCTTATTTTGTTAATGGCTTGGATGAGTTCGTTCATCAGATCTTAACGACCAATTGTTTTTACAAAAAATTAAAAATATTTTTAAAACGCAATATCTATCAAATTCTTTAAGTGGTTGAAACGAAAATTTACAACTTAAAAGAACATAGACATACATGGTTCTGTACCAATTTTCAAGTCTTTTGATCAAAGAAAATAAAGTTATTCGCAATTAAAATTAAAATAATCCTCGACATCACTTCAAATTATGTAATGCAATATTTACAATGTTGGACAAAGCCAGATGATGTTACCTGTACTGCTATGCTATTTAAATAAATGGTCGATAAAAATCTAAACAATGGAAGTATTATTGCAACATGTCAGAACGTAGACAGGGACGCCATCTCTCTGCGGTACCAGCTAGTATGTTGTCATAACAGCTCTAGTTAACACAAAATCTTACAGATAGAGACATATGTAAAAATGCCCAAAACTCAATGAAGCTAAAAAATTAAATTTTGCCAGATCTATAGATAGTGTAAGTGTAAGAAACTTGTGTTACAAATTTCATAAAAGGTACAAACGATTTCCAGAACGAAACTCAATTCATATTTAGAAAAGTATCTGCCAAATTATAAACGTAGCAGTTATTTTTCCTCACTAATCGTCAGAATGACTTCTTTTAGTCAACTTAATCAAACTGGTTTCTTCAATATCAACAATAACAAAATGTCTGCTGAAAATTAGAATTTCAGACTCAAAGGTGACAAAGTTATTTAGGCGTTTTAAACAAAAATGAGATGTTTTTCAAAACGTATGAAATCTGTTAAATATTGTTTCTTCAAATGTCAAAATAAAACAATAAAACCATACCTTCATCGAGATGGAATAGATCACGCAATTTTTTGCATAGAAGACAAGTACGCTTACACTGAGCTATCTAAGGATATGTTAACTAAAGTTTTGTTTACATGCTATTTGAAACCGGCTTCACGCCAGGGATACATTATATTAAAAGTATACGTAATAATTAACTACAGAATTAGTAAAATTGCTACTGAAACACATTCAACGCCTGTTTCGGTATTGGTTTGGGTAGTATTTTTTATGCCAGTTATTTATTTTGTTTGGTTACCGTTAAGGTATGGTTTATACCTGTTGTATAAATCAATCTACGCGTGGCAGTTAACTACTCTATCTGTCAGGCATTGGACTTTAACCACTAAGTCTCTTCAACGCATGTCTTTTAGATTGTATTTTTAATTAAGAAGAAACTCTAAATATTGTCATTGGTGGTGCTTTAGGGTTGTTGTTATAATAATTTGTTGTTTTTTGGTTGAATATTGTCTTGTGTTTTTTTATTATGTTTAATATTTGATTTTGGAATTTTTTCGTTGAGTTGTCGTTCAGTTTCTTGCATTTGAGATAAAAGTGTTTGTTTTTCCTATATAGTCCTGTGTTTTTATTGCTATTAGTACATCGCTTTTAGCTGTTTTTGCTATTGTTATGTTGTTATATGTGACAATAGCAAAAACAGATACAAGCAACGCACTAATAGCAATAAAAACACAGGACTATATAGAAAAAACAAACACCTTCATCTCAACAAACAAATGCAACAAATTTAACGAAAACCCAACGAAAAAATTCCAAAATCAAATATTAAACATCATAAAAAAGCACAAGATAATATTCAACCAAAAAACAACAAATTATTATAACAACAACCCCAAAGCACCACCAATGACAGGAATAATAAAAATACACAAAACGGGATATCCAAAGACCACTTATCAACGTCTAAGATGCACCTTCATACAAAATAACAAAAGAAATGGACGAAGTACTAAAACAAGAAATACAACCAGAAAACAAATTTAACATAAAAAACTCCATAGAACTAGTCCATAAACTAGAAAACATAAACATAAACAAAAACACAAGACTTGCCTCATTTGATATAACAAATATATACACCAATATACCAATTAACGAAACTACCAATATAATCGAAAATAAAATACAAAATAACAACAAAAAAACAACAAATCAGCGAAATATTAAACATCATATTAAAACAAAATTACTTTGAGTTCAACGGAGAATATTACATCCAAGAAGACGGACTACCAATGGGATCTCCACTATCAAGCATCATGGCAGAAATATATATACAGCAGTTAGAAAGATAAAATCAACACCTTCATAAAAGAGACAGACCCAAACATCAAATGGATAAGATACGTCGATGATATATTAATAATATACGACAATAAAAAAACCACCATAGACAATATCCTCGAAAAAATTAACCTAATCAACAAAAACATAAAATTTACAATAGAAAAATAATCAAACAACACCATAATCTTCCTAGACTTAACAATAATCAGAAAGGAAAACCAGATTGATTACACAATATACAGAAAACCTACACAAACAGACACCACTATACCTAAATACTCACTACACTCACACACACACACAAAATGGCCGAATACAGATATTTACTAAACAGAATGCTAAATGTACAACTCCACAACGACGAACGAGAAAAGGAGTACAACATTATAATACAAATAGCAGAAAGAAATGGATACAACAAGAAAATAATAGAAAAGCTAGTAAAACAAATCAAAAACAAACAAATCAACAAAACCGAAAACAAAACACCAAAAACAAACACAAAATACACAACATTCACTTATAAACACCACATCAAAAAAATAACACAAACACTCAAACAATATGACTTAAAAATGAGCTACAAACCAATAATAAAATAATAAACAAAATAAATAAAAAACAAGAACACAACCCACATGAATTAAACGGAATATATCAAATAGAATGTAACACATTCAATAAAAAATATATAGGAATAACAGAAAAATGAATAGAAACAAGATTCAAGGAACATATAACAGCATTAGATAAAATCTACATACCTAGCTACAAATCAAACGTAGCTACACACATTCACAACACAAAACACCAAAAACCAGACATCACCCAATTACAACTAATGAAACATGTTAAAGACCACAAAAAAATGGAAATCTGGGAACAATACTACATTCAACAAACAAACAATAAGAAACAATTAATGCACGAACAAATACAAATAGAAACATTTAAACAAAACTTAATAAAGGCCATACAAATAGACAAATTATCAAACCACAGTGATCAAGACAGGAGACCGATACACACGACACAGTCCGAAGGTACAACCAATCAGAGAACAGTAAATCGACCAATAGAAGCTCGCGGCGCAAGCGCCACGTACAATCTCAGACCTAGACCTAGCGTGCTGATGTTGAACCGGGACGGTTCGAAACTTCAGTCCACGCGAACCAATAAGAAATCACAAACGTACAGCAAACAAATACAATGTATATTTAAAAGTGATTACAGTGTAGTGCAATATTCCAAAAGATATATATATATATATATATATATATATATATATATATATATATATATATATATATATATATATATATATATATATATACGTTTTCGCGCTCATCTGAAGAAATGTTTCCAATAGCTTTTCATCGTAACCTCTGTATTGGCGAATTTTTATGAAAGTTTGCTAAAAACACGGTACACCGATAGAAAGACGAATAACAGTGTGCAAAAAGTGGTAATTGAAGAAAGAAGCTTGCTGCAAAAAAATTAAAGGAGGAAGGAAATCTTTGTTAAACATATTCTGAGACATAATAATATTGTTTAAAGGGCACATATTTAAATAAAACAGGGAAGAGGTCCAAGGAAAAAACTTCTGGAAAACGTGGCACAATTTACGAAGTGTGGAAGTTACAATGAAATGAGGAGAGCTGCTGGAGATGGATAATCATGGTTGCGACGATAAGGATGCATCGCCTTTGGATTGTGATGGTGATGAAATGTGGAGAAAGAGAATCTTTCATTTCGTTGAGGTCTTTTGAGAACTAGAAACTGACCTGCTGGCTGTTAAAGGTCGAACTAATTTGATTGGAACTAATAAATCTGGTTAAAAAGCCGAGTTCTGATTTAGATATAAAGGCCGCAATTGACCTATTTAAACCACTCTAAGGGGGCGTGAAAATAAGAACAAATACCCTTTGGACATGGTCTGATCACGAAAAGCGTGTAAATTTTAATGGAATTTCCGTTATATTCACTACCCAAACGTTCAATGCCTCAACCAGTGCTTTGTTCCAAATTATAGCCGCGACTTTTTCTCTCCAGACCCACAGAGAAATATAAATTTTTCCAATAGCGAGATGTCACCGGCATGTACGATTCTTTGCCGGAATATCAATAAACATCCATCATTTGAATATTATGGGCACGCGATTATTTCACAAACACATCGTCCTAACAAATACAACCCATCACATGAATTATTCAAAAATCATATCTGCTGTGATTCCGTGACTGGAATATTTCTTCTGCCGATATAATTTTCAATGGCAATAACATCAATCTACACCTAAACTATGTTGCCAGATCTCTGTAAGATGTGACATACAGTGTGATGATAAAGTTTGGAACACGATTAATAAATGCGTCATTTAATTTTTTAGGGAAAACGTTCGGACAGGTCAATTTTATCTTTTCAATTACCAACTTAACTAAACTAAATGCTATTTTTTTAACACAAAAAAATATAGTGTAAGGTATTGATTTTTTATCATCATTTAAGTAGTAAGCATGTCCATGGAACAATAACATAAATATGGTTGGCTGAGTGAAGACTGGAACCTGTGATGGGCACTAATAAGTACACTTGGAAAACCCAAATCACCACAGTGTGATGAAGTATTATTTTCTATTGGTCTGTGATACCGCATAATTACTGAGTAAATAATTAATTAAATAGAAAATATTTAAATACAAACTATATAAATATTTACAAAAATATTTTTCACCATGAAATATTTTAAGGCGATTTATATTTAATTAAACGTGTATTTCGTACTTATTATCTTATCCGGCTGTGATAAGGTGACTAAATTCCAAGCATCGCGGAGATTTTTGGCCGGTGGTGAAATTTATATAAAAACGGACGCCACACGATATAGAGGAGTATTGGTAATTCTGCTAGTAAGCCGACAACAGCGAACCGTCACCAGCCCGTAATTTTAAATTTTGATTGAGCTAAAGTTTATGTTGCAATTCAGTGGATATAGAAGAGTTCATGTCTGTTTAAAGTCTTAAAAAAAAAAGGAAATCGCCCAAGAAAGTTGTAAATGACTCACATAGAGTGCACTGGCACTTCCAGCGGTTCACAGGCTGATGTCAGCCCTTCGCCTGAAGTCCCACATGTGTTGATTTTCTGCAGAAGGAAATCTAAGAGCTACCAGGGTAGCATCAGCATTTAGCGCTTCCCATAGGCGATTAATTACCCCCAAGATAGGAGCCAGTAGTTGTCAGAGAAGCTTGTGGGTGTGGCGACAAGAAATGAAATGTACACTCAAGAGGTGAGGTAGACAAATGGGTGGAACTTGAATGTGAAAATAACTGAAGGTAGACCTAAAGATAAACCTGAATCTTAACAACAAAGGTATATTTGAACGGTCAACTCGGACAGTAAAGGTATATTTGAACAGTAAACATGGATCTGAACTGGGAACTTGGACAGCAAAGGTGTATCTAAACGGTAACAGTATACGGAGAATTTGAATGTAAAGGTAGTCTTGAATCCGAAACCGAAACACTGTAATTACAACAAATAATGCCGTTAGCAAGCTGCCGCTGCATTAAAAAGTCTATTAAAGACTTACCGTTTAATCATTTTTTAAACGGGTTGTTGCAAGCGCGGAACTAAAGCAATCTATTTGAACAATATTTACACAAAGTATACATGCCATGAAGACGTTGCGTTTCACTCGCCTGTCTGAGACTCTCCTCATTTGCATCTTCGCGTCTTAGTTAACTGAACTAGTGACGCTTCAGAATCGTGCGCGGACCTGTCGAATCTCTGTTGTTTGGAAGTTCCAACGGCTACAGCCACGTGTGATAGTGGGGGTCGGCGCAGGTCTGGGTAACAAGATAACATTTCCCCTTAATACCTTTTGAAAACTCCATGCATAATTTGTGCCTTTACCACAGAGAACTACGTTTTAAATATATAAATCGATATTTACATACAGACTTGGAGACTACTTCTCTGGCTTCACTGTTGGTTGTAGGTGAAGGACGTAGCCAGCGCGTAAGCTAACTGGAGCAAGTGGCCCTTTGAATTATGGATGTTCTAGGGTGTTCTTCAACGTTTCTGTGACTATAGTTTCGCTGCTTGACAGCATTCTCAGAATTCGAAGGGCCACTTGCTCCAGTTAGCTCACGCGCTGGCTACGTCCTTCACCTACAAAAACAAAAACCAACAGTGAAGCCAGAGAAGTAGTCTCCAAGTCTGTATGTAGTATGGACAAGTTTCACCAAGTAAGGGCAACAACAATCAATAAATCGATATTTCTTTATTTCTAAGAAAGACCCTATTGTTCGCATTGCTTAACCGGCTGAATATGCCACTGCCGCAGAATAACGATCTTTTCTTTAGGAAAATACTCCACTGTTAATATACTTTACAATTGATGCAAATAAAGGGGAGGCAGTAAGAGCGCTACGATGGTAATTTTCAACAGCAAATTTTCAACAAATCTTTTCAAAACAAAACTTGAATTGTTGTTCAATAATGAAGTCACCTTTTCTTGTTTAAGCTTCCCTTGAGGTTCTAGATCTCTCAGCAAGCGAGTTACGGTAATGAATAAAACATAACCGTTACAAGGGTTTAAATCTGGCGAATTTCCAGGCTATTCTATTGTCACTTCGCCCAATCAATCTCCTAAGAGAAATGTATTACAGTTATTAGAAGATACCGTTGATCCAGCGCTAACAGACATTTGTAAACAAAGTGACCGTAACTAATGGTTGTCATTAAAAAAAACTTTTTCACCTATTTCTGCACGGTGACGTCATAAATGGAATTTTTACGTCACAAGTTGGCAATTGAAAAGATAATTAACCTGTCAGAGCGTTGAAAAAATTGAATAACGCATTTATGAATTATGTTTCAAACTTTATCATCACACTGTATACTAAGGGTTACAAAGTGATTGCATCTAACAATAATTAAAAAAATATATTCTCAGTTTGTTTCAAGCAGGTAGAGGGTCCTGCTTGCAGTAACAGAAACAGTATATTTTTTGCAAATAAAGTTGATTGATAAAAGCATTATGAATATAACCAATACAATTTTTTATACAAAGTGGCGCAGCGAAACCGAAACAGACCCAGGTTTTCATATTTCTTGTTAGTTAAAAAAATCAGTCGTACGCGTCCATTTTTATTTCGAGGGGAAAACGTTTTGCCGATATTTTCAACCCTGTCAATTCATCCCTCTAGCTGTTGGTGAGTTTTACCTCGGAAATTTTAAACGGAAAGATGTATTGATTGTCTCATATTGAAAAGAATCAAATTCTCTTTCTGAAAAGTCTCAGTTTTTTAAAATTGGTTCAGTAGTTTTTGAGATGACGCATTTCAAAGTGTTGCTCGCCAAAAAAAAAAAAACCAAACAAGTTTCTTACATTATTTTTTATCACCGTAAGAGTATAAGTATTGACCTCTAGCTTTTATGCAATAAAACAAGTTTTGTTCAAAGCGGTTTTGAACGTAAGACTAGATGCATTCTTGCATACTTTGTCCCTATATTGGGGTAGAAATGGGCCAGGGCTAACAATTTTTTAATTTTTTTTTTAAATTGTTAGTTGGTTGTATACCGTCTCTATTTTTAACACTCTGTGTTATTTGGAGCGGGCGTGACAACATAGTACTTGGTTCCGAACTAGGTGGCGACACGTTCACCACTCACTTAGCGGTTTTGAACGTTACGAAGCATTTCAGATGAAATTTGTCCACATTCGGCGATGTGCGTTGGCGTAAATCATAAATAAGTCAGCGTACACATACTTTGCGCATGTCGTGGTACATGCGCCCAGAGCATAACTCTCTCGCACCCCCAGGCTGTCGATGTATATCGCAGCCCCGGAGGATTGCTGATCCTGCAGCTGCAATCCGTCGGTAAAACAGACCAGGCTTGTGGGCTGGAATGTAACCCCATTTTCCCTCCACTGATCCCTACTGGGGATCCTGAGGGTATATGGCGTAGTCAACCTAATATTGTCTTCTGCATTCCGTACCTTGATGGTGGAAATCGTAATTTCCTTTTCCATCTCCTTGGCGACTCTTGCATGTCCAATTATTGCTCTCTCTCCGCACCAGTTTCCAGACTGTCGCATTCTAAGACGCGACGCCATAGCCTCCCTTCTTAAACATATAGGAAGCGGTGGCAGCATCAGCAAGACCTCTAGTGCGGCTGAGAGTGTCGCTCTCATAGCGCCAGTGATACCCAGGATTGCCAGCATTTGGACTTTGGCCAGCTACTTGGTAGCAGGTTGGTTTACACCACACTACCAGACCAACGCCCCGTACATGATTTTCGGCCTGACGATCGCAGCGTAAATCAAATGAAGGATCCGAGGATTAAGTCCCCAGATCCTCCCTATCACTCGACGCAGCTGCCGGAGGGTCGCTACTCCCTTCCTTACTACTCGTTCTATTTGCGACCCCCATGATAGTTTGGAGTCCAGGACCACCCCCCGGATATTTGACTTCCCGCACTAAAGCTAAAGGTTTTCCTAACGTCACCGGCGCGCTGAACCCCTCCATATTCCTCTTCTTGGTGAATAGGATCATCTACCTCTTCGCTGGGTTTACAAAGAGTCCCAGTTCACCACACCACATTTTAATTATGCTACCAGTAGCTTGCATGCACGCACAGACGACGCTGAGGAATTTGCCGGTGACTAAGACCAGCCCATCATCAGCGTACACCATAGATGAGGCGAAAGGCAGCTGTCCTGAGGACAGGCGCTCGTCACTCCAACGTCCAGTCCTCGGCCTCTCAAGGTCAGCGAGACTACCCTGTCCTCCAGCATGCTCGCCACCCAGGCCACTCTAATTAAATGTGCATTATCTATTATCGTGGGAAAAAGTTTTCCAATTTCGAAAGAATCCGCCATTTTAGTTGAGGGGCGCTGCTGGCAGCTTGTAAAATAAAAATACAGGCGGCTGTTCGGCGGTGCAGTTCAAGTACTTGTCGACGTTGCTTGATTGAAGTCAAGCACAGTCAGTTATGGCGTTTGATTATAAATAAATATTTTAATGACTTTTCGTAATCAAATTGTCAGTCAATTTTCAAGGCCACATTTTTTTGAGAGTTCTAATAAACTCTCAAATCGTTTTAATGTATTTCTGTAAATATGTTTTTTTCTGATTTTATGCAAAAAAAGTTTTGGCGAATTTTCTAGGAAAAAACTTATTTACCGAAAACCCCCCCTGAGTGGCATGAGAATTGAGAAGCTAAAGATGGTTGGCTATGTGGTTTTGTAACACGACATCTTACGCTTAGTTTAAGGAAACCTGGGAATACCAGTTTTAGTATAACCATATCTTCAATAGGCATAAAGTAAATCATTTTTTTGAAAATATGGCGATGTTTTGAAGATAATTAAATTGTCATCAGAAAAAATATATATAATATGGATGAAACTGGAGGTGCTACCATTATGAAACCAGGCAATGTAGTTTCTACAGCTGGGAGAAAATAACTACTCAATCCCATTCAAGAACCTCTTTTCAGATTTTTTCTATCGCTTTTCCTTTTCTTACAATAGAGCCGAGACATCGAGTTTCGCTCACCCTGTACAGTAGCACAATGGATCACATATCGAACATTTGCGTTAACCACTGTTGGACATATAAGTCCCATTATTTAAGCCGTCGAATTTCTTTTATATTCTGTTGTTAACTCGATTTGTTAAAGTACACAATAAGCTAAAATATATCCCTTACTTTATGATATCTTTTTATATTACAACAGTGATTTTTTAAATGCGCTATTTGAACTGATTAAGTCTTCCGGGACAATCTGTATTTATATATTACACATTTATTAGATCACCTTATAATATAATAAATTTACGGAGTGTACTTACCAGCAATGGAGGGTGGTATAAGAAGTTCTGAGTCGTTGTTTTTATATCGATAGGCCGTTATTCCAGGAATTCCCGGAGTGCCGTCTATTCCCGGCTTGCCCTGTCTGCCTCTCGGTCCAGGAATCCCTACAACAAAGTAAGAAATACCTCAATCGTAGGCGCATTTCACACCGCAGATCAGACAGCTTGACACAAACACCCAAATATTCCAATTAACTACGTGCCCCGCTGGTTTTGGACATTGCTTTTGTTGCAGCTGTCTGATTATTGATGTTATTATTATTCTAAAGTCTAATGGGGAAATTTATGGTAGTCTTAGCGAATTTTCGATTCAAATGACTTGGAAAGAATAATTGTAATAAATTTTTAGCGAATTGCTGGTCACAGTAGTTTTACAGTTTAGCTCTCCCTACCAGCCAGATTTGCGCCACACGGATTTCTGTGCTCGTGTTCAAGCGGTGTTGCAACTTCCTTCTCTACTTCCCTGTTTTTAATAAGGAAACTAAATAGAAAAAATACTGACAAAATATGCGCGTTATGGTAACGAATAAGGTATTAATACGTGTTATGGAATAAATACAGACGCACTAAATGCGTTATAAGAAGTAATGTAAGGATATAATTAAAAATAAAAAGTCTGGACGCGGCAAGTGTGTTATGGTAGCGAATTGTTTTAAAAATATTTTTAATAGCAAACGTCTTTCTTTGATGTAAGCAGGCATCAAACTTGGTTGCCTATATAGTAGCAACAATGTACCATATTTCATCGAAATAACTTTCTTGTTTGAAAATATATAAACATTTTTCAAAAGTCTGGTTGCAGCAAGTGTGTTATGGAAGTGAATTTCCATAAAAATATTTTTAATAGCAAATGCGAGCAGGCATCAATCTGCATACCGGTATAGCCTATGTAGTAGACACAATGTACTATATTTTATCAAAATTACTTATGGTTTGAAAATCTAAAAAAAAGATCCGAAAATAAACTTAAATGTTGGTTTTCTAACCAACAAAGCTTACGTTAATAGCAAATTGAGTTATTGAAGTTTGAAGGATTTAATGAAAATTCGGTAAATTTGCAGATTAGCTCTCGAATGCTTTTCAAAAAATTGCTTTCATAAACATTACTAGGACTCCACCAGGATGCACAAATCACAAGAAAAATTTCTTGTTCACACCCCACAAGGAAGTTACGGGACTGGGAGTGAATAGGGGTGCTGGGCGGGGTAGGTAGTAAAAAGGAAATATGAGCAGAAAATGCAAAGAAAACTGCTTGAAAGCTGTCTATTTGAAGCCATATCCCCATTAAACCCTGCCTACCCCGCACAGCACCCCTATTTGCTCCAGATCACGTAACTTCCTTGGGGGGCATGAACAAGAAGTTTTTATTGTGGTTTATGCAACGAGGATGGTTGTAAGCACACAGGGGGGGGATGCATACGACGAAGCAGACCCCCCGGTTCGACTTGTTACAGGGGTGGGGGTTGGGGGGTGTCTGCTTCGTCTTGGGGATTTTCCTTCCCCCTCGCGTGCATACAACCACCCTCGCTGCATAAACCACAAGAAAAAAGTCTTGTTCCTACCCGCCAAGGAAGTTACGGCACCTTGGGAGATAGGGGTGTTGTGCGGGGTAGGCAGGGTTTAAGGGAGATATGTGAAGATGCCAAGATGTGAAAAAGACAGCTTTCAAGTCCGCTTTATTCGAATTTTCTGCTCACATTTCCTTTTTACTACCTACCCCGCCCAGCACCCCTACTCACTCCTGGTCCCGTAACTTCCTTGGGGGGTGTGAACAAGAAATTTTTCTTGGGGTTTGTGGATCCAGGGGGGCACTAGGCAGGTTTCTGAAAACAGTTTTTCGAAAAGCGTTCGGGAGCTAAACTGCAAATTTACCGAAAATTAGCTACCAAAACGCACTTACTGCGTCCAGATTTTTTTCTTACAAACGCATCATATTTCGATAAAAAATGCAAAAATGCATTAACGAATTTGTTCTGCGAAAATTAGCTACAAAAATTATAGACCGTTAAACTATAAACTTCACTAAACCTACAGCGAAAGAATCAACTTAACTAAACCGACAGCCAAAGCATCAGAGAGAGGGTCTATTTGAAATGAATTTTTTGTAAATATTTTAGTAAAATGAAGGGCAACGACGGTTGAATCTGAAACTTAAAGGTTTGCAGAACACTCTTTTTGCAACATTTTCTTTTCAAAATCCGTATTTGTTTCACGTTCTTTGCCTAAACATTACCAATTTTGACGTTTAAAATCTTTTTAAATACCGACTTTGACTTTTTGAAAAAACCCCCTTTTTTTAGATGCCTATAAGTTCTTTGTCTTTTAACTTACAGACCTAATGGCACGTGGGTCACTCTTTAAAATACAAACACGCGTACCAAATTTGGTTGCCCTTACTTTGTTATTTACGGAGATGTTATTTTTTTTAGAAAGAAAACACAACATTTTCCGGGAAAACCTGGTCCGATTTTTCTGGCTAACGAATTTATCCAAGTCACTTACAAAAGGAAGGTACTCACCAAATTTGATCAAGATCGGTCCATTATTTTTTGAGTTATCGGTGTGACATACATACATACATATATATATATATATATATATATATATATATATATATATATATATATATATATATATATATATATATATATATATATATATATATATATATATATATATATATATATATATATACTCAAAAAATTAGCTGTTTCTTGGAATTTTATTACAATTTATGGGGGCAATATTAGATCGTACGTATATTTGTCGTCTATACCACAGTTCGTTGCTATACTGTTCATTTCGTATGCCTATTTGGAGAATAGAGACTGGCGAAGCAGTTTGAAAACCCATAATTTTCTGGCGAAGCAGTTTGAAAACCCATAATTTTCTGGCGAAGCAGTTTGAAAACCCATAATTTTGATCGGTGTCTCTAAATAATGGTGAGGTATGGCCGGGAGAACATTGGAGAAAATAATTCGTCGGGCTGATGATATAAGTCTGCGTATGGTTGTTCTTTGTCCTCATATGTCTATGGTAGTATGGTTTTCACTTAGATAGTCAACAGACTGGATAGTATATAAGAAGATACATTTTCGTGAATTTTCTTAGAAAAAATTCACTAATGAGGAGATCTCGACTTTTGAATTTTGAAAAAATTTCTTCAAATGAGCGCGATCTAGGACCCCTAGAACCCATATCCGGGGTGAGTTTCAATTTTTATATGTTTATATATATATATATATATATATATATATATATATATATATATATATATATATATATATATATATATATATATATATATATATATATATATATATATATATATATATATATATATATATATATATATATATATATATGTATCACACCGATAACTCAAAAAATAATGGGCCGATTTTGATAAAATTTGGCATGTACGTTTTTTTTGTAAATGGCTTGGATAAGTTCGTTAGTCAGGAAAATCTGACGAGTTTTTCCGGGAAAATTTTGAGTTTTTATTCGAAAAATTTTTTTATCTCAAAGAATAATAAGCCGATTTTGATAAAATTTGGCATGTACCTTTCTTTTGTAAATGGATTTGACAAGTTCGTTAATCAGCATAATCGAACTAGGTTTTCCGGAAAAATTTTGAGTTTTCATTTGAAAAAAATTTTTATCTTAAAAAATAAAAAATCTATGATAACCAAATTTGGTAGGTAGGTTTACGATATAAAAAGTAAACTATACATCAAAACTAAGAGTTCTATGTTACAAGAAAAAAAAGTTATAATAAAATATTTTGTGCCAGATCATTTCTATGAAAATTCACAACCATAACGCACTTGCTGCGTCCAGGCTTTTGTTTGTTTCGAATAGTTTTTTTTTTGGTTAATATTTTGAAATAGTTTTGATTTACTTTTAAGTTGAAGCCCCTGATTTATAAATCAGAGTTGTATATTTAAAAAGTATTGTATTTTACCATTAATGCACTTTCAAATAAAAAAGCCCGTGTCTGCTACAATTACGTTTTACACTTTATAGAGACACCGAAATCAAAAATAATAGAGGGACAAAATTGATGATGACAAGAGAATAAAAATGTTACTTAACTGGCGAGTAGCTTCCATCTATAATTAAGAACGGACATTGATTGATGGCGGCGTTTAATATCGCAGAGAGATAAGAAAGTCACCCTATCAACAAGAAACTCACTCTAGCACAAAAATAACTTGAGCGTTCTGTAGGCCTCACATTTATCTTTGAAACCATGAAAATTATATAACTTCATATAATTATATGGAGTTATATACTTATAATTATAAGTAAACACAAAAGTGGTTTGTATGGTTTTAGTCAACTACACAAAATAAAAATCCTATATTTAATTAAGCGTGGTTAGACTTTAGGAAATAACGTTAACAACGCAATTTAGTGGATTTACTGTTGATTTTCAATTTCTTTCACAGTGTTATAATCATACTCTAAATGCGATATCGTCTTGTTTGTGGCAATCACGACTACCTATGTTTTTTACATTTTGTTACTATTAGTATCCAGAATCGGGGTTAGTTTCATTTTTGTGAATTTTCTTTAAAAAATTCACTAATGAGGAGACCGCGACTTTTGAATTTTGAAACATCTCTTCAAATAAGCGCAAACTAGGACGCCTAGAACCCGTATCCGGGGTCAGTTTCAATTTTTATATGTTTATATATATATATATATATATATATATATATATATATATATATATATATATATATATATATATATATATATATATATATATATATATATATTGCTATGGTATTGCACTTTTAACTGTTGAGCATGAGAATTTTAATTATTATGTTTTTCTCTTTCTTATAAAGTACTTATTTTTATTGCTCATTTAAAGTATTAACACTGATAAAAATGAATTTATTGCCAATATTTCTTTACTTACCGTGGTATCTGCAAATTTTTCTCTTATCTCACGGGTAGAGTTTTAATATTGGGCTAGAATTTTGTTTTGAAATTCCGTTATAACATTCTCAATTGAGTTTTTATTACTTTTATTCTTTTAATTTATAATCATTTGAATATAGGCTTCTTTAGTGATATTTTTTTGGTCAAATTATCAGACTATTTAAATAAAATCTATTATCTTTATTCTTGATAATTTAAACTCTTTTCAAAATATAGCTATACAGGTGTGCAGAAATTGTGAGCAAAAAATTCAGGGGGTTATTCTACTCAAAGAATTAATGCCTCTAGTTTCTATAATAGTTTTTCGAAAACTCAAAAATAACGGAGTTATAGGGTGACAAAAAAAAATGTTTTTTTTCAAATTTTTGTCGATAACTCTTTTTGTCGCGAATCAATTCTCTTCAAATGCACACGTATATAATATGCCTCTGTATTTACGTATTTAAATTTGACATGGATCTATCTAAATTTAAAGGCCGAAGCTGCCCTTGACCAACAGATAAGGACCAACCTAATGTTCTTAAATCTTTATCTCAAATCTAACAATACACGATTAAAGGGAATTATAAAATCTTAAAAAAGGTCATCTTGTTGCATCTCAATAAAACTAACCGTTTTCGAGAAAAACGTTCTACAAATTTTTTGCTGGTATGATTGAATACGAAATCACCTAATCTCATTTTCAATATTAACGGAGCGTGCTTTGAAAACATTCTCTGTCAACAAGATCATGTGGCGTTAGTTTTGACAGATAATAGTTTGTTGTCATTTTACTTGCGGAATAGTAGAGATTAATTATAAAATACGATAAATAATAATAATTATTCTTACTTTGAACTACGTGACATGCATTATTATTATGATATAGCTGGCGGCAATGCCCTTGCTGCAAGACGTTTGTATGCTGAAGCATTTCCAAATAGAAGGGTACTACAATCCCGAATATTCAATAATATCCATGGAAGACTGGGAGAATTCGGATCATTTAGAAGTACATTTCAAGATGTTGGCCGTCAGCGAAGTACTCGAACTCCTGGAGCAGAAGTCGGTGTATTAAATGCAATCGAGAATAATCCCAACTTAAGTGTACGGTTAGTCTCTACTCAGGAGAGTATCCCGAAAAGTTCTGTGCATGAAATTCTCAAGGAGCAGCTTTTTCATCCTTGCCATTACCAGAATGTTCAAGCTTTATCTCCTGAAGATCCTGAAGCTCGCGTGAATTTGTTCACTATAATTCGAAATCTACATAACAACGATCACAATTTTATATCATCGCTTCTCTTCACAGATGAAGCTGGATTTGGACATGACGGTTTGATCAACCTTCATAATGAGGATTATTGGTCTAATGAGAATCTTCACGTGGCGATATAACGCGGTTCCAGAATAAGTTTTCTGTTAATGTGTGGGCGGGAATTTTAGGAGACCGTTTAATTGGGCCACATTTCTTCCCTCAAAGACTTAAAGATGAGATATACTTAAATTTTTTAGGAAACCAGTTATCCACTCTATTGAATGATGTACCCCTCCAATCAAGAAATACAATGTGGCTTCTGCAGGACGGCGCGTCGCCACATTTAGTACAGCGGTGAGGGAATTTCTTAATGAAACATTTCCTGAGAGGGGATACGACACGGTGGGTTGGTGCAGTGGGCTCCTAGATCGGCTGATTTGAATCCAATGGATTTTTTCTTTTGGGGTTACCTAAAATCTCTTGTATACAGGAGTCCAATTCAAAACGTTGAAGATCGCAGGCAAAGAATTTTTGATAACTGTGAGGTAATCAAGCAAAAAGACGGAATATTCGCTAGAGTTTGTCGGAATTTTCTGAGAAGAATTGATTTATGTGTTGAGATGGAAGGACATCACTTTGAAACTTTGTTATAATATTTAAGTGTTATGATTTTTAATAAATTATTGTTATAATGTTTAAATGTTGCAAGTTTTAGTAAGTAATAAAAAAAGAGCCCCTATAAAATCTGCTGATAATTTTACATTAGTAATATTAATAAAAATATAACACTTTATTTGTCAAAACATGTGACATAATTGTTTTCTAGGCAATTACCGTGACTGTTTTCAAAGCACACGCTATTAACATTGACACATGGATGAAGTGATTTCATAATCAATCAATACCAGCAAAAATTTTGAAGAACATTTTTCTCGAAAACGGTTAGTTTTATCGTGATGCAACAAGATGACCTTTTTTTAACATTTTATAATTCACTTTAATCGCGTATTGATAGATTGGAGATAAAGATTCTAGCAAAAAAGTTATGAGTCCTTATCTGTTGGTCAAGGGCAGCTTCGCAACTTGCTGCGTTCCGAATCTTTTTGTAATTGATAAGATAACACCAAAATTAATAAAATATTCATAATGAAAAATCAAGATATTTGTTATAAAAGTTCGTAATATGATTTAAACTAAAGTAATTGTTCAAATTCTGCACCGTCTACAACTTGACAGTGATATAATCGATCAACAAAATGTCTTACTGAATTTTGTATCATCTCTGGCGTAATATGGCTGATTTCTTCAGTTATCCGCGCCTGTAGTTGTTCTAGATCATTAGGTCGTTTCTTATACACTTGATATTTCAAGTGATCCCACAAAAAGATGTCCAGTGGTGACAGGTCTGGAGAACGAGCTGGCCACTCCATAGCTCCTCTGCGTCCGATCCAGCAGCCAGGATATATTTGGTCCAAATAATCACGGAAATTACTCGTAAAGTGTGGCGGAGTTCCATCTTGTTGGAACCAAATATCATCGCCTGGATGATTAGGTCTCATTTGATTTGGAAAGATTGCTCTAAATGCTGGTAAAATTTGGTTTCTCAATAAATTAAAGTAGCCATCACTATTTAAATTTCTGCTAATAAAAAAAGTCCAATAAATTTATTTTTTGACCAAACCAGCCCACAGGTTCACTTTTTTGAGGATACTGCGTATGGACTTCCTCCATTAAATGAGGATTCTCTGTTGACCAGAAACGACAATTGTGCCTGTTAACCGAACCACTCAAATGAAATATTGCTTCATCTGAAAAAACGATTTCATTCACAAAGTTAGGCCGAGCTTGAATAATTTCTGTCATTATTTCAGAAAAATTTAGTCTGGGTCATATTCAGATGAACCACATGCATTTCAAAGGGTTTCATTTTTTTCGGACTTCAGAATTTTATGAGCACTTTCGGAATATGTCATGATTTTGACCCAATTATGATGTAGATTCATGAGGATTTTCTTGGACTGATAATAGAACATTTAACCCTGTGTCTTCGCAACTTACTGTTATTGTACGTCCACTTCTTGACAAATCCCTTACTTGGCGAAATTCCTCATACTTTTTAACAACATGATGCACTGTACTTTTACTAATTTGCCTATCCCAATGAAGAGTATTAAATAAAGTGCGAACTTCCTCCAACGATCGTTGATGATCACCATATCTGTACATCATCAAGATGTCAAGGTGCTTAGATTTTGTGAGTTTAACTGCCATTTTCAAAAGTTTTAATTGCACAATTAAAAGCAAAACAACGACAACAATTGACAGGTGACAATGTTAACGCAGTACCCGAATTATCTACTTTATTTACACCAGTACATTTAGGTAGGTGTTGGAGAAACAAATTGGTACGCCCCTGTCTCTTTACTTTCATTCGGTTGCACTATCATTTAAGTTTTTACCTGGAATTATTTATCTCTGGATTTCCCAGTCTTTTCCAATTTGCTGGTAATCTTTATCCTCTAGACGTCTGTATCGCATTAGGTTTACGCATGAACAATGCCATACAAAGAATACTTATATACCGTTAGGTTCATCATTGTAAATAGCTTGAGCTGTTTCTGACGTATTCTTTAGATGCACCCAGTGGATTTTCTTCACTAGGAATAATGCTTCTACCTAGTTGGCCATTCTGCATTACTGACATTATGTTATGTCAACTACGTCACCTAGCGTTACGGGAAAGCTCGATAAAAGCAAGCCTTTCGCAAGGTACGAGTCAGTCCTACGCCAGATCTCATCTTCTTCGCTTCGTTCCGAGTTTCAAGTTCCTAATTTTCTACTCAAACACCGCTCGCCAGTTCGGTGCTACAGTTCTACGTTCGATCTCCTCTTCTTAAATTCTTGGGACTCCGAGTTCCCAATTTTCTACTTAAACACCACTCGCGTGTTTAAGCCAGTTCAGTGCTACAGTTCTACATTCGATCTCCTCTTCTTAAATTCTTGGGACTCCGAGTTCCCAATTTTATACTTAAACACCGCTCGCGTGTTTAAGCCAGTTCAGTGCTACAGTTCTACGTTCGATCTCCTCTTCTTAAATTCTTGGGACTCCGAGTTCCCAATTTTCTACTTAAACACCGCTCGCGTGTTTAAGCCAGTTCTACGCTAGATCTCATATTCTTGGCCTCGTGGAACCTCGAGTTCCTAATTTTTTACTTAAACACTGCTCGCGTGTTTAAGCCAGTTCAGTTCTACGTTCGATCTCCTCTTCTTAAATTCTTGGGACTCCGAGTTCCCAATTTTATACTTAAACACCGCTCGCGTGTTTAAGCCAGTTCAGTGCTACAGTTCTACGTTCGATCTCCTCTTCTTAAATTCTTGGGACTACGAGTTCCCAATTTTATACTTAAACACCGCTCGCGTGTTTAAGCCAGTTCAGTGCTACAGTTCTACGTTCGATCTCCTCTTCTTAAATTCTTGGGACTCCGAGTTCCCAATTTTCTACCTAAACACCACTCGCGTGTTTAAGCCAGTTCTACGCTAGATCTCATATTCTTGGCCTCGTGGAACCTCGAGTTCCTAATTTTTTACTTAAACACTGCTCGCGTGTTTAAGCCAGTTCAGTTCTACGTTCGATCTCCTCTTCTTAAATTCTTGGGACTCCGAGTTCCCAATTTTATACTTAAACACCGCTCGCGTGTTTAAGCCAGTTCAGTGCTACAGTTCTACGTTCGATCTCCTCTTCTTAAATTCTTGGGACTCCGAGTTCCCAATTTTCTACTTAAACACCGCTCGCGTGTTTAAGCCAGCTCTACGCCAGATCTCATCTTCTTCGCTTCGTGGAACCCCGAGTTCCTAATTTTCTACTTAAACACCGTTCGCGTGTTTAAGCCAGTTCAGTGCTACAGTTTTACGCCAGATCTCATCTTCGCTCCTTCTTCGCTCCTTGAAACCCTGAGTTCCAAATGTTCCACTTAAACATATCTCGTGTGTTTAAGCCAGTTCAATTCTACAGTGCCGTTCTACAACGAATCTCATCTTCAGCGCTTTTTGGGACTTCTGGGATCACCATCTTCTACCTAAACATCGCTAGTGTGATTACGCCACTTCAATTCAAACTCCAATCTTCCTACAGAAATTCCGTTCGTACAGTATTACAGTGAAAAGTCAGTGTTTTCTTCGAAATTGTAAAGTATACGCGCAGTTGTGAAATCTCCTGAATAACCCATTAAATCAAGTGTAAAACCGCAAATTGTAAATAAATGTTAAGTTCAAAGTGTATATAGTAACAATACAACATATATAAATATAAAAAAGTGTATTATTAAAATATTATGGAATCCAGTGCACCTAGAGTTATAAATACAGTCCACATCTTAAACACATTCTTCTTCCAACGCTAATTAGCAAAGCCGACTAGTTAGCGAGTGTGGGATCAATCCACTTGCAAAAAACATTAGGAAAAGAAAACAAGCTCTTTCTCTCCCAGTGTTATCTTATCAATTACAAAATTGATGTTTCAGAACGTAGTTTTTTTATCCTGTACCCGAAAATGGTAAATAATACAGTGTCCCTTTAAAAAAAAAATAAGTTGGAGTCATTTCCTGTTAAACCGGAAGTAAGAAAAAAGTGAATGTGTTTAAAAATGTAATTAGGTTTTAGGTTTGATTAAACAGACATTATGTATAAACTCTACTAAAATTGATCAACCCTGACAGTGTGCGGACTTTTTTTGAAAGTCAGTATAATAATATTAGCAATACTTTATCGCCGGACAATATGCAATTTAAATATAAATGAAAAAAACACACAATAAAAAATAATAAGTCTGAATATGAGCCTCCTTACAAAAATGTTCCTAAAGAGACCCTTTTCAATCAAACTGGCCGAAAAATAGTTTATATATGTGAAATATCAAATGGATTTTAATTTAATAGATCCAATGTTTGTGTTATTAAATCTTTAATTTTGTGAGTTAGAATATCTATCAAAAAATTACCATCAAAATAAAAAAGAGCTTACCCTTTGTCCCTTGAGGTCCTGGGGGGCCTGGAGGTCCCTGGAGTCCTGGCCGACCTGAAACAGACACATCATCATAAACGATGATTTAAATATTCATACACGCCGCATTTGTAGACAGCAAATATTCTACAGGCAACTCTTTGTTTGAAAAAGGGAGGTTATTTTGGTAACTGCTTCTAGGCATACTTAAATTTTTAATGAGGCGCTATGTTTGACGCGGAAGCAAAGCCTACGTTCTTAGATAATTATATCCGGGAAAATGTTTGCTGGGTTTATTTCACAAGAACCTGTATTTAACGATAAAACAAGAAAACTTTAATTTGCCTTTGTGAATACATTCTTGGTTGATTTGTAAAAAAATGTGATGTATAAATTAGTAAAGAATACACAATTAATGTACTATGTTTCTTTGACATTGACGCTCTATGTACACCTATCTGCGTAGTATGCTTGCCTCTGGCTTAAAATGTCTGATGCAAGTACGCTACCTCAGAAAATCTTAATGAAAATAATAATTTTTACTAAAAAAGTTGAATTTGTGAGTATTGTACAGAGTGTCCAAAATAACTTGACCTAGGTATTCCCTTTTCTGAACAACTTTAAGAGATGTTTGTATTTACGCATCTTTTATATTTAATAATGACATGTGGTTCATTTCTGCGATACGGCAAATCACCCTGTATATGATTACATATTTAAATTACACATAAAATTCTAATAGAAATTGAACATTGCATATGTGTGTGTTTTTGTTTAACTTCGGCATATTTCCGCAACTATGGCCAATCACCGACGCCAGCGAGCAGTTTTACCTCACGGTCCTGGAAATTTTGCTAAACCCTTGCCTTTCTGTAGGGATATTTTACGTGCTCAACATCGCATGGACCCGGGACCGACGGCTTTACGCCCACTCCGAAAAGCGGAACGTGCAGACTATGTGGAAACTGGAACCTGTGATGAGCACTAATAAGTACACTTGGAGAACACCCAAATCACCACAACACATATTTCAGAGACCTTACGATCGTTTCGTTGACAAAGTCAACATCTTCAGAGGAAGAAAATTCTAACATAAAAAACTAGATCCCGTAAATTTATATCGCGTCAAGGTAAACGAACTAGTCCGAAGTAAAGTTGTCGTCCAAGAACGATCGCTTGTTTATTGCGCAGTCAAACAGGTCGGAGACCTGCTTTCATCTTCTGGTCGACAAATTTATGACCCTTATCTAATATGGGTTTAAAAGGACCAAAGTTATTTAAAGAATCAGCACGTTTCCTTTCGATCTAGAAATTTACTATGTGGATATTGATTCATGCCGATAAAGACATCTGGTGAGATAAACAACATAAACTCAACTCATCTTTTTTAAAAATAGAAAACTAAAAACCCAGATGTCTGTCTCACCATGTTAACTCTAACAAAGGATAAATAGTTTCATAAATAGTTTCATAAATATACATAAATACTACATAAAAACTATATTTATATTGATTTTAATTCTACGTGAAAGTATTTATATTGATTACATAGATACAAAAAACCAAACAAGTCTTTAAGTCAAGACAAACATAGAGATTCGTATATGTATAAACCGGTCGAGTTATTGACAATAATTTATTGTTCTACCAGACAAATTAGGAGTATTTAAGCGGTCAAATGCAAAGAGAAAATAAAGGGCTTGAAATTACAGGTGCCGCACGGTTTAGTGAAGTTTTGTTCTTAATAGACCTTAATATAAAAATACTTTCTAATGAATCAAGCATAGTTTGATGTCTAACATTTTTGACAAGTTTCAAATTTTCTTTGTCAATGTGGTGGTTATTATATATATATATATATATATATATATATATATATATATATATATATATATATATATATATATATATATGTTGTGCCACACATAATTTGTCCACGGTCCCATATCGTAACTGTGCAACTTGCTCAAATACAATGCCAGAACTTCGGTTGATGGTAATGTTACAGTTTGTACTGAAAAAGTGAAAAGAGTACCCTGGGATCGAACCCAGTACCCTTCGGTTCAGAGGCACACGTTCTTACCTCTGAACCACCGAGGTTCCCTAAAATTGCATATAATATATCTCTTTTGAGACAATTGACTTAATCTAAAAAAAAAAACAAACAAGTTTGAATGACAATTATTAAATGGGTAGTAGCAGTAAGTTATTGTTTATAAAAACATTATAACACTACTATAACCATGTGGAAGGATAAAGCTTTCATGCTGTGCATTGGTAGTGTTATAATATTATACAGGATGTTCATTAAATGTTTTTCAATTTTGAGATAAAAAACGGCCAAATTTAAATTTATTGAATACAAACCAGCTTTTAGTGAATTTTCCTTAAAAAAATATCACTAATGAGGAGGTCGTGACTTTTGAATTTTGAAACAGTTTCTTCAAATGAGCGCGAACTAGAGGTCCCATATACAGGGTCAGTTTCAATTTATATATATATATATATATATATATATATATATATATATATATATATATATATATATATGCAGGTATTTCTGCTATTTCACACATTTTAGTATTGATATAATTAATATTGACAAAGCATTAGGATTTATAAATTAGAAATTTAGGCCTTCAGCAACTTCTTTAGCTGATTTTTTTTAAGAAGTAAATCTCTTCATCACAATCTCATGTATAAATCTGGCCAGAATAAGTGTTATCTAGAATTAACCAATTAATTATGTTCAGCTCATGATCTGAAAATACTCTATTCACATGTTGTGGCATTTCACCTATCAGAAATTTAAATCTTACACTTTTCAATTATATATATATATATATATATATATATATATATATATATATATATATATATATATATATATATATATATATATATATATATATATATATATATATATTGCTATATATAGCAAATATGTGAGAAAATAGAAACATTATTGTGGAGTAAAACGGGCCAATGTGCCTAAAATTAATACATCCTAATATTTAAATGCCCTGTATAATTGAGAGTGTAAAATATTTTAGGTTAAATAAGAAATAGCATTAGGTAGCAGAATAGAGAACAATGATTTTCTTTTCTTACATGTACTCGTTAAAATACAATAGAACAGTATCCTTGTTTTTATTCATAGAATTTTACTAGAATATAACGATTTTATTTTATTCTTAGGCAGTAAGTACATTTACCATGTTATACATTTATAATAGTAAAGAAAAATAAGTTTTTTTGTAAATACCAATTTAAGCAAAGACGCAGTGTTAGTTGATAAGGATAGTTTTTTTTTGTGTGCGTGTTTCAAAAGAGTAGTGCAACGGACAAAAAGTTGAACAATGGGATAACGAAAGGCATATGAACTTTGTTACCGAGACACAGCGCGAAAAGGTTTTTGTAACACAGGGATAGTTTATTTAAGGGGTCGACGGCAGGTCGATAGGACAATTAGTAACTGAACTTCCCGAAGAGAAACTAGACAATTCGGAATTGAGTGACCAAAACTGAAACTTGAAATTAGTGGCCGTGCTGCGACGACTGAAAATTATGGAAGTTGATAATTAAAACGTAAAAGGCAAGTGCCTGATAATACCACCATAAAAATTTGTGTAAAGAAAATTAAATACCTGGTACACGGTTTGTGCAGACAGTTAAATAAAAATGGAAATTAATTAATAATTACTGACAAGCTGCTAAATCCAAAAGAAGAACAAATAGAAAGTAATAATTACACATCAAATGGAAAGTAATAATTATACATCAAATCGGAAGTAATAAATACACGTCAAATGGAGGGAGCAAACAAGACAACATTCAGTAAGTCGTTTTAGGAACTTTATCGAAATCAATATGCTGAATTTTTTCTATAGTGTGAATAGCTTTTAAGGATAGCTTTGTCCCATTTATGATTTTAATGTAAATTTTAGTTCAATAAGGGGGATGTTATATAAAGGCCGAATCATTATATCATAGTTAGATAATTCATTGTGTTAACTAAATTTGATTTGATAAATTTGATATAACCTTTTTAATAGAAATTTATTAATTTGATCAATCTGTTTAATTTTGACCCCAAATCAAGCAAATATTAATAATATGAAAAAGTAAGGCTATTTTTCACCGTTAAAGTAAAATCAAAAGACCCAATCATACATAACTTTTTTGTGAATTTTCCAAACACTCAGGAATACTATAATTCATAAAACGATATATTAAACAAAAATACCATAGCAATATATATATATATATATATATATATATATATATATATATATATATATATATATATATATATATATATATATATATATAAATATGTTATGTTAATAAAAGCTAATATTTGTGTTTTTTTTATATGTGTCTAATTGAGTAATCAATTACTTTTGAACAATTCTCCTAATGTTGGTGTAGCGAAATTTAAATGTCTTTATCTAGATCTCTCAAAATTTAAAGAAAAAGGTACTGTGTTTTAATCTGGGGAGCTCAAAAATTTAAGACCCTGATGATGTGGTAGGTATTTATTTATCTCTTTGGTATAAAACGGTATAGTGTATTCTTTATCCAATTAAGTCACTGATTATTACAAATCTTAAGGATGGGTAAACTATGTTAGGGTCTGGAAGGTGAATATCACTCTTAGCCTAACGATCGTCCGAATTTAGATCCATGTGAACGCCACCTCGAGATATCGACCACGGATAAACACTTTGAATAAATACACCTTAAAAGAGTAATAACACCTCTTTATCGAGAGAGCAACAAAACAAAATTGTCGTAGCCCTCTTAGTTTCCGAGCTACAGGCCGATATTGAAAATATTGCATTTCAGGTACACCTTGTATTTCAGTTGTTTGACAAATTGTTCAAAAGGTAAAAACGAATTCGTTTACAACTTTTTACGTAGAATCTGGTGGAACAGTTAGTTTTTTCAAATATTACTATTGAAATGTGGACCATTGGTTCGATAAAAAATGTATTAGCACAAATATGATACGGCATACAAAAAGCATAATAGTGTTATAAATATTTATTACGGCGCCAATACTTTTACACTTAAGCCTTAAAGTCAAGTCATTATTACATTATTTTGTAAAATACTTTTTAAGGGTGATTTTTTTGAAGAGCTGTTTTCGGAAGGGGTGTCTTTTGGATATAGGTAATATTTTAGTGAATACAATTTTCATTACGGTGCCAGCATTTTTATAATATTTAAGCCTTGATGTCAAGCCATTATTAAACAAAATAGTTAACGACTGTTATAGGATGATTTTTTTTTGAAGAGTTGTTTTCGAAAGGGCTGTTATTTGGATATAGGTAAAATTTTTACCTCAGTAGCAAGCGGAAACATCTCTAGAACTGTAATTTAAGTGTGTCAAAGAAAAGTTAAGTGAAAGCATAAAGATCACTTTGGTACACAGTTGTTTCTAGAAAATAACATTTTTCCTTGTATTAGTGAATTTTTATTTTAAAAAAATTTACTAATAGAGAGACATCGATGGTGAGACTTTGCAAAAACTCTTTCAAATGAGCGCAAACTAGGACCCCTAGAACCCGTATCCGTCTGATAACTCAAAAAATAATTAACCGATTTCGATGAAACTCGGCAAGTGCCTTTAGTTTATTGATGGCTTGGATGAGTTCGTTATACAGGAAAATCGGACGGGGTTGTCCGGAGAAATTTTGAGTTTTCTTTCAAAAAAAAAATTTTTTCTCCCAAAATTACAAAGCTGTTCTAATGAAATTTAACAAACATATTGCATTGGGAGATATCTTACCACGTACCAAAATTCAATTTTCTAAGTTTATAGAAATTTGAGTTATTCAAATTTTGAATTTTCTTTCGAAAAAAATTTTTTTCTCCGAAAATTACACAGTTATATAAATGCAATTTGGTGGATATCTTGTCTTAGGTAAGACCTCACAACATACCAAATTTAAACTTTCTAAGTTTATATAAAATGTAGTTATTGAAATTTGAAGCATTTAATAAAAATCCACTACCATAACGCACTTGCTGCGTCCCGTTATTATTTAATTCATCATGTTGTCACGACCTAACTGCACAATCATAAATGGTAAATAACTTTTGTCATAATAACTCATTACGGGGGAAAATGTCAGCCGTGCATTTGTTAAGAATGAGTTATGTCTTGAAACAATAGTGACGAGTCCAACTTGAAACGTTGTTGTTTCTCTTTTATGATAGCTGAAGCTGAAGAAGTTCCTTTTGCGTAACGTCCGGAAAGATAAGACACTTGAGCTTCAACAATCGGAATAATTCCGTTTTATGTCACGTCGGCTTCATGTAATCTCACCACTTAACCTAGTTTAGGTATGCATTCGACACTTTCATGCATGACGTCTCGTATAAAAGACCTGCCTTTGCTAGTCGTATTATATATATTTGTACGTCACATTTCTAGCGTATTATATTGATGTTTTCTGCAGTTTTGCTACACTCAACACTTTATTGTTTACCTATAGTCAAACCTTGACAACTCAAATAAGTACACTTGGAGAACCCAAAACACCACAAGACATTTTAAAAGACCTGACGATCGTTTCACTAACCTGGTTAGCGTCATCAGAGGATGAAAAATTCTAACTATTTTAAAAACGAACATCACCTCATATACCGGATCTTAAGTTAATAGACGGCACCAAGAGGGGAACTAGTCGCAGGCAAATTCTGCAGTGTATTGTATTTTTATCTCCTCAGTTCACTACTTTTTTTCAGAAAATTCATTAAAAATTAAATTGTTTGCGCTAAGAATCAAACCCTTGACCGTGACTACGCGTTGGCTACATACACAACAGAATCGTTAAGCTCAAATTTATTTATATTGCAAAAATGACGGGTGATAACCATAATTTTACTAAATAGATGTACAGAACATTGTGTACATTTGTCCCAGCGCTGCCACCATTTGCGGTATATAATATAAATGATATCGATTGCGTATATTTTTTTATTAATTTTTCCATTTATACACTGGCAGTTTACAAATAAAATAGAATTATTGTTATTGCTCATATAATTGTCAACAAATTCTTAAATTGTATACATTGAAAAGGGTGGTTATATTGTAAATGTATATATACAGGGTTTCTCACCGCAGCCGTTCGTGAGAAGTTTTCGTGGTTAGAAATAACTTAGAATTCTGAATTTTTGGACTCCTGGGTTATTCAAAATTCTCTTTCATTTTAAAATATTTTCAAGGTCATACCACTTCCGGTTATTCCGGAAGTCGCCATTAACTTTCTTATTTTAAATAGAACACCCGGTATATTATTCCATTTTCGGATTGCTGAAAAAATTTCATGATCAGGTTTCCCTTTACTTATTTTCAACTGTTTCTTAGATATCTTAAATCTTTTGATAATTTTGAAAGATGTAGCCTTATTTTCAACACTGTGCCTTTCACCCATTTTCGACTATTTGTAAACGCTTCTGGGGTAGACGAAAGCACAAGAATTATACTTTCGAAATCCATGCTCACATTGATGTATCACATACAGGTGTCCCAAATTCTATGCCCAATTACATCATTTTACAAGTTGAAAAAGTTTGTTATTTCAAATATAACACCCTGTATATTATTAGATGGTCGGATGCAGAATTTGATTCTAAATCGATTCGCTATAAGGTTCCCTATACCTATTTCCAGCGGTTATCTTGTGAATCCATATTTTTTATTTTAATGTGATTTTTGGCAGAAACCGAAACATCGCTTGCTTTTCTAATAAGCCTTGATTTTGACAGGATTTGAAACAATGCTGATTTTATGTCAAAGGAGTATTATCTCACAAAGTACAGTTTATAATGGAGAATATTAAAGAATATTCCAATAATATGTTAAATTTGTTTATACGCATGGTGAATGTGAACGAATTGTCAGAAGAACATGCATATTATTTAACAAACGATATCCTGACCTACCAACAATTACTCCCGGGAAATTCGCAAGACTCGAAGCTCGATTTATGCAAACTGGCAGTGTAAGGGCAACTCGACATCACCTAAAGCCCGTAATAGATAATGAAGATAACGAGGTGAATGTATTGGCTTATTTTCAAGCTTATCCACGTAATTCAACTTCAGGAGCAGCGCTGGAGTTGAGTATTTCAAGAGCATCAATCCACAGAATATTACGAAAACATAAAATGCATCCTTTTTCTGAAATAACTGTGCACGGATTACGTCCTGGTGATGAGGCAAGACGAGTCGACTTTTGCGAGTTCATGTGCATAAAAATGACCGAAGATCCGAGATTTCTTTATAAGATTATGTGGACTGATGAATCCAAATTCAGCAGGAAAGGAATTATAAATCGCCGGAATAATCACTACTGGGCACAAAAAATCCACATGTCATAAAGGAACAAAATCACCAGGAACACTTTAGTTTTAATGTTTTTTGTTTACTTATGGACAATAGAGTGACATATCAAGTGTATGATGAAAATTTGAATGGGGCTAGATATCTGGAGATACTCAGAGGGTTTGTTAGTGATTTCTTAAATGCTCTACCTCCACGTGACAGAGCAAACAGTTGGTTTCAGCTGGATGGTGCTCCAGCACATTCCACTCCAGATGTACATCATCAGTTGCCCTTGATGTTCTAGGATCGGTGGATTGGCCCACAGGGACCCTGGAACTGGCCACCCAGATCACTCGATTTAACGCCCTTGGACTTTTACCTGTGGGGCCGTATAAAAGAACTAGTGTACTCTAGTCCTGTACAAACTAGAGATGAATTATTGAATCGTGTTCACGATGCGTTTACTAATCTAAGTCCACACGAACTTTGGAGGTCTGTTTCGCGAGGAGTATATGACAGAGTCATGCAGTGTATGAACCAAAATGGCGGTCATATATCACAATTATTGTAATTTTACATTCATTTACAATTTCTTGTCATTATGTTCCAATTGTCTCATGTTTTTCATTTGTCATAACGTTTAAAATTTTGTTAAGTTTCTGTTTTTGTTTTCAAGTTCCAATTAAAGTTAATTTCTGCCGTTTGCGTCATGTTTATTTAGTTTTGGAAAGCAAGCGATGTTTAGGTTGCTGCCAAAAATCACATTTAAATAAAGAATATGGATTCACAAGATAACCGCTGGAAATAGGTATAGGAAACCTTATAGCGAATCCATTGAGAATCAAATTCTGCATCCGATTATTCAATAATATACAGGGTATTATATTTGAAATAACAAACTTTTTCAACTTTGAAAATGATGTAATTGGTCATAGAATTTGGGACACCTGTATGCGATACATCAATTGTGAGCATGGATTTAGAAAGTATAATTCTTGTGCTTCCGTCTACCCCAGAAGAGTTTACAAATGGTCGAAAATGGGTGAAAGGCACAGTGTTGAAAATAAGGCTACATCTTTCAAAATTATCAAAAGAATCAAGATATCTAAGAAACAGTTGAAAATAAGTATAGGGAAACTTGATGAAACCCATCATTAAATTTTTTCAGCAATCCGAAAATGGAATAATATACCGGGTGTTCTATTTAAAATAAGAAAGTTAATGGCGACATCCTAAATAACCAGAAGTGGTATGACCTTGAAAATATTTTAAAATGAAAGAGAATTTTGAATAACCCAGGATTCCAAAAATTCAGAATTATAAGTTATTTTTAACCACGAAAACTTCTAACGAACGGCTGTGGTGAGAAACCCTGTATATATATATATATATATATATATATATATATATATATATATATATATATATATATATATATATATATATATATATATATATATATATATATTTGTGTGTGTATGTGTATATCAGTAGACCTGGTAAATTGATGAAGAATTTGCCTTATCGAATCGACTTTAAATATTATAAAAACGCAAAACAGCTTACCCCTACTGCTTAAATGGGGACCAGATCTCTTGAAACTAATCTTTTAAACATCTCCTTTATTAAGATTGGTGTGGTTTTGATTTTTTCTCATTATTAGAATAAGACGAGAATAGGTATTGCTTTTTTAGTGTGTTGTAGGAAAGTTCGTTCATCCGAATTTTTTTGACGGTGAACAGCCATAGAGTTTTGGATAGAGTATGAAGAGATATTTGAAATGAGGTACCACTAGCTCATACTTGCCATTAAAAAAATGGGGGTTGTAACAGTCACTTGAAGGGGGGGGGGGTAAAGTTTTAACGTTGCAAGATACCATTTTTAATCTAAAATTGTGTCCCTGGATTTCTTATAAAATATTCACAATAGTTGAGATACTGAAATTATTGCATTTGGCTATTCCACACTGTATATAACACAAACAGTCAACGTCTTCATAATTTAGCTTTGAGATTCAATTTAGATTGTTTTCTGATATGTCTTAGGCATACAGCCATTTCTTTGTCTTTGATCTCAACGTCTTTATCGTGTCTTATATGAACGGTGAACACGCAATATCGTAAAGTCACAGAAAGACTGCCACTTCCAGTATGATCACTTATTCTCAGCACATTTTAACTTCAACGTGCCACACCCGGAATTGCCTTGCACAGATTGCACCAGTTGAGTTCACTTTTAGCTGCGCCTTGAGGTTTCTACCTTTGTGACAAAGGAAATGGATTGCACTAGAAACCAAATCAAGCTCCTGTCCCAACTGTAATTGGATGAATGACAGAGATAATTAATTAAATATGTGAGGAAGCTCGAGTTCGACTAAGTATAATTTTCATTAATGGCGATTGCCTTAACTAGTGCAAATTACAAAGAAAAAAAAACCGTTTAAATTTTATCGAGCAACTCTTGAATCCTGAATTTTTTTGAATGAGCGCGAACTAGGCACTCTAGCTCCCATAATGGGACCAGTCTCAATTTTGATATGTATATTTCATTTTTGAGTTTTTCTTGTTTTTCCGATTCATTCAGTGCATAGTTGTTGGGATCTATACAGAGTAGTGATGGAAAAAACCGTTATTTTCTATTAACAATTGAAGCCGTTAACGTTACTTAATAAAAACCGTTGAAAATAACGGCTTCTGTTATTTATCTGTTATTTTAAACTGGATAGTCGATCGAGAGTATCCTACATTCCCAAAGCTGTGAGCGAGAGCGAGCACACTAGTATAAATGCATTGTATTTTTACCCCGTTATTTCACGTAGTGTATAAATCTCAAATTTTGTCGATATGAAAATGAAACAAAGGGTTAAAAAATTATAATAAGCGTGTCGTAAATCTTTTGCCACTCTGAAGTGAAACGTTTAGAAATCAGAAAAGAGTCTTCTATAAGTATTTACTTAGATGTTTTAGGAATTATAAACTAGTCATTTCTAACAAATTTATTTTATGAGGGGTCTTTACGTAAATGTCAATGCCACAGCAAGAATCAATAAATATCATTATTTATCACGTCTTGGGACGTTAGACGTTAGAATTTTTATTGCAAGGCAGCACTAGCTTCAACAAATAAATGCTTTATACACTACTACACTACACAGAATTTTTTTTATATTTAAATGTATATAGATATTAAAAAATGTTATATCATTCTATTTTTTGTAATCAATTTGATAACTATTATCAGACAAACGAAAATGACGTGTAAACTGTTTTCTTAGGTAATGTATATAAATTTAAATAAATAAGTATTTTAATTTCACGTGAAATAATCCTATTTTGCGTTGTCTATAGTGAAAGTAATAACACGTTTTTACAGAAATTCATCTTTTCACGCAACATTTATTATTATTAAATATTTGGCATCTCAGTTTAATAGATTAACTCTGTCTAGTAGTGTCCGTATGCCGTATCGCCATCAACAACCGGTTAACATTAAAATTTAACAGTTTTATTGTACCGAAGATCCTACGTTCCTAAAGATGAGCGAGAGCGAGCCCACTAGTATAAATAACGTGTTAAGTATAATGTTATGAAGTAAAGTCCGCTCTATACTGTATACCCATACATATTTAGCATTCCCAGTCTTAAGGCTATTCATCCCGTTAAATGGTTAAATAACAGTTGCCGATGAAAACCGATGTTTATTCATCGAACCTAGTTGCAGTGGAACTGAAACAGATACGACTCCGAATTCTAGTTTAGTGTAAAAAGCGTTATTTTGTAAGCTGTTATTTTTATAAATCCATAACTTGTGGTTACCGTTGGGGCTCGGCAACCGTTTAAAAATAACCGACTGTTAAATAACAACCCATCACTAATACAGAGTCATTCAAAAGTTATGCCCACTCTAAAACATCAGAGGCACATTTGACGGTCTGTATCCTCATTATAATGTCAATATGCCACCGCCAATTTAATGTGAAAAACCGTAGATTAATTAAAACAAAGCAAAATATATAATGCTCATTGGATGCACAGATAAGCCTAATACTCAGTAGGAATGCGATTTGTTTAATGCCAAAAGCTGGTGAACATTTTATCAGTAGCGGCTCGTGCCTTAATCCATTGGGGGTGCGCAAGAAAAAAAGTTCGGGACGCAGCAAGCGCGTTATGGTAGTGAATTTTTATTAAATGCTTCAAATTTGAATAACTCAAGTTTCTACAAACTAAGAAAGTTGAGTTTTGGTGCATAGTAAGGTATTACCCATTACAATATATCTACCAAATTTCATCAAAATAACTTTGTAATTTTCGGAGAAAAAAATTTTTTCAAAAGAAAATTAAAAATTTGAATAACTCAATTTTCTAAAAATCTACAAAATTGAATTTTACTGTGTAGTAAGGGCTTTTATAAGAAAACATATCCACCAAATTTCATTAAAATACCTTTGTAATTTTCGGAGAAAAAGATTTTTTTTGGAACAAACTCACAATTTTTCCGGAAAACCTTATCCGATTTTGCTGATTAACGAACTCATCCAAGCCATTAATAAAAGTAAGGCGCTTGCCGAGTTTCATCGAAATCAGTTGCTTATTTTTTGAGTTATCGGTTGGATACATATATATATATATATATATATATATATATATATATATATATATATATATATATATATATATATATATATATATATATATATATATATATACATACATATATATATATATATATATATATATATATATATAAACATATAAAAATTGACACTGACCCCGGATATGGGTTCTAGGGGTTCTAGTTCGCGCTCATTTGAAAAAATTTTTGCAAAGTCTTTCCATCGATATCTCTCTATTAGTAAATGTTTTAAATAAAAATTCACTAAAAATGAAGGGCTGGCCTCTTTTTTCCCCGAAAATGTATTATAAAAAACCTACTTACTAAACCAACTAAATTTAATAATTATTAACTACCTACCAAGTTTTCAGTTTTCCTCTAGTTAGTTATAGGTTACAGTAGTTAAAAAGTCCCTTAAAAAGTTAACCTTTAAAATATTCACAATTATTTTGTCCACTTATTAAGCAACCCGAAGTAGTGGCCATCATAATAATAATAATTGTCTTGTTAGAACATGTAAACAACAACTAAAATGATCTAATTAAAATCAATCCGACGCGAAGCGCACTATACACTATACGAAAATTACTACAGACGCTGCGCTCTGCGAAAAGTGCACTGCAAACTGCAAGTGTGGAATTTTAAAGCGCACAACCAGATTGCTTATTCGATCGTTTTCGACGAAGATAGTCGATAATTTCGCATTGGTATTGAATTTCCTTAAAGCCCCGAAAAATACACGCCGCCGCGTGACTGATGTATATAACGTCTGCAACCATTAACACCATACTTCTTCTGATTCTGTATTAATGGCTGCCGACTCTGCGATACTCGATCCTCGATATACTAATTTTGTCTGTTGAATGCAGGAGGTAAAGAAGCAAATAAAAATGTATTAAAATATAGCATAGCAAAAATTTTATTTTTTCCACGGGAGGCGGCAGTGCGCGCGCACTTATTGAGGAGCCGCCCTGCATTTTATTAAGTATAGAAGAGAATCTTCATAATAAGTATCCATTAGTTTCATTAAAAATTAAGTTTGTCAGACAACAGTGTTACGCATCATGAGGAAGGAAAAATATCATTCCTACAAAATTCAACTCATGGAGTAAGTCAGCGATGACGACCCCCATTGGCGACTGCAGTTTTGTGAAACTATGATGGATTTGTGCCAAGCAGATCGACGTTTGCACCGGCATATACCTTTTCACACGAAACCACGTTTTGTCCTCTCCTTTTTGGTGGTGGCAAATACTCAACAGCCGCAGAAACGCAATGTGTGGGCTGGAATATTTCATAGAAGAAGATTAGGGTCTGTTCCAGCATTTGTACAAAAATTTCCAGACGACAATGATCTTGACTTTTCAGAGATTACCATATGGTTTCAGTAAGACGGTGCACCCCCGCACCATGCGCGCACTATTCGAGATTTTTTAGAGAACTGATTACCTAGGGCGTGATTAATTATATCTTGGCAGGTATACTTTTGTGTAAATTGCTGGAATACGTTTGTAGGCCAGGAAAATCGGACCAGTATTTTCTGGCAAATTTTAAGTTTATTTTGAGAAAATATTTGCACTTTTTAAAAAAGAAGGTTAATTTGGATGAAATACGGTGCATGCTTTCTACTATAAAGGTTACTATCTACCAAATTTAATGTCTTTCATTAAGAAAAGACATACTTGACCTTAAAAACATACAGGGTGGTACAACAGTGCATAAGTTAGATACAACCCAAACTTCACTTTTTTTTTAAATTGTACACCCTGTATATTGTTTTATTTGTGAAATCCTTTTGTTTTGCCTATTCATCCAGGGTATCGTTGTTGGAGTCTATACAGAGTCGTACAAAGGTTATGGCCACTTTTCTAAAACATCAGAAGCACATTTGACGGTCTGTATCTTCATTAATATGTTAGTTTTCTTTAATTTATTGCCCCGTGCGTTTACATAGGTGTTACAATGGTTCAAGATTCTGGCTTAATGGGAAATTTGTTGAGCTTTTGGATTTGAAATATTTTTACGAAAATTTTCTACCATAACATAAAAAAAACCTTTTTTGTTGTTTATTGTTTGCAAAAACTGGATGCGTTGACTAAAACAAAACCATCCAAGCAATTAATATGGAAAATACTTGTCATATTTATAATTCGACAGGTACATTCCCTCTGTAAATATTTATTTTTTTCTGAAAAACGTTTGTAACTTTAATGAAATTTGTAACACAATTTTTTTAAGACACTTGCAGTACTTACATATTTCGACAGGTACATTCCTTTATAAATCATTTATTTTTTCTGAAAAACGTTTGTAACTTTAATGAAATTTGTAACATATTTTTTTAAAGGCACTTGCAGTACTTACATATTATATCCGAGACCAAATTTTAATTTAGTAGCTCCATATAAAATATATTTTTTTTCAAATAATCGCTAACTGGGAGTCTAAAACCGATCTCCAAAGTCCATTTAAATTTAAATAATTAGTTTTAATAATATATCTTATTAGTAATGTACAATTCTTATGAAAATTCACTACCATAACGTAGAGTTTTTTTTTTGTGATACTGGAACCAATAAGTATAAGTTAGTATTTGTTTCACTTGCCAGGTTATTAAAAATATTGAAGAACCAAATAACGTTAAGCATGTGCTACTTACATTTGATCAACAATTATTATGTCAGAAACTTTAGGACCAAATCAAAAGAACACTTTTTTATAACAACTCTAACATAACATGTAGAGATATAATATAAAGAGCTTTATAACAACAAACGTGGCTGGTGGCTACTACTCCATGTAAGGATGACTTGCAAAATAAAACCATAAACAACAATAACGAATCTTCGAATGTTTTAAGATATTGAAGATTAAATATATTTCTGGATTATAATACTACTGGCGCTGAAGCATCGGAAATTAGTACTGAGCATATAGTTTTAAACCATTTCATTGAAGTGAAACTTCTATTTGGTATATTTTGTAATATAACAAAACATTTCAGTTTTAATAAATGTAAATAACACGTCGAATGTGTAACGTTTCGGCGTCGGCGACTCTCGTTTTGCGATGACAGTTGGCCTACCATGCCGCGGTGTCAGAGTGAGTAAATTATAATTTATGATAAATCACATGAGAAATTATTGGTAACTCAACATTTATTAATATTAAGCCACATTTATTAGATGGATTAATTTTTTACTTTTAATAAGTACAAATACGTGTTAATACCATATGTTTTACATTTTAAGATTTAAATGAAATTTTATTAAATCTGACAACTCGGCTCCTTTATATTTATTTGTCATGTAACTGTTGTCTCTATTTAAATTATCTCTTCAAAATAACGCATTCACAGTCTAATCATCCGTATCAACATTGAACCTGGGAAATGCTGTATGAAATTTGAACTGATATCTTAGACTGTTCATTCATTTATTATTTTGATTTTTTAATAACTCTTGTCCTCGTATGCCATTTAATTTGAAATTTGGCTAGAAGTTATATTGTAACGTCTCCTATATATGTGCAAATTTTCATTTGAAACACTTCAATATTTTAAAAAATGTTGCGTTTTCAAAATTTTCTTTACATTTTTTTTTCTAAGAAAAACTGGACGCACGGTACCCATCTACGCACTCATCCAAGCCATTAACAAAATCAAGGTAATGGCCAAATTTGGTCGAAATCGGTCAAGTATTTTTTGAGTTAGCGGTTGGATACACACACCCAATCACATATATATATATATATATATATATATATATATATATATATATATATATATATATATATATATATATATATATATATATATATATATAAACATATAAAAATTAAAACTGACCCCGGATATGGGTTCTAGAGGCCCGAATTCGCGCTCATTTTTTTTTTCTTTCCAAAAGTCTTACCATCGATACCTCTCTATTCAGAAAATTAGAAAAAGTTAATGTTTGGCGTGGGAGGTTTAAGAACTGTTTTTTAGAGGACTTTAAATGGACAGTTTTTCACTGCCCATTGATTCCGGATATCGATAGCCTTTAGTGAGACTTTAATTTAGGAAAATAAAAATAACGACCGTTATTCCCTATCAGTCTGTTAATATATACAGGGTGTCCCACGTAGACCTTACATTAGCCGTTGCTGGAGTACGGCTCACAATTGAATTCTGAGAATTCACGCACTTGGGTTTCTCAAAATTTCCAGTTCACTCAAAATATTGACGCTAGTATTGGACTTCCGGTTATACCGAAAGTAGACGTCAACTTTTTTTTACGGACCTAGATTGCCCGTCAAAGTTTATGGTAGGTTTTACTAACACGTTATGTCATTTTTCTCAGCCATTTTCGATATATTTGATTTTCTTCAAACATTTCTTAAAAAACATTGTCACATTTACACACCTGTATCTCTCTTACTTTTCAACCTAAAGAGTTTAAATTTTAAAGTGCAAATTCTAAAATGCCAATAAATATTTGGAATTTACTAAAGCTAGTACAAAATAGACAGGGTGTCCGAAATAGACCGGTCAATCGTGACAACTTTAAAACCTAATAACTCTCTTATTTTAAATAGAATACCCTATATTTTAGAACAGTAGTTAATGTACTTTTTATTGTCCTTTTGATTGGTATCAGCATTCCCTATACCTAAGTCCCACCGATTTGAAGATATTAAAACATTATTTGCGATAAGAAATAATTATTAGTCAGTTTATCAGGTTGCTTAGGAGATGAAAATTTTAAACGTCATTATCTGACATAAGTAAAATATGCGACGACTCTTGAATATAAATTTTATTCACGAGGAGTATAATCGAATTATTAAAAGAAGATGCCGTGTGGTTGCAAAGAGATTTTCACATAAACAGATCAACTCGTTACATGATCAGAATACTACTAAAAAATTTATAAGAATGGAGTGTTTCGTCCAAAATTTCATAAGAGTAAAGCATTATTAGGGAACAAAGATATTTGTGTGTTATCACTTCACAATAAATTTTCGAAATTTGTACCGTTCACTTCGAGGTATTTGATGGCTCTTTTAATGATGATACCCGTGGCTCGACAAAGGTAATATTGCTCCATTGCGTTGAAGGCCTCTAATACTCTAGCTATCATATCTTGTTTTGTAGTAGGTGGTTCCTGGTAAACTTTATTCTTAATGCAGGCCCAGATACTGTGTAAATGTGACAATGTTTTGTGAGAAATTTTTGAAAAAATCAAATGTCTCGAAAATGGTTGAAAAAAATGACATAACATGTTAGTAAAACCCACTATATACTAGATCCGTAATTAAAAACACCATCTTACATTTGAAATAAGAAAGTTGACGTCTACTTCCGGTATAACCGCAAGTCCCATACTAACGTCAATATTTTGAGTGAACTCGAAATTTTGAGAAACCCACTTGCGTGAATTTTCAGAATTCAATTTGAAGCCGTACTCCAGAAACGGCTAATGGAAGGTCTACGTGGGACAGCCTGTATAATTGTCATTTATAAACGCATGATGATTTATATAAAAATTCGCTACCATAATGCACCTGCTGCGTCTAGACTGATTTTTCGTTTGCGCCTACTATAAGAAATTGTAGCAACATAAATTAGTCAGTTATTATAACTCATTCGTTTGTAAACCCCCAACGTAAGCTTGCTTGCTATTGTCTGAAATTAAATCAGAGTTGTTATTACATTATTGTGTTTCAGGAAACTCATTTCCTCTGTTTCAGATATAAATTCCTCCAGTGTAGCGTGCCGAGCACAACTACTAAATGTCACCTTTGTCAATAGAAGCGCGATGAGTAAATGAAAATCCCAGCGTTATCTGAAAAACAATCCCCGAACGGATTGAAACTGGAACTGCGTCAGGGATTAACCTAATCTCTTATCGTGTTTCTCACATATGGAGTAGGCAGACGATTCAATTACACGAGTTCTGTGGCGCTACCGTCGGGGAATTGCTACAGCAAATAACACAAGACGACAAGAATTTAGTTTTTTCCGACAGTTTGTCCCTTATTGCTGAGATTTTTTGCTCGGCCAAACAAATACACGTGTCATAGATAAACATCAGATTTAATACTAAAAAGATAGAAAAAATCGTGTGTTTCTGGCTAAAAGTTACTTACTACTGGGAATACATGTTAACTAACTTGAAGCGGCTTGATACTACAAGTGCGTTATTGCAGTCGATTTTTTATAATATTGTATACATAACTAAATGCCTTTTGTCTTGACGTAAAAACCAAAATTTCGTGACATACCAAGTGCGTTATGGTAGCGAATTTTCATTAAATGCTTCGAAAGTTTTGCAGCTCTGCAGCGCTTATGCACCAACCGCCACTGGTGGAAGTTATGATTCAATTTGCAGCACTATTTTATATAATTACTTGAAGATGCTGAAACCAAAGCATCCCATGCTATTACACCAAACCTTGAAATGACATGAAGATATATATATATATATATATATATATATATATATATATATATATATATATATATATATATATATATACAGGGTCCGGCAAGTTGAGAGGATCACATAATTATCTTCAAAACCGCTCTACCTATAAATGTCAAATTTGGTATCCATGGATATACCAGTGTTTCGCATATCTGAAAATTAGTTTAATGTGTACAGAGTGATCACTTTCCCTGTGCCACACCAAACTGGTATTTTTTTAAATAGGACACCCTATATTTTATTTTATTTTTTGGTAAGGCACTTCATGGCGAGTAAAATGATGCGTCACAATAGGGGCCTGGGATCAACGGTTTAGAAATTATTCAATTATTTGTCCGAAACTTTATTCCGATTCAACACGACAGTGCTGCCATGTCGTCTCAAAACATGTCAAGATCTGGTATTATCATGACTCTTGACTCAATGTAGCATAATAAAATATGGTTATATATCTTGCGGAAATATCCACTTATACAGGGTGTTACATTTTACAAAGCTCAATTTTTCTCAAAAATTACAAATGGAACACTCTGTATATGACTACGGCATCAGATAGCGGGTTTAGTAAGCTTTCTCCCAATTCCATATTTGCTAGGGTTCAATTGGTTGGATTAACACAAACTGATGGATCATTGGTAAACGTCTGGGCTTTCTTCTTTCTAAATGTGAATTATAATTTGTACAGGCTTTTAATAAAAATCTTAGACATGGCATTTTTTTGTAAATTGTTACATCGTTTTTAGATAATTATATGGTGAAATTTATTTTTAACTTAATTTACAAACAACAAAAATTAAATAAAAATAATAGTACCACATTAATTTAATACCTAGTCGAAATAATCAAGAATGTATTAAAATAACAGTTTCAATAACAAATCTCAAATCAGATGCTCGTACACGTTCCCCCCTTGCTGAACGAAAAGTTCTAATCTTTCCATAATTTGTCTGTGCGTACCAGCATGGATCATCTCCCGATCAACATTTCGACATGCATCTAATATCCGTTGTTGTAGATTGTGAACGCTAACTACAGGAGCTATGCCAAAATCTGAATAGACTTGGTCCTTGATGTAGCCCCAAAAACATAGTCCATGGGAGTCAAATCTGGGGACCTTGCAGGTCATCGTATTTGGGCATTTGTACCTATATAATTAGCGCCAAAAACTTGGTCCAAATAGTCCACAACTATCTTGCTGTTGTGAGCTGGACATCCATCGTGCTGAAAAATAATCCTAAATCGGACATTCAGTGGAACATCATCCAACCAATCGTCCAGATGGGTGTTTAGGCATTCAATATGTCTCTAACATATCATTTCTCTCCTGAACTGAATAATCCATACTGAATGCAGACATCTATTAATTACTGTATTGACAAAAATAATCTAATATACGTAGTTTCACTATTTAGTTGTTAAACTAGTGGAATAGCTTTATTATTTTCAATAAAAGTTCAGTACTTGAGCGTTTCAGTGATAATTATTTTAAATCGGAATTATTCTGAGTATGTAAATCTATGCTGCTACCCTTAGGCAAATCATACGAAGATTTGACTTGTTATTAAAACTGTTATTTTGCTAACTAGTTGATTATTTCAATTATTCGAAATATTTCGTTTATGTATTAAATTAATGTGGTACTATCATTTTCATTTAATTTTTGTTGCTAAAAAAATGCCATGTCTATGATTTTCATTAAAAGCCTGTACAAATTATAATTCACCTTTAGAAAGAAGAAAGCCCAGACGTTTACAAATGATCCATCAGTTTCTGTTGATCCAGAAAATTGAACCTCAGCAAATATGGTATTGGGAGAAAGCGTACTAAATCCGCTATCTGATGCCGTAGTCATATATAGGGTGTTCCATTTGAAATTTCCGAGAAAAATTGAGCTTTGTAAAATGTAACACTCTGTATTAGTGGATATTTCCGCAAGCTATATCACCATATTTTATTATGATACATTGAGTCAAAAGTCATGGTAATACCAGATCTTGACAGGTTTTGCGACGACATAGAAGCGCTGTCGTGTTGAATCGGAATAAAATTTCGGACAAACAATTGAATAACTGCTCAATCATTGATCCCAGGCCCCTATTGTTGGGCATCATTTTACTCACCGTGAAGTACTCTATCAAAAAATAAAATAAAATATAGGGTGTCCCATTTAATAAAATAAAAGTTTGGTGTGGCACAGGGAAACTGATCACTCTGTATACATGAAACTAATTTCCGGTTATGCGAAACACTGGTATATCCATAGATACCAAATTTGACATTTCTAGGTAGAGCGGTTTTGAAGATAATTATGTGATCCTCTCAACTTGCCGGACCCTGTATATATATATATATATATATATATATATATATATATATATATATATATATATATATATATATATATATATATATAGATAGATAGATAGATATTTATGTGGCACACCGATAATTCGGAATTTTTTTTATCTCCAGAAATAACAAAGTTAGCGCAACTATATTGGGTGCGAGGGTTTCTATCATAAAAAGAAAACCATGCACCAAAATTTGAATCTCTACGTTAAAATAAAAAAAAGTTATACGCTTTTAAGTTTTTATTCTTAAAGCGTCGAAAAAGTCGCGATTCAAAACGTCCAAATTGACATGTTCTAGATAGAAAACCTACATGAACGTCTATGCAACGTAAACGTCGTAAGAAGTAAAAAAGCCATACGTTTCAGCTACAATACTCATTGTTCTTTATTTTATTAAATTATTTGCAGAAAATTAATTTAAAATAGACCCTTTATGTGATGCTTTGGTAGCAGTTTCAGTTATTTATTTAATTTTAAGGAATCATATTACGCTTATTATTTAGCGTATTTTTTTTTCAATTAGGCAAAGGGGAAGTTTTTTATGGAGAAACGGTGCTGGTAAGGAGTTTCTCCTTTCTATGGACTTCTGTAAAGTGAGTTTTTTACAGTTTGCATTTCTAGTTTCGTTGTAGCATGTTTACTTTGTACAGAACTTTTCAAATTTACTTTAGGTCTCTTAACTGTATTTTGGTGTTGAGATCACAGCATTTGTCCGATGGTTAATGCATAAAGGGGTTCCTCTAAGCAAGTTTCGGAATTAAAAAAAAAAACGAACAATACGCTAATTTGCTAATTTACCTATAAATGTTATTGATATTAAAAAAAAATGGAAACAACGCTCGTGCCTCGAATAAAGTTCACTTCGTCATTTTAAATTTAAATGAAATTTCCTTCTCCCGTTTCGCATCCGTTCAACACATTGGGCACAGAAAATATAGGAATTTACTTAAAATTGTCATTTTTAATTAAAGGAAAATAAAACTTGTTCTAGGTATGCAACGAAAAATTGACAAAATAGAATAATATCTAGATTCTAAAACCTACTGTGACGCTATAATGAAACAACGTTAAATGAGACGAAAACCATTTCAGGTTAATAGATCGAAAAATGTTTAAACAGTAAAATAAGCTTTCTTACTCAAAAAAAAAACTCGGGACGCAGCAAGTGCGTTATATAAGGTCTTTCCTAAGGCAAGATATCCGCAAAATTTCATTAAAATAACTTTGTAATTTTCGGAGAAAAAATTTTTTTTCGAAAGAAAATTTAAAATTTGAATAACCCAATTTTCTCTTAACATAGAAAGTTGAATTTTGGTATGTAGTAAGACCACTCCTGAGGCAATATATATACTAAATTTCATTAAAACAGCTTTGTTACTTTCGGAGAAACAAATTTTTTTCCAAAGAAAACTCAAAATTTTCCCGGAAAACCCCGTCCGAATTTTCTGACTAACGAACTTATCCAAGCCATTAATAAGAGTTAGCGGTTGGATACATATATATATATATATATATATATATATATATATATATATATATATATATATATATATATATATATATATATATATATATATATATATATATATATATATATATATATATATATATATATATATATATATATATATATATATATATATATATATATATATATATATATATATATATATATATATATATATATATATATATATATATATATATATATATATATATATATATACATATAAAAATTGAAACTGACCCTGGATATGGGTTCTAGGGGTCCTAGTTCGCACTCATTTGAAAGAATTTTTGCAAAGTCTCACCATCGATACCTCTCTATTAGTGAATTTTTAAAAATAAAAATTCACTAAAAACAAGATTCTTATAAGGCGTAATACAATACTGCATAATAGTCCACGGCAACAGTACATGTCATATTCAACTGACACATTATTTTGATGAACGTCAGATCTACTTTTAAAGTGGCATGTAAATAAGTATTTTGTTTTCTGGCATTTGTAATACAAATGTAGGCATGCTCTTCTTCTTACATTCATATTTACTTTTGGCCATTATAATTTTACTCATAGGGTTGGATCCAATTTTACTGACTTTTGAATCTGAAACGAGACGCCCTCGTGGCGCAGGTGTATAGGTGCCAGCCTGCTAAGCGAGAGGTCCCGGGTTCGATTCCCGGGCGAGCCAATTTGACTCTGTCTGGAAAATTTTAAAAAATATAGAATGATGGGAAAAATGTGCTAATGGCCTGAGATGCCGCAGCCAATAATATTAAATTAAAAAAAAAAAAAAAAAGAATCTGAAACGATTACTTCAAATGAGCGCGAACTAGGTTCTATAGAACCCATATCCGGGTTAGTTTCAGTTTTTATCTGTTGTCGTATATGCAGGGTGACGCATTTCTAGGGTAAAGCTCAATATATCCATTATTATACAAGATATGAGAAAATTTTTTATATGTTAATTATACGATGTCTAGAGCTGCATCTTATAAAATTATTTTTACAATCACAGGTGGCCCATAAGTCGCTGGTGATGCAATTTTTTTCCTAATCGAACACGCCTTATATTATTCCAATTTTTGCATTTTCCATCGAAAGATAATGCATGTTTGTAAGAAAATAAATTCGGGACTCAGCAAGTGCGTTATGGTAGCGATTTTTCATAAAATGTTTTTTTCGATAGCTTAATTTACGATTAACCTAAGGTTCGTTGGCCAGGAAACCAGTTTTATGGGCACATTTTAAGTTTATTTTCGGATGATTTTTGTATATTGTCAAACAATTAAGTTATAATGAAATATGGTACACTGTTTCTCCTATATAGGTTACACTGGTAACCAAATTTGATGCTAGCTTTCTTAAAAAAAAATATATATTTCCTATTAAAAACATTTTAATGAAAATTCACCACCATAACGCCCTTGCTGCGTCCAGACTTTTTAAACTTAATTATGTTTGCCCCGACTTTTATTGAGCTTATATGATTTGTTAATATATAATCTAATCCAAATAATATAAAAGATAGGTTATGAACACAGGTTTAGCTGAGCTTCAACTTTTTGTTGATTTTAGATTGTAACGCCGCGAACTTAAGTCATTTTTAGTTCGCTGTCGTTACGCTATATTTTTATACTTAAAGTTTAGTTTACTTTGCTGCATAAAAAATAATTTTTATAAATAATTTTAAGCATTATCTGTTGAGTGTTCACATTTAAGCAATTTATTTATAACTTTAAGTCTAATATTTATTATATGTTGCATACCAAATTTTCAGCGACTTAGTGTGCAGAGTAAGGCGGAAAAGATGGTACAGCCCTTAAATTTTATTCCTTTCATTATCTTCACAGTCTTACCCGATTGTCGCAATCATGGCTAGCTGCTCTTATCATTCACCGTGCGTTCCGCACTCCATCAATTGAAAAAAGTTTTGCAAGAGGTTTTTCTTTTACTAAATATCTACGAGGTTTAATTCAAACCCATTTCCAACAAGACAACGCGCGTCCTTATACAGCTAGGGTTACTATAAGATTCTTACAAGAAAAAAAAATTCGGGACGCAGCAAGTACGTTATGGTAGTGAATTTTTATTAAATGTTTCAAACTTGGATAATTCAATTTTAAATAAACTTAGAAAGTTGAATTTTGGTATGTAGTAGGGTCTTTCCTAAGGCAACATATCCACTAAGTGTCATTAAAATAACTTTGTAATTTTCGGCGAAAAAAATTTTTTTCGAAAAAAAAAAAACTGAAAATTTGAAGAACTCAATTTTATATAAACCTAGAAAGTTAAATTTTGGTATGTAGTAAGGTCTTTCTCATGGCAATATATTAACTAAATTTCATCAGAATAGCTTTGTAATTTTCGGAGAAAAATTTTTTTTCGAAAGAAGACTCAAAATTTTTCCGGAAAACCTGGTCAGGTCAGGTCTGGTCAGGTTCCTGGCTAACGAACTCATCCAAGCCATTAATAAAAAAGAAAGGCACTTGCCGAGTTTCATCCAAATCGGTTAATTATTTTTTGAGTTATCGGTTGGATACACACACACACACACACACACACATGCACCTCGGTGGTTCAGGGGTAAGAACGTGTGCCTCCGAACCGAAGGGTACTGGGTTCGATCCCGGGGTACTCCTCTCACTTTTTCAGTACAAACTGTAAAATTAACATCAACCGAGGTTCTGGCATTGTATTTGAGCAAGTTGAATGTCTGCACGTTCCTCCCTTCGGAGGGGGCGTAAAGCCGTCGGTCCCGTTTCCATGCGATGTTGGGCTCGTTAATCCCTACCCTCCTTACAGAAAGATAGGGGTTCGGCAAAATTTCCAGGATAGTGAGGTGAAACTGCTCCCTGGCGTCGGTGATTGGCCATAGTCGCGGAAATAGGCCGACGTTAAAGATCCAACCGATAACTTAAAAAAATAATTAACCGATTTTTTAATTATTTTTTGAGTTATCGGTTGGATACATACATATATATATATATATATATATATATATATATATATATATATATATATATATATATATATATATATATATATATATATATATATATATAAAAACATATAAAAATTGAAACTGACTTCGGATATGGGTTTTAGGGGTCCTAAATCGCGCTCTTTTGAATTTTTTTTTGCAAAGTCTCACCATCGATACCTCTTTATTAGTGAATTTTTAAAAATAAAAATTCACTAAAAACGTGACCCTGATTACATTGCCTTCTCGCTCCCCAGACTTATTACCAATCGAACATGTGTGGGATATGATTGGAAATCGACTGGGTAATTTATCCCAACCACCAAATAATCTATTTGTCCTTCGTCACGGATTCAAAAAGCTTGGGATAACATTCCTCAGGATACCATAATTTAATTTCAAGCATGCCTAGAAAAATTACCGAATGCTAAATAGTGCAAGAACTTTAGCGAACCTTAAATATAAGTTTTAAAAGCTCCACTTCTCTTCGATTTGAAGAAATTTTGCGAAAGTTTGAAAGTAGTTTCTAGATATAATGTTTTTAATGAAAATTCGCTAAATTCATATGTTTTCAGCTACGAAAAACGCAACAAGACATAAAGTTAGCTGGAACGATAGATTAAGGGATGGGTTTTATGGTATTTGGGAGTTGAATTCGTCCATGTCGAAATTGAGTAGTTAGGTGATAGGTACAGTAAGCTCTTCCCTAATAAGGGATACAGAAACTGTGTTATAACTGTCTCCGAGAGAAGCCTCACAAATAATCCCTTTGTTATAAGACCATAAGTTTGCAAACTGGAACAACTATGTAGGTAATCTATAATGATCGGTTTTGTAGATCAATGTTAGGGGGATTGATGGTCGTAAAGTTAACATGATTCAAAATAAGAACGGAATTAATAAATCTTATATATATATATATATATATATATATATATATATATATATATATATATATATATATATATATATATATATATATATATATATAGGGTTCCGCATATATTACGTGACAAGGCCATAACTTTTAAACTGAGAAAGACATCAAGTTAAAAATTTGTAGGATTGAACAACAGACTATTTGTGACTGTTTGGTTGGATTATTGTCATGTTTTGAAGCACCTCCTTTTTGGAGGGTTTTATTTCTTAAACATCAACATGGGTAATGCGGCACATTTTCGAAAAGCCTATTTAGCATACTTTAGCTGGCATTACTTATTAGTGAATTTTCTTTTAAAAAATTCACTAATGAGGAGATCGCGACTTTTGAATTAAAAAAAAACTTCAATAGAACGCTATTTAAGACATATGAAACCCAAATCCGAGGTCAGTTTCAGACTTGTTTATATCATAAAAACAAAGCCATATGGATCCCTGCATTGAAAAAAGCCTGGACGCAGCAAGTGCGTTATGGTAGTGAATTTTCATAGAAATGATCTGGCACAAAATATTTTATAACTTTTTTTTCTTGTAACATAGAAATCTAAATTTTGGTATATAGTTTGCTTTTTATATCGTAAACCTACATACCAAATTTGGTTATCATAGATTTTTTATTTTTTAAGATAAAAATTTTTTTCAAATGAAAACTCAAAATTTTTCCGGAAAACCTCGTCCGATTTTTTTGATTAACGAACTTGTCAAAGCCTTTTACAAAAGGAAGGTAGGTGCCAAATTTTATCAAAATAGGCGTATTATTCTTTGAGATAAAAATTTTTTTCGAATGAAAACTCAAAATTTTCCCAGAAAACCTCGTCCGATTTTCCTGACTAACAAACTTGTCAAAGCTATTTACAAAAGAAAGGTACATGCCAAATTTTATTAAAATAGGCTAATTACTTTTTGAGATAATAATTTTTTTCGAATGAAAACTCAAAATTTTCCCGGAAAACCTCGTCCGATTTTTCCGACTAACGAACTTATCCAAGCTATTTACAAAAGAAAAGTACATGCCAAATTTTATCAAAAAAAAAAAAAATATATATATATATATATATATATATATATATATATATATATATATATATATATATATATATATATATATATATATATATATATATATATATATATATATATATATATATATATATATATATATATAAACATATAAAAATTGAAACTGACCCCGGATATGGGTTCTAGGGGTCCTATATCGCGCTCATTTGAAGAAATTTTTTCAAAATTCAAAAGTCGAGATCTCCTCATTAGTGAATTTTTTCTAAGAAAATTCACTAAAAAAAGTAATAAGCATTCTAGTTTTTCTTTACATCACTTTTTTTGTGACTTTCGTATAAAAGCTTGAAGAGGCTTGTTGGCCAGGATAATCGGACCAGTGTTTCTAGGAACATTCAAAATTGTTTAGGAAAATTTTTGTACTTTTTCAAACAATAAAGTTATATCGATGAATTATGGCATTGTTTCTGCTATATAGTGTGTGCCAAACTGGATGGGAATGTATTGCTATCTTCGTTATTATTAGAGATAGGGAGACCGTTAAATTAGCAATGGTTTCTAGAATTTCATGCTCGTTCCAAATATGACTTGTGTTTGGCCCTGCCTCTTTTCGTTTACGAGTTATTTAAAAAAAACAAAATTTGTCTCTTTCTTTTTTCTTTAATCTAAGTAGGCGTTGATCTGACATGTCTAAGGCTTGCACATTATCAGGACACTTTTGACTTGTAATCTTTTTTGTGCTATTCTTAACTTTGGATTGTCATTTGTTTTTGAGCTACAGGTATCAACGTTTGTTTTTATTATGGCAGCCATATTGTATTTTTAGCTCATGTGATAGCATGTGAAAAGAGCTTTCCAATGATGTACAACATGCTTGAGAAATCTTGTAATTGCACTGACAATTTTGAGAAAAACTGGGTTCGTCAATTATTGACTTCCCATGTCTGAGCCCTGGACAGTTTGCTCAGTACACCTTGTGTTGGTTTCTGACCCAGGACTTAATGGCTCCCCTGGCAGTGCTCTTTGTCACGCACAGACCGGTTCTGGTCCCTTAAATGGTTCTGCTGACTCTCTCTTCGCGATACTGTAAGCTTCTTCATTGCCTTTGACCCCCGAGTGACAAGCGGGGGTAACTTTCATCCCTTTATTTTAATTAGAGTTTTTGAAAAGCTCATTTGATTCTCTATTCCAAGCTGCAATTTTAAAATCTACCAATTTGATTTTTAGATATTTGATTTCAAACTTGGTCCGTTATTTTAAAATCGATCGATTTTTTTTTTGATATTTGCTTTTAAAACTTCTAAATCGTCTAAAATAATCGCAGGCGCAAACACAACATTGATACTATTATTTTAGAAGTTTTGTTTTGAAGTTTTGAAATTAAATACCTAAACAACTATTTTGTAGGTTTAAAAACTGCATCCTTAAATAGAGAATGAAGGAAGCTTGGCAACAATGGTGCACTCGACCTACCTTCCCCATTCAAATTGAAGGGGTGAGAGTCACCCCCGCTGTGTGTTAAATGCGACAAATTCCTCGTGGGGTAAAAAAAGTTTCCATCTTGCAAGCAAAATCTACGTACTTTTGAGGTTATCGAAATTAACAACAGTTCTCATGAAAACCCTGGTGCAACATTTTTAAATGAACACCATGTATACACAAAATTCCAGACATAATTAATACTCAACATATAATAAATGTATACATATAACATATTATAATAGACGATTTATTTAGAAGTTTTAAAAGCAAATATCGAAAAAAGTAATCGATCGATTCTAAAATTGCGGCTCAAGTTTGAAAGCAAATATCTAAAAAACAAATCTGTAGATTTTAGAATTGCAGTTTGGAATAGAGGATCAAAGGAGCTTTCCAAAAACCATAATTTAAAAAATGGATGAAAGTAACCCCCGCTCATAACAATGTTCGTATCATCCAGAAACTGTTGAAACCACTTCTACAGCATCTTTTTTCGCTCAATGCTTTAAGTTTTAATAACCTATATAAATTTAGTATAAAATGTATATAAGATCAAAAAATATATTATTTTCTTTTCAGTGCATCGATAAAAGCGTCTTTTAAACTTTTTTTTGTATATTTTATTGTATTTCTCTAACGTCGGTCTATTTCCGCGAAAACGGAAAATCTCCGACGGCAGAGAGTAGTTTCACCTCACTATCATGGAAATGTCACCCAATCCCTTCCTTCCTGTAAGGCGGGCAGGGATCTTGAACGCATCCAACATCGCATGGTGCACGGAAACGACAGCTAAATGCAACCCTCAAAGGGCAGAAATGGCAATCTTTTAAAATATTGCAGAGATACCTGGGTAGAATGCACAGGTTGAGAATCACTGGCTTATCGTAAACCCACTTTTAAAACTTGTTTATATTACATTAGGAGAAACGGGCATTTTTTATAGTAAATCTGATTTAAGAGTGGCACATAAACAATCATTGTTGGTGGTTTATGTTGCTCGTACCGCGAAGCCTCCAGTACGAACAACAACTTCATGTAATAAACTAATTACCAAGTTGGGGCTCAGCTCGAAGAATGACGTGAATAAAAGCACTCATGTAAATGTTTATTCCGGTGGTAATTCCAGAAACACGTAATTTAATATGCTCAAGTTTCATTAAAACTTGCGTATCCTGTCTGCAGGCGAGTGGAGAAATACGGTCAAGCAGCTGCTCGATAACGTGGGAAAATGACACGTTTCACACCAGTTATCAACTTCATGAACTATTAAATCTTGTACAGGAATGGAGAAAAGTACCCACTTCTTGTAAGTTGTTGAACAGAAGGCATGTTTCCAACTTTATTTACTGGTTAATATTCTTCTTACTAACAAAAAACTCGAGTTTTGGTTTTAGTTTTGAACGGTGTAACACTGTGATATTATGCATTGTATACTTGTAAACGTTAAATTAGTTTAATGACAACACAGATACGTGAACTATTGTAAGAAGAATGTTTACTTTAAGTCAAAAAACTAAGTGTGTGTAATCTTTTATCCTGAAACTAAATCTTATACAACAACTCAAAGAAGATTTAGAGTTATGTTTAAGAAGGAATCTCCAACAAAAATTGCAATCAAAACATAGTATACAGACTTTTGGAATTCGAGTTGTATAGAGAGTAAAAAAAAGAACTTCAAATGGTGAAAGCAAACTTAATAGGACAACTCAAATTTTTGAAAAAACAGAAAACCATCCAGTTATCAACAATTTAATCTGCAACAGGTATTCCGAAAACTAATGTTCATATTGTTATGAAAAAAAGTACTAACCTTGAATGCTTATAAAATTCAGACACATCAAGAACTAAAGAAAACTGATTTTCCTAAACGATTACAGTTTTGTACCATAATTCGTTATTTACTTACAAGAGATATGCATTTTCTCTTTCTCCTTTTTTTGGAAACAGGAGGGAGAGAAGCCTCATGCAGACCTCATTTATGACACCGTAGTGCCGTGGGATATCGAGGTACTGTGAGACTCGTACTCTTAGTACACATACTTACTAAAACTCGCTCCCTGGGAGTACCGGACCTTAGTCCATACCTCCGTCGGAAAGAATACACACAATGACTTTTTGGGTATGAATATTTCCATTCTGTTTTTGCCTCGGGGGCGTTAGCGGGTAAGTATAAGCTTTGGACGCTTATGCTTATATGGAAGTTGCTCGTCGTAGTCAGTGGCACTACGGAGAAGAGCATTTGGGTAAGAAGCGGCTTTTGCGAACTGAGATGTGGATAGTTGACTTATAAACTCAAGTATCGAATGTATTTCCAGCTCAGAGTGAATCTGACTGTTTCGGACAAACCATGGCGCTCCGGTAACCATTCTCAGAATTTTGTTCTGGATGATTTGAAGGGTCTTGATGTGTGGTGCCGTCGCGGTGGCCCATGCAGGTGATGCATAGGTCAGAGCTGGCCGGATGATGACTTTGTTAATGAGCAACTTATTGTTCATGGACAATTTGGAGTTTCTATTTAGACGTGGGAACAGCTTCGAGATGAACATCGAGGCTTTTTTTCGGGCGTGATCGACATGGGGGCCTTATGTTAAGTGTTTGTCGAGGAAAACCCCGAGGTATTTGGCGGAATCTTGCCAGGGAATTAGACGGTTGTCTAATGAAACGTGTTCGTGAGGTGTGTGTCTCCTCTTGGAAAATAGGACGGCTGAACATTTATCGGGGTTTATGGCTAGAAGGGATTTCCTATACCATAATTGCAGCTCGACTACGGCGGTCTGAAGTCCTTGGGTTATTATCAGCGGCTGAGTGGAGCTGCTGAAGATGGTAGTGTCGTCTGCGTACAGTGAGTATGTCACGATTAGGAGGGCTTTCGGAATGTCTGCGACAAATATATTGTACAGCAGAGGGGAGATAGCAGAACCCTGCGGGAGACCAGCCGTGGCTGGGTGCGTTCTAGATCTGGCTCCCAGATGTTTGACTTGGTACTTCCTCTGTTGTAGGTATGACCTGATTAGCAGAATCAGAGGGAGAGGATAATTAAATGATAGAAGTTTGTTTAGGAGGCTCGCATGCCAAACCCTATCGAAGGCTTGAGCAATGTCAAGAAATATTGCACCAGTTGACTTGTTTTTATTAAATCCTTCGGTGATGCTTTCCCCCACACGAAGGACTTGGTCTGTGGTGTCTCGGTAATCTAATTATGCCCGACGAAGACTCATTTCACCAAAATGGTAACGTAAATAAGCATAATAGTAGAATTTGGGCATCCGAAAATCCCATATTTTTTTTTTTCAGTGCGTCAGATTCCATCGGAAAGTTACAGTTTGGTGTGCGGTATCAAAACAAAAATTATACGGTTCCTTCTTTTTCAACCATCCTATTGTAAATGCTTCATCATATCTAGACATGTTAGAAAATTTCTTTTACCCTCAACTACCACAGGATAATTTGTTGGGGACAGTCTATTTTCAGCATGATGGTGCTACACCTCATTATGCTGCAGTAACCAGAGATTCACTGAATGCCACCTTTGGAAGTCGTTGTAGAGGGAGAGGAGGTCCTATAGCTTGACCACCTCGATCCCCTGAACTCACAGTTCCAGACATTTTCATATGTGCGTATGCGAAAGACAAGTGTTACCGTCCGATCCCCAAAACTTAGAGCAACTTAAAGAAAATATTAGAAATGTCGTTAACAACATCACTTCGAACAATTAAGTTCAAGTTATGACAACTTTGTAAAACGTATAGATAAATGTATTCAAGTTTATGGACATCACTTTGAACATCTTGTATAAGTAATGTTTATGCTTTTGTTTATTTCTCAATAGGTATTCTGCCACAATTTGTTTCATCGAGTTTGACATGTATATTATCGTAAGTAGCAATTCAAGTAAAATGTTATTGTTTGTCATTAAACTAATTTGACGTTTCCAAGTGTTGCTGTCTTTAATTTCAATAGTCGACTGTGCGAAAGATTTCTTTTTTCGTAGATTTCAGATAAAACGCAATATTTATTTTAAAGGCTTGTAAAACCATGACTCTGTATAATAACTGCAACAAGTAAGGAAGTTTTTGAAAGAGGAAGGAATAAATATACCGGTGTTCTATTTGATTACAAAGTTGTCCTATCCTTGAAAATACGTTTCGTCATTTCCGGTTAAAGCAGAAGTGAGTATAAAAGACAGTTACCCAGAAACAAACCTATAAAAATAAGAAGAAGACTGGTGAAAACCGCATTTCTTTAGATCAATTATTTAAAAAGTTATATAAGTTATATAAAGGGTTAAAATATAATGGGGCACCCGGTATAATACAGGTGGGTCATTAGTGCCTCAAAGTCCCATAACTACTATTTAAAACTGATTGGGAGGAATATTTTTTATATGAATTGATGTGATACGAAAATGAACACACAGCAGATCACGTGTCGCATCATTTTTATTAAATATAACACCCTATATATTTTTACATTTTCTGATCCACCATGAATTAGCGTTTCCAACGACATTCCTCTTTTTAATTTTCAATGCGGCGTTGCTAAGTTATTGAAGAAAATGTGAAAATTTTGGCCAGAACAAAGTCAAACAAATTTATTGGTTGTATGAGTAGCATGACAAATTTTGCCACTACGTAACTGACAGTTGTAGTTGGAAGATACATTGGCAAAATATTGTGCATATCATACAGGGCGTTCATTACACAATTTTAAAATTAAGGAAATTCATTAGCATTTTTTCTTTTATTTTAAATGGAACCACCTGAATTCCAAAATGGTAATATGCATAGAAACCTATTATCGTGTACACATCTCTTCAACAGTACAGTTTTAATATTTACTTACCGTCTGTACCATTTCTTCCCGGTGCTCCAGGAATACCATTGGAACCAGGTATCCCATCGTGACCATTTCTACCTGGAATGCCATCTAGACCTGGTTCTCCAGGTATGCCATCTCTGCCGTCTAAACCAGGTCGGCCTTGAGCACCTTTTTCTCCCGGAAGACCAGGTAATCCTAAAAATCAAATATAAAATGCAGTAGGCTGCTTCTATTAGACAGTAAAATTTGATATTCAATAAGACAATTAATTTTTTATTTACTTTCAATGCAACATCTGGGACAAATCTAACACATGTGATAAATAACAAAGGTACTAGAATGTGGGTCTGTGGTAAGCTGCAGGCTATTCCCCATACTACTACTACTACTACCAAAGTCAGGCTAAAAAAGGAAATGGAAGTAGGAGACAAGTTTTCAGAGCGGCAGTTTAGTTTTCGAAAGGGAAATAATATATGCTGCAAGATACGTCACGGAAGTCGCAAAAAACACCACCGAGAAATGGTGTGCATTGATCACTGTCCATGTAAAAAATTCTTTTAATACTGTTAACTGATGCAAAATCATGGAATAACTGAAAATAAGAAACAACGTTGAGTACCTGATACACATCATAAGCAGTTACTTCTTATACAGATGGAATAGAATTACGAGGGGAGAGACGATGGCTGTCACGACAGGAGTCCCGTAAGGATCCATCCTGGGACTTGTCCTCTGGAATAATCTATGATCGAGTCATCAAGCTAAAAAAGGAGTTACTCTGGTTAGTTATGCTAATGATCTGCCAGTACTAGTAGATACATCAGTACAAAACACACTTAGGTTTAGAGTAAACGAAACCTTAAGAAGAGTGGAGAGATGGATGACGACCAACGAACCACAGCTGGCCTCTGAAAATACAGAGGGGGTTACCATAAAGGGTCCCAAAATCAAGGGTGATTTTTCGTTCCGCTTAAAGAACACCATGATAAAACCAGCGAAGATCATGGTGTAGGTATCTAGGTATAACAATCAGCGAGTCATCCAATTTTAACCAGCATGTACGAATGTTAAAAGAAATCGCCGAAAGAAGAACAGCGGCACTAAGTAGGATAACGCCCAACGTGGGTAGCCCAGTAACAGCAAAACGGCTACTACTTAGCGGGGTAGTGCACTCAATTCTACTGTACGGAGCGCCGGTATGGCATAGAACAATAGAGACACAGGAATATAGAATGATGATGGAGATTATGCAGAGCAGAGGATTACTAAGCGTGACGTGTGGATTCCGTACCATCGCAGGCAATTTAGGTTTTGACGGCCGTTGTACTCTTAGACCTGTTAGTGGAGGAAAGATGTTTCCAACGTAAGGCGAGGGAAGTCGGAAGAGGCTATGCCAGAAGTCAAACCTTTGGAAAGTGGCAGGAAAGATGGTCCCAAAACACAACGAAGGGACAATGGACAAAGAGATTGATTCCAAATCTGACAAACTGGATGGTATGCAACCACAAAGATATAAATTTTTGGCTCATACAATCACTTACAGGCCACGGGTACTTCAGATCCTACGCCCAACACATGTGAAAAGCAGACAAGAACGAGAGCACATGTATTTACTGCGGTGAAGAGGACACTGCAGATCACTGCGTTTTTGTATGCCCAAAGTACGACGAGATGACCTGACCTGGTACCGATAATGTCAGCAGAAAATAGCTCATCGAAAATCGGTATGGAATTCAGCCGACAAGCCATAAAAGAAAGACACAATAACTGGCGAAGTGAAGGAAACAACCAGCTATTGCCCGAACCTCTAATCGCCCAAAGCGGACGAGGGAAATAGGAAAAAGCGGAAGGGGAAGAAGAAACATCTACACTCGTGAAGATTTGTCGCAAAGATAGTACTAGGGTGTAATAGACGGGTCAGGATAGCCACTAGATCGGACAGCAGTTGCGCCAACTACGCTCCGCAAAGAAAACTCATATCATTACTACTACTACTATTACTACCACCACCTGCAACGCTATTCCCATTTGAAAAAATGTTGCCAAGATAACAATCAAAGTCATTCAAACTAATATTTCTTAGAAAATAATACTATTAAAAAAGGTTCCTAATATGAGTAAAAAGATCCTCTCATATAATTGGTAATGATATTTTAACATTTTACTTTAAAAATTTATGTATATATATATATATATATATATATATATATATATATATATATATATATATATATATATATATATATATATATATCAAGATGAAAACAGATTCAAAATTTCAAGGACACATACCTCTTAAACCTGGAATTCCGGGAAATCCTGTATCTCCCCTTTCACCTTTTGGCCCGTGAGGTCCATGAGGTCCTGGCGGTCCTACAGGCCCAGGTGGTCCAGTAGGCCCAGCAGGTCCCGGTGGACAAAATTGCTGTACCTTCTTACAGTATCCCTCCAACGCCTTTTCCTGTAACAAAAGATACAAATTACCAGATGGAGAATTTCTAAAAAAAAGTGGAGCCACTTTTATTTTACAGTTTGCTCTACGATCTTTAAACTACGACCTTTTAGAATTGTAGTCAGAATAATAAGAAATCTGCATTAAGTGAGCACGTTATTTGATAGTTACTTAAATGAGATCCTTTATAAATAAACTGTTAAGGCGTTAGTTAGTGGGTTGTGAGAACCATTTCAAAAATGTTAAAATATACAAGGTGTTTTATTTACCGTAAGGAAATTTATGGTCTTTTCCATTATAACCGGATGTTGTTTGTATTCGACAACACTTTCTTCAAATAGTCCACGTGTCATTATATCTGCCCACCGTTTTTCATTTTCATCGCAAAATTATTATAAGAGTTACAGCCTGGATAATAAAGGCTGGGACACCCTATATAAGCATTTTCTGAAAAAAAAAAGAAGAATTTGTATTTCCGGGTCACATTATTTTGTTATTTTTAATGTGAAATATTTTTAGGAAAATTCGCTAATAGATGAAAAGCCTTGGAAAAAAATTCTTCTGATGAGCCCTAATTTGGGTCCTAGAACACAAACCAATGTCCGTTAAAAATTTTATATGTATACGGACATTTTGTCCCCAAAAATATACAAAAATATTTTTAAGAACGCTATATTTTTGCAAGTATCAGAGTAACTGGAGTGAGACTTACATGTGGCTAGAAATGGTGCAAATTAACCTACGTTGTGAATTGGAAGTAATTTGGTGCACAATGTTTAGAGTTTTTTCCAAATTAAACATAAAATCTGAAAGACATACGTTGAAACGACTTAGTAGTTAAAGTCCAATGCGTGACAGACAGAGTAGTTAACTGCCACGCGTAGATGCATTCATACAACATGTATAAACCATACAGCAACGGTAACCAAACTAAACAAATAACAGGCATGAAACATACTACCCGAACCAACAATCGTGAAATCTCGGCCACAAATATCGCAAATGACGGACGACATGAAATTAAAAATTTGCCAAGTGATTGTTATTTAACTGGGGGGATTCAATCAATTTTTAAAATGCACTATATTTGTAGATTGATGAACGGCCACAAATACAGTTTTAGCACAGCACAGTATATAATCATGTGGTTTTAGACTGAAAGTGTAGCATAATGTAGTAGAAGTGTAAACAAAATCAAGCCAAGTCTCTATAAAAATATTCTAAAGTAGTTTCTTTTATCTTTAAACTTAAACATAAGACGTCATATAAGACCGAAACAGTCGTTGAATGCGTTTCAATGGCAATTCTACTATTTCTGCAATTAATTGTTACGTATGCTTTTAATATTATATCCCATGCGTGAAACCGGTGTCAAGTATCATGTAAGCAAAACGTTAACGATACGTTAACTAACGTTTTTCTCCATGATTTTTAAAAAAATTTTCTTTTTAAATTAAAATAAATCATGTAAACAAAACGTTAGTTAACGAATCGTTAGATAGCTCAGTGGTAGCGTGCTTGTATATTACGCAGAAGGTTGCGTGATCAATTCCTGCTCGATGAATGCATGGTTTTTGTTTTATTTCGACATTTGGAGAAACAATGGTGCAGAGATTTCATACGTTCTGAACAAGATCTTATTTTGTTTAAAACTTCTGAATAACTTTGTCACCTTTGAGTCTGAAATTATAATTTTCACCAGATATTTTGTTATTATGGATATTGAAAAACCCGGTTTGATTAAGTTGACTAAAACGAAATCATTTTCGCGATTAATAAGGAAAAAAATAACTGCTACCTTGCCCCCCCCCCCCTACACATAGTTCTTTTGGGGAGGCCAGGCTAGGACTATACAGACTAGCCTGCCATGGTAGACTGAAGATCAACCCAGGGCTACTGCAAAATTCAGGAGATCGTGAAGGAGCCCATGCTTGAAATGTGGTCAGACTTCGGGAGCCCGCAAATCTGCAGGGAAAACTACTTTACAGTGGAAATCCCCATCCGCGAGGCATGGCGGGACCTGACGCCGGGTATACCACGCTCGTCTGGTTCATGGACGGATCTGGAGGGGAGCGTGGGGCGGGGGCAGGGGCAGGTGTTTACTCGCAAGGACCGATGATACGTCATAGTATTTCCCTCGGAGCCCATGCACCGGTCTTTCAGGTCGAAATGTACGCCATCCTGCACTGTGTGCGGAAGAACAAGAGGGGCTACACCAACCAGCGGATCCTCATAGCCACAGACAGCCAGGCAGCCCTTAAGGCACTAAGTAGCCCCACGGGTAAATTCCTGGCTGGTGAGTGAGTGCCGAGACGAGACGAGCGACTTGGCTGGGCAGAATAAGGCCACCCTCATCTGGGTGCCGGGTCACTCGAGGGTCAAAGGCAATGAAGAAGCTGACAGTCTCGCGAAGAGAGGGTCAGCGGAACCATTTATGGGACCAGAACCTGCTCTGGGCGTGACAAAGAGCACTGCCAGGGGAGTCATTAAGTCCTGGGCCAGAAACCAACACAAGGTATACTGGGCAGACTGTCCAGGGCTCAGACATGGGAAGTCAATAATTGACGAACCCAGTTCAAAGAGAGTTGTGGAGCTGCTAAATATTAGCAGAGAACAGCTCAGAAACATATCAGGTCTCTTGACGGGACACATGGCCGTCAAGAAACACCTGCATAAAATGGGGCGGCTCGAGGGGGACCTCGCATGCAGACTCTGCGGCGAGAGGGAGGAATCAGCCCAGCACATCTTGTGCGAGTGTAAACCTCTGGACCGCAAAAGACAACTGATCTACGGACAGTCTAGACCGGAGACAGAGCAATATAAAACTTCACCCTACCAATCGCTGTGCAGACTAGTTCAAGGCACAGTGATTTTGGAATGGGTGGAGTAATACTAAGGGCATGCACTAAAGGTTGCAGTGCTATCGGGGCGGCAAGGCCGCGGACGAGCCCTGAGGAAAAAACTGCTACCTTTATAACTTGGCAGATACTTTACTTTTATAAATATATAAATATGAATTGAGCTTCCTTCTGAAAATCTTTTGTAACTTTAATGAAATTTGTAATAAAAGTTGCTTTTAGAGAGACTTACACTATCTACAGATATAGCAAAATTTAATTTTTAGCTTTATCGAAAATAGAGTTTTCAGCATTTTGCTCAAAAGGAGTTTTTTTTTTATAATAGAGAGATATCGATGATAACACTTACGGAATAATTTTTCAAATGTGCACGTACTAGGACCTCTAAAATCGATCTTCAAGGGCTGTGTAAGTTTAAAGTATTAACTTTAGTAATATTCCGTATAACAATAATGTACAATTCTTATGAAAATTCGCTATTATAACGCACCTGCTGCGTCCCGAAATTTTTTGAATTAGTCTGATTCAGTGAATAAATAACTTTGTAATTAAGTCAAGACTAAAAAAGTTTTATGTTGGCATTTGAAATGCGTGATATTTCAACAATATCTAGTAAAATTCCCGTTATTGACAATCATTTGATAGCACGCGTTGCATAAACTGCTACCAGTCAGCAGTTTAACCAGAAACTTACAAATATTCCCCCACGTCAACTGCCAAAACTAAATTATATTGTAACAGTGTTGCAACATGCCAACTCTGATGCTAGTTCCTTTGACGGACGATTCCAAACAATGATTATTGTCGTCCCAAACTCAGTTACCCCTTCTATTTGGGCTGATGATATACAAAGTTTACTAATTAATTCACTGTTCACACCAATAAGCCCCAACTTAACACGAAACATTATCGCCGGGGTTAGGAACTATTTGTAACAATGCTAATTCATGGATATTAATTAGTTTTGTAACTCACATAGAACACTTGATCAAAAATGCTTATTCGTTTTTTGATAAATGCAAGAAATAGTGAGTAATACCGGCAAGACACTCTTTAATTTGGTTATTTATATGAGGTGTTTGCACTAAAAATGCGGCAAAAATTCTACTTAGGTTACTATTTGTTACATTACTGACGGTATGAACTCAATAAGGATAGGTTAAATAATAAATAATAAATTTACCAATGTAATTAAATCTTTTGGTTATTTTATGTTCTATTCTATGACTCATAGAGACTCCCCTATGATATATAGGGTGGCCCAACAGTGCGTTAAAGTTCAATATCTCCTGTATTATTCAATAATAAAAAAAATGGAACAAAAGTTGCAGCTACTAACGTTATCTACAAACTAAAATGATTTTTGCATATACAGGGTGTTGCATAAGTTAGATACAGCCCAAGCTTCACTTTTTTCACGTGGGACACCCTGTGTATTGTTTTAAATTTTAATTGCTCTTGTTTTTCTGATTCATCCAGTGTATAGTTCTTGAGGCTCCACGCTGTGACGCGAAAGGTGGAAAGGGCCCTACACTACGGGGAGAGCACATTAGCTGTGTTCTACGATGTGGAGGGGGCCTTTGATAAGGCAAGGACGGATACAATCTGTGCCGCCCTACAGGAGAGGGGAACGCCGAGGTCCCTAATAAGCTGGGTGGCGAGCATGCTGGAGGACAGGAGAGCTTCGCTGACCTTGAGGGGCCGAGATGATCCTATTTACCAAGAAGAGGAAGGTAGAGGGGTTCAGGGCGCCCGTGATGTTTGGAAAACCTTTAGCTTTAGTGCGGGAGATCAAATATCTGGGAGTGATCCTGGACCCCAAACTAACATGGGGGTCGCAAATAGATCGCGTAGTGAGGAAGGGAGTAGCGACCCTCTGGCAGCTGCGTCGTGTGATAGGGAGGACCTGGGAACTTAATCCTCTGATCCTTCATTGGATCTACACTGCGATCGTCAGGCCGAGAATCCTCTATGGGGCGTTGGTGTGGTGGTGTGATGTGAACCAAACTACCAGCAGGAAGCTGGCCAAACTCCAAAAGCTGGCAATCCTGGGTATCACAGGCGCTATGAGGACGACACCCTCAGCCGCGCTAGAGGTCCTGTTGATGCTGCCACCGCTTCCCATCTGTATCAGTTTGGAGGCTATGGCATCGCATCTTAGAATGCGGGACTCAGGAAACTGGTGCGGAGAGAGGGAGCAGTAATAGGGCATGTAGGAGTCGTCAAGGAGGTGGAAAAGGAAATTCGGAATTCCGCCATAAAGGTGCGGGATGCCGAGGACGATATTAGGTTGACTAGGCCATATACCCTCAGGATCCCCAGTAGGGATCAGTGGAGGGAAAATGAGGTTGCATTCCAGCCCGCAAGCCTGGTCTGTTTCACCGACGGATCGCGGCTGGAGGACCAACAATCCTCCGAGGCAGGAATATACATCGAGGGCCTGGGGGTGCGCGAGAGCTATACTCTTGGCGCATATAGCACGGCATTCGAAACAGAGGTGTCTGTGGCTAATAGACAGGATGTGAAGAGGAGTCCCGACAAATGTGTGTACATCTGCTCGGATAGCCAGGCGGTCTTCCGGGCAGTCTGCGCGGATAGAATCAGATCAACACTGGTTCAAGAGTGCGCTGACGCCCTCAGAAAACTAGCCAGGACGAAGAAGGTGCAACTGGTGTGAGTTCCGGGGACACTGTGGCGTAGCGGGGAATGAGGTGGCGAATAATCTCGCAAGACTAGGTTCCCGGCGGCCGTTCTGTGGCCCGGAGCCTGCAATAGGCATAAGTAGGAAGACAGTCTCTGTCGCCTTAGACAGGTGGACCGAGGAAGCAATGGAGAGGCACTGGGGGTCGGTTGGTGGCTGCAGGCAGGCGAGGGACTTCGTGGAGGGGCTGGACAGAGATAAAGCTGTCTGGCTAATCGGAAGGAGTCGACCTACGCTTCGCCGCATCCTTGTGGTGCTGACAGGCCACTGCGCCCTTAGAAGGCACCTCACATTGATAGGCGTAGAGAGGGATCCCATTTGCCAGGAATGCGGCGAGGATGAAGTAACGTCCTACCACTACCTGTGTGAATGCGAAGCTTTTGGGAGTCTTCGAGCAGAATTGTTCGGATCGAGGACTCTGCAGAGGAATCAGGTAAGTACCGTCCACTTGAGGCCTGTCACGGCCTTCATCCGAGGAAGAGTAGAGCATGGTTGCTAGGGTTGGCAAAAGGGCCCATTGTGGCGTAATTGTTTGGCGTTGGCCTCCCCACCACTGCTACTACTAGTAGTTGTTGAGGTGTATACAGATTCGTTCAAAAGTTATCGCCACTTCTCTAAAACATCAGCGGCACATTTGACGGTCTGTATCTTCAATAAGATGTCAGCATGTAACACTCTCTGTGTACAGTTCCTGTCTAGACTCCTCTCAGTTTGATTATTAATAGTCTGTTGGGACATATGAAGTATTATATTAAAATGTACTGTCACTACTTCTCAAAACCTAGTACTTCTTCCGACCTCGCTTTATTATTTCTGAAGACTTGCAATTATCGGCTTGTTTCAACTGTGACATATCCCTTAAAGAATGACCACCATTTTGCTCAGCACATAGGTTTAAGCGAGTTTCAAAAGAATAGTTAGCGTCTCGTAATACACATAAATTAATATTATCAAATACATCACGGTTCTTGCTTTCATATCTTCTTTTGTCGACGGTTGTGTCTGATTAACTAAATTTTTCGCTTTTGTTAGATCAGGTGACCTAGGCGGCCATTTATTCGACCCTCCTCTCCCAATCAATCGTTCTGGAAAATGTTGGTTACGAAAAGCATGAATTTTACCTGTATGATGAACTGAGGCACCGTCATGCATAAACCACATATGATCACGTATGCTGACAGGCAGATGGTCTAATAATGGTTCAAGGTCTGCTCTCAGAAACTGAAGATATCGCTGTGCAGTGAGCCGTTTTTCAAAGAAATGCGGGCCGATAACAAAATCTCAAGTTTTCATCATCAGGTCCCGACTTGGTGAAAATATGACCACCTCAGGAGTATGCCCTTTCAAATTATATATATATATATATATATATATATATATATATATATATATATATATATATATATATATATATATATATATATCATCTGGAACCCTTTTCTCCGTTAGTGTAAAGGGTTTTCCTCTTTAACAGTCTTGCGTATTTTCCCAACCACTAAATCTAATTAATATTTACATTTGACTAATATTCACATTTCAATTCAAAAACCGATTGCCTGATAACTAACTTTAACTGTCATGTACACACTTTACGTTTAACACTACTGTAGAGCCTCGGTGGTTCAGTTGAAACGACGTGTACCTCTGAACCGAGGGCTACCGGGTTCGATTCCCAGGGTTTATCTTTCAGTGTTTTAGTACATACTGTACAATTAGCAACAACCGAGGTTGTGACATTGTATTTGAGCAAGTTAAATGTCTGCTCGCTCCGCCCTTCAGAGGGGGCGTAAAGCCGTCAGTCTCGTGTCCATGCAATGTTTGGCACGTTAAAAATCCCTACCCTCCTTACAGAAAGACAGGGGTTTGGCAAAATTTCCAGGACAGTGAGGTGAAACTGCTCCCTAGCATCGGTGATTGGCCATAGTCGAGAAAATAGACCGACGTTAAAGAAAAAAACACTACCCTATATTACCATTTTGTATGCACAAACTTCGTCAACTGTTTCTTGTCGTGTGCTGGTAGCTTTGCCTCTTGCCACGTCTTGCCTTTTTCCTGCAGAGTCTCTGCCATACTATCGTTTCGCATTTTCTGAGGTCTCCCTCTTTTTCGCTTTGGAGCGATTTTTTCCTCCCATGCTCTTTTCAGTTGTCTGTTGTTACTCATTCGATATATATGACCCAGCCGTTGTGTTTTTTTCTTATCTGTACATCCTACAACTGACTGCACACTCAACTCATTCCTTATATAATCATTATCTCTTTTCGTCATCTCTTTTACTCTTCTCAAATATTTCATTTCGGGAGCTTGCACTTTGCTTTTTAGCCTAGCAGAGAGCACCCGTGACTCACTTCCAAATGTCAAAGTAGGCTGATATGTGGTTTTATATACTGTGAGCTTTGTTTTGCCGACGCCTCTATTTTCCTCAGGAAGTTGCTGTTCATTGCATGGTATAGTTTGACAGTGTGTTCTATGCGTGTGTTGAATTCTGTTTTACGGCTCCCATTCACTACCAAGTACTTGAACTTCTCCACCTGTTCTAATCTTCTGTTATTGATATTGTTACTGATGGATCTGTTCTTTCTTGAGATTACCATTACATTTGTCTTTTCTGTATTAATTTTTATATTATGCTTCCAAAACGTTTTTCCAAACTACCAAGTTTTTTAGGAGCTCATTTACCATAGGAGAAAATATTGCAAGGTCCTCTGCGCATACACATTCTCTTAGCCACATCGGTTCTCGGTTCTTGTATCCTAGCTGCACTATTTTATCCTGGATTTCCACTGTCTTCTTATTTCATTCATGAAAACAATTATCAGAATGGGGCTATCACCCTCCTTGTTTCAGGCCATCATCAGTTACAAATTGTTTTAATTCCATACCCCTTACCCTGACATAATTTATGTTATGGGTATATACGCTCTTTATTGCTGTTATTATTCCTATATATATATATATATATATATATATATATATATATATATATATATATATATATATATATACCCCTTCTTGCTCATTTCGTCCAAATTTTATTTTCTAGAACTCGGTTAAAAACTTTTTCCCAGTCTACGAATGCCAGAAACACTTCTTTGGCCTGTTCAGGAGTTTTTGCTATTATTTGTTTTTGGCGGAAAATATGGTCTTGTATATTATAACCTGTTTCAAAACGATCCTGTGAGGCTCCTATTTGCGACACTATTTCACTTCTGAGTCTTTTTTCTAGTATATACTCATATACTTTACCAGCCATACACTGCAGCAATATTCCTCTATAATTTTTACAGTTCAAGATGTCACCTTTTAAATATTGTGACTATTATGCTAATTTACCAGCCTAGAGGAACTTTTCTTTCTCTCCACGCCCACTGGCAAACTTGCAGCAGCATTTTTTCTATCCAGTACTATATGCTTGATTATTTTAGGTACAATGCTATCATAGCCTGCTGCCTTTCTCTTTTTGATTTGTTTTATAGCATTCTTTAATTTTTCCATAGTTGAATCATCTCCGAGGTCACCTATTCTTTCGCTGTTGCCACTTTGAGTTAACACGTCTCCCTGCCGCTTTTGAGCATCTGCAGTAAGCAGTTCTTGGAAATGTTGTTTCCATCTTTCTAATACCTCTGCTTTATCTCTCACTATACATCCCTTTTTACACTTGATATGATTCAATTTGCACTGTTTAGGTGTTCTTAAATTAAGGGACGCTGTAGAATAACTTTCGATTTCCAGTACTGTCTGTTTTCATCTGCCTTTCCAAAATCTTTCCCTAACAACCTTTATTTTAGTAACTTTTACCAACCTGTTAACTTTGTTTCTTTGCTTTCACAAGATTATTTACTTTTTTATAAGGTAATTCTTGCAAAGCTTTTGTTTGTTTTTACTTGTGTCTTTATCTCTTAATTCCACCATACTGTTTGTTTCTTTGACTTACGTATATCATACACATTCATAAATCCTTTAGACTTGGATAACGCTTGTTTTGGTAAGTGGTAGTTAAAGGTATTGAAATATCCCTGTATCAAACGACTGCAGCTTCCTTATCTCTATAATGTGAGAATTCAGACAATTTATCTAAGAACATGAACTCGTAGGGCACTTCTACAGTTCCAAGCAGCGAATTAATCATTTTCAATGCACGTTATGTGTAAAGAGTAAAAATGGAATTAGTGAGCTGTATGAAACGTGAACTCCATTTCTCATTCCGTTTATGAACGTGGAGACTAAGAATTTTTGTTCCTTAGAGTTAAAAGCTTTTGTATCTCTTTTTACTTTTGTATCTGCTCGTTAGGTGGCTATAAAGTTGAGAATAACTGCAGAATTTCCTTGGCATCTTACGTTACAATTGCCGTGCGGTTTAAGTCTGTTTTTTAAAATGTCAAAGTGTAAGAAACACGTGGTAATAACGCGTAACCACTTATACACAGGGTGTCGATAAAGTTCTGTACAAAATTCATAAGTTTGTTACTGAATCTTTATTTGCAAAATTCTGAACTAGATTGCCTTTATTTGAAAATAAATTCAGCTAATTAAAAGCGCCTCGACAAAAAAATCGAAAACGTGATAAACGGATTTTGATCTAAAAGGGTTTAGAACCATCTCGTAATTATAAACGTACAAACGGCTGTATCCCCACTAGATTGGACAAACCTATGATGAGCTGGGTGGTTACAGTTAAACACGCATTACATGTTTAGACATATATTTAAAATAATGAGAATAACTTGAAAAGAAAAAAAATCGGGACGCAGCAAGTGCGTTATAGTAGCCAATTTTAATAAGAATTGTACATTATTATTATACGGCGTATTAGTAAAGTTTAAACTTTAAACTTACGCAGACCTTGAAGATCGATTTTAAAGGTCCTGGTACGCGCACATTTGAAGAATTATTTCGAAAGTGTTACCATCAATATCTCTCTATTATAAAAAAAAATCTTGCGTTTTAACTCCTTTTGAGAAAAATGCACAAAACTAATTTTCTATGGAGATAAAGAACTACATTTTGTTATATCTGTAGATAGTGTAAGTCTCTTTAAAAGAAACTTGTATTACAAATTTCATTAAAGTTACGCAGAAGATTTCCAGAAGAAAACTTAATTCATGTTTAGAAAAGTAAAGTATCTGCCAAATTATAAACGTAGCAGTTATTTTTCCTTGTTAATCGCCAGTATGATTTCGTTTTACTCAACCTAATCAAACCGGGGTTTTCAATAACAATTACAACCATAACGAAAGGTGACAAACTTATTTAGGCGTTTTAAACAAAAATGATATCTTGTTCAAAACGTATTAAATCTGTGAACTATTGTTTTTCCAAATGTTAAAATAAAACATTAAAAAAATACATGCATCCAGCTGGATTCAATCGCGTCACCTTCTACGTGGGATGCGATAATGGTAACCGCTACGCTATCTGGGCACCCGTCAACAAATGTTTTACTTGCGTCATACTTTAGATCAGCTCCAAGCCCGGGATATTATATTCAAAATATACAAAATTAATTAATTACAAAAAATTAGGTAGTAGAATTACCATTGAAACACATCCCACGGCTGTTTCGGTCTTATATGACGCCCTATGTTTAAAGATAAAAGACACTATTTTAGAATCATTTTTATAGAGCCCTGGCTTGATTTTGTTTACATTTTTGCTACATTATTATGCGACAGCATAACATATCTATGCTGCGCTAAAACTGTGTTTGAGGCCGTTAATAAAGCTACAAATATAGTGTATTTTAATAATTGATTGAATTGCCGAGTTAAATAAAATCACTTGACAAATTTTTAATTTCATGTCATCTGTCATTTTCCATAACTGCGACCAAGATTTAACGATTCTGGGTTCGAGTATTATGTTTTCTGCCTGGTATATATTTATTTTGCTTACCGTTGTTGTATACGACACTATTTTAGAATCATTTTTATAGAGCCCTGGCTTGATTTTGTTTACATTTTTGCTACATTATTATGCGACAGCATAACATATCTATGCTGCACTAAAACTGTGTTTGAGGCCGTTAATAAAGCTACAAATATAGTGTATTTTAATAATTGATTGAATTGCCGAGTTAAATAAAATCACTTGACAAATTTTTAATTTCATTTCATCTGTCATTTTCCATAACTGCGACCAAGATTTAACGATTCTGAGTTCGGGTATTATGTTTTCTGCCTGGTATATATTTATTTTGCTTACCGTTGTTGTATGAATTAAACTACGCATGACAGTTAACTACTCTGTCTGTCAGGCATTCGACTTTAACCATTAAGTCGTTTCAACGCAAGTTTTTGGGACTTTATTTTTAATTTGGAAAAAACTCTAAATATTGTGCACCTAATTACTTAAAATTCAGGTCCCCCTCGAACCGCACCACTTTATGCAGGTGTTTCTTGACGGCCATGTGTCCCGCCAAGAGACCTGTTATGTTTCTGAGCTGTCCTCTGCTATGAGCTCCACAGCTCTCTTTGAACTGGGTTCGTCAATTACTGACTTCCCATGTCTGAGCCCTGAACAGTCCGCCCAGTACACCTTGTTTTCGTTTCTCACCCGGGACTTGATGGCTTCCCTGGCCGTGTTCTTTGTCACGCCCAGAAGCGGTTCTGGTCCCATAAATGCTGACCATCTCTTCGCGAGCCTATCAGCTTCTTCATTGTCTTTGACCCCCGAGTGACCCGGCACCCAGATGAGGGTAACCTCATTCTGCTCAGCCAGGTCGCTCGTCTCGTCTCGGCACTCACTTACCAGCCTGGAGTTTACCCGTGGGCTACTTAGGGCTTTAAGGGATGCCTGGCTGTCTGTGGCTATGAGGATCCGCTTGTTGGTGTAACCCCTCCTCTTGTTCTCCCGCACACAGTGCAGGATGGCGTACATTTCGGCCGTTTCATGGGCTCCGAGAGAAATACTATGACTTACTCTGAATAAACACCTGCCCCCGCCCCACGCTCCCCGCCGTGTCCCTTTGTGAACCAGACGAGCGCGTCCCGTTTTAAGCCCGGCTTCTCCTCCGACCATGCCTCTCGGTCGGGGATTTCCACTGTAAAGGTGTTTTCCCTACAGATTCGCAGGCACGCGAGGTCTGACCTCATTTCAAGCATGGGCTCCTTCACGATCTCCTTAATTTTGCAGTGACGCCTGAAGCCTGGGTTGATCTTCAGTCTACCATTGCTAGTCTGTATAGTCTTAGCCTGGCCTCCCCCATGATAACTAGGTGTAGGGAGGCAGATCCAGCAACACCTCCATGGCGGCTGTTGGGGTCGAAGTCATGGCCCCTATGATCCCCAGGCATGCCATCCTTTGGATCTTGCCTAGTTTTTGTTTGGCACTGGATTGTGTCACTTTAGGCCACCAGACGAGTGTCGCGTAAGTTGACGATGGTCTGACCACCCTTGTGTACAGCCAGTGGGCCATACTAGGTCTTAATCCCTACATTTTTACATATAGCCGCCTAGTGACGGCTAGGCTCATGACTGCCTTACGCAGTATTTTTTTAACATGACCATTTCAGGTTAGCTTAGAGTCTGATACGACCCCAAGATATTTTATCTCCCTGGCCATTGGGATGTTTCTGCCGTATAGAGTTAGAGTTCTGTGGCTCTTTTACTTCCTCCTCATCGTAAACGGTATGGCGGTTGCTTTCTCGGGGCTCACCCCGAGCCCCTGGCCAACCGTACACCTTTCCACCACATTCAGTGTTGTCTGCATCCGCATAGCCCTGTACCTCGTACTCCCACCCGAGAGCCTCCGTAGCAGCAACTACATACCAAAAGTTAAATCCTTATGTTACAAGAAAATAAAGTTATAAGTATTTAGGTAAACAAATATTAGGTGCTAGATCATTTCTATGAAAATTCACTACCATGACACAATTGCTGCGTCTAGACATTTTTGATTTCAGCTGCAGTTTCCAGAACTACCGGAATATTAGCTACCGATCGTTTTGCACATGCAGGCACATCGTTAACAGACTCACTTTTTCTAATTTATGCACGACACTGCGAATTCTTTTCTATGTTCGGCGATTATGAGGACCGAAATATTCACAAATTTTTAGAAAAGTTTTCATACATATTTGATAATAAGTTTTAGCGATATAAACACGTTGCCATGTTGGGTATCGCTCCATAATTAAACTTTTACTAGTTTACAGATTAACCAGATCTATCAAAAACTTCTAGCAGTATTGCCATATGATTAATGAAACCTAAAACCACCCGGTATATAATAATATATAATTGAAAAACGTATTATTTACTGTTTTCTAAGTGGATCTTGTAATATATAGCTAAAAAATATATAAGTCGTTAATTGGATTTCTTCAAACATCTTTGTTTGTTTAGGCTGAAACATTAAACCTATTTGGTCCCCAGTCATTTGCATAGTGCTCTTACTACAAACACCAAATTCCGGTTATATTACGTTTACATAGTAAACTGGCTGTAATAATTTACATACTTTCATATATTTATTATGTTTCGCTTCATATTTCGAAGCTTACTCTCTCGATGTTGTTACAAGCCTTAGCAGCATATATAAGTTGCTGAGTTTGCTTACAATCTTATCCTTCTAGGCGGCTTCATCAACGTAAGTGAGGTCGTTTACACCGTAATAGAGATACAAGACATGACAGTGAGAAAGCATCACCCTGTAAATTTGGGTGTATTTTAGTTCACACTAAGTCACGTATCTTGTTACCAAAATTTAACACGTTATCTTAGGGTATTAATAAAAACTTTATTTATGTTAATCAAATTAATACAGCTTATATTGTAAAAAAAGATCTGGAGGTAGCAAGTGCGTTATGGTGGCGAATATTCAAACAAATATTTATGTGTGTGTTTTGTTTCTTTAACGTCAGCCTATTTCCGCGACTATGGCCAATCACCGACGCCAGGGAGCAGTTTCCCCCCTCACTATCCTGGAAATTTTGCCAAACCCCTGCCTTCCTGTAAGGAAGGTAGGGATCTTTAACGTTCCCAACATCGCATAGACACGGGATCGACGGCTTTATGCCTCCTCCGAAGGGCGGAACGTGCAGACATTGAACTTGCTCAAATACAATTCCAGAACCTCGGTTGAAGTTAATGTTACAGTTTTTACTCAAAAAGTGAAAGGAGAAATCTGGGATCGAACCCAGTACCCTTCGGTTCAGAGGCACACGTTCTTACCCCTGAACCACCGAGGTTTCTAAACAAATATTTCAAAGCCATGGAAACATTTGAAAAATTAAATGCTTATAACCTTTCTCCTTTAATTTAGAGATCTGGAATTTAAAATAGTATGCGTTTGACAATAGGCCGATTCTATTGTTAAACGCATACTATAGAACACGTCGATTGTGCTTGCAAGCACACTTTTTTGAATCTTAACAGAATGTATAGCATTCAATCCCTAGCGGGGGTGACTTTCACCCCCTTAATTTAAATAGGTAGGTCGAGTGGCACCTTTTTGGAAAGTTATTTTGATTTTATATTCAAAGCTGCATATTTTAAATCTACTGCCTAGCTTTTAGATATTTGCTTTAAAAGCTTAGGCAGCAATCTTAAAATCCATCTTTTTAGATATTTGCTTTGAAAACTTAGGCTGCAATTTTAAAATCCACCGATTGGCTTTTTAAACATTTGCTTTGAAAACTTAGGCTGCCATTTTTAAATCTACCGATTGGTTTTGAAGATATTTGCTTTTAAAACCTTAACTGCAATTTTAAGATTTACTGATTGTTTTTTTTTACATATTTGCTTTGAAAACTTAGGCTGCAATTTTAAAATCCACCGATTAGCTTTTTAGATATTTGCTTCGAAATTTTAGGCTGCAATTTTAAAATCTACCTATAAGCTTTTTAGATAATTGCTTTGAAAAATTAGGCTGTTACTTGAAAATCTACCGATTGGTTTTGGAGATGTTTGTTTTGAAAACCTTAACTGTAATTTTAAGATCTACTCATTGGTTTTTTAGATATTTGCTTTGAAAACTTAAGCTGTAATTTTAAAATCCGCTGAGTAGCTTTTTAGATATTTGCTTTAAAAACTTAGGCTGAAATTTTGAAATTTATCGATTTGTTTTGGAGATATTTGCTTTGAAAAACTTAACTACAATTTTAAGATTACTGACTGGTTTTTTATATATTTGCTTTGAAAACTTATCCTGCAAATTTTAAATCCACCGATTGGCCTTTTAGATATTCGCTTTGAAAATTTAGGCTGCAATTTTGAAATCTACCGATTGCTTTTGGAGATATTTGCTTTGAAAACCTTAACGGTAATTTTAAGATATACTGGTTGGTTTTTTTTTAGATATTTGCTTGAAAAACTTAGGCTGCAATTTTGAAATCGACGGATTGGTTTTGGAGGTATTTGCTTGGAAAACCTTAACTGCAATTTTAAGATCTACTGATTGGTTTTTTAGATATTTGTTTTAAAAATTTAGGCTGCAATTTTAAAATCCACCGACTAACTTAGGCTGCAATTTTGAATCTATCAAAACGTTTTGGATGTTTACTTTGAAAAAGTTTAAAACCTACTGATTAGTTATTTAGATCATTGCTTTGAAAAATTAGGCTGTAACTTTAAAATCTACCGTTTAGCTTTATAGATATTTGCTTTCAAAACTTAGGCTGCAATTTAAAATTCTACCGATTGGTTTCTTATATTTGCTCTGAAAATTTTAACCGCAATTCTAAAATCTATAGATTTTTTTTTGTTTCGATATTTGCTTTGAAAACTTAGGCTGCAATTTTAAAATCTATCGATTAGCTTTTCCACATATGCTTCGAAAACTTGGGCTGCAATTCTAAAATCTACCGATTAGTTTTTAGTGAATTTTCTTAAAAACAAATTTAGTAATAAGGAAATCACGATTTTTTAGTTTTGAAAATATTTTCTCAAATGAGCGCAAACTAGGCCCCTTACAACACATATCCAGGGTCAGTTTCAACTTTATATATATATATATATATATATATATATATATATATATATATATATATATATATATATATATATATATAATGTGTACCAAAATCTAGATCTGTAACTGAAAAGACAAAAAAGGTATAGGCATGAAAAAAAAAATAGAGATTTTCCCCCTTAAAACGTCAAAGTCGCAATTTGAAACGTCAAAATTCGCAACATTTAGGCAAGGAACTCGAAACAAAAACGGGTTGTGTGAAGAAATGTAGCAAGAAGAGTGTTTACAAACCCTTAAGTTTCAGCTTTAACCATCACTGTCCTTTATTTTACTATAATATTTCCAGAAAATCCTTTCTCTGATGCTTTGGCAGTAGTTTTAGTTATAGAGTTTATCATTTAGTGGTCTATAATTTTTAACGAATTTTGGTAAAAAAATCAATAAACCTCAATATATACGTTATTATACAAGATACGAAAAAAAATTTGTGTATGTTAATTATAGGGTGTCTTTGGTTACAACTTAAAAATAATTTCTACAATCACAGGTGTCCCATAAGTCGTTGGTGATACAAGTTTTCTTTTTTTTTAATCGAACACGCTTTATATTATTGCATTTTGCATTTTTCATCGAAATAAAATGTACGTTTGTAAGAAAAGAAATTCGGAACGCAGGAAGTGCGTTATGGTGGCGAATTTTCATTAATTTCTTTAAATTAAATAGCTCAATTTGCTAGAAACCTGTAAGGTTCGTTGGCCGAGAAATCAGTTTTTTTTTCTTCGGAAAATTTTTTGTAAATTTTCAAACAATAAAATTATTTATATGAAATATGGTACATTGTTTCACCTATACATGTTATGCGGGAAAGCAAATTTGATGTCACATTTCTTTAAGAAACACATATTTGCTATTAAAAACATTTTTATGAAAATTCACTCATAACGCACTTGCTGCGTCCAGAGTTTTTTCTTTAAATGCCTGTAACTTTCTTTGTGTTAACTTGGAGATCTTAATCTCGGTACATAAGTTAATTTTTATAATATAAATCTGTGCACCAAATCTGGTTTCCATAACTTTGTTATTTCCGGAGATACCAACATTTTCCTAAATAAAACTCAACATTTTCCTGAAAAAAAATGACTTATCCAAGCCACTTTCAAAATGAAGATACTCGCCAGATTTAATCACAATCAACCAATTATTTTTTGAGTTATTGGTGTGATATATATATATATATATATATATATATATATATATATATATATATATATATATATATATATATATATATATATTCAGAAAGATTTCCGCGGTCTTTAATGTGAGACATGCTTGGTTCTCGGGTCGGGTTGAACCGCGTCCAGAATTTTTGAAAACTGAGTGTTTCATAAATTGTTGAATTTTCATAAATTCTGCACGCGGTTCAACCCGAGAACCAAGTATGTCTTATATATATATATATATATATATATATATATATATATATATATATATATATATATATATATATATATATATATATATATATGTATATATATATATATATATATATATATATATATATATATATATATATATATATATATATATATATATATATATATATGTGTGTATGTATGTATGTATGTATGTAAACAGTCTAAAACTAACCCCTGATGTGGGTCCTAGGGGTTCTAGTTCGAGAGCATTTGAAGAAACTTTTTCAAAATTCAAAAGTGGTGATCTCCTCATTAGTGAATATTTTCTACAAAAATTCACTAAAAGACAGTATCGCACGAGGCCTCGCGCAGCCTTTTGTAATAGCAGGTAATGAGTTAATGACATATTATTTTTTTTAGGCAAACTGTCTTCTATATTTTGGTAATTGTTGTTTTCTTTTTATTTACATTATACAAAACCTGAGCCTCAGATTGTCTTTTAGTGAATTTTCTTAAAAAAAAATCACTAATGAGGACATCCCGACCTTTGAATTTTGAAAAAATTTCTTCAAATGAGCGCTAATTACGCCCCCCAGAACACATATCCGGGGTCAGTTTTAATTTTTATATGTTTATATATATATATATATATATATATATATATATATATATATATATATATATATATATATATATATATATATATATATATATATATCACACCGATAACTTAAAAAATAATAGGCCGATTTTAATTAAATTTGGTGAATACCTTCCTTTTAAAAATGGCTTGGATAAGTTCTTATCCAGGAAAATCTGCCCAGGTTTTCCCGGAAAATTTTGTGTTTTCTTTCAAAAAAACTTTATATCTCCGGAATTAACAAAGTAAGTGCAATCAGATTTGGTACGCGGGTTTATATCTTTATAGGTAAGTCACCTATCAAGCTTTGTAGGTCAAAAGACAAAAAAGTTATTGGCATTTAAAAAATAATTGGGATTTTCCTTAAAACGTCAAAGTTGCGATTTAAAACGTCAAAATTGGCAACATTTAGGCAAAAAACTTAGATCTAATACGGGCTATGGAAAGAAAATTTCTCAACAAGAATGTTTTGCAAACCCTGAAATTTTAGATTCAACCGTCACTGTCCTTCATTTTACTAAAATATTTCCAGAAAATTCATTTCAAATAGACCCTTTCTCTGATGCTTGACAGTAGTCTTAGCGATAGAGTTTAGCGTTTAATGGTATATAGTTTTTGTCGAATTTTCGTAAAAAATCAATAATGTCAATATATCCGTTATTATACAAGATATGAAAAAAATTGTATACATTAATTATAAAGTGTCTTGAGCTGCATACTAAAAAAATACTTCTACTATCACAGACTGGCTCATAAGTAGTTGGTGATACAAATTTTCTTTTTTTTTCAATCAAACACGCCTTATGTTATTGCATTTTTGCATTTTGCATCGAAATATAATACATGTGTGTAAGAAAAGCAATTCTGGAGGCAGCAAGTGCGTTATGGTAGCGAATTTTGATCAAATGCTTCATATTTGAATAGCTGAATTTGCTATTAACCTATAAGGTTGACCAAGAAACGAGTTTTTTCCGGAACACTTTAAGTTTACTTTCGGAAATTTTTGTACATTTTCAAACAATAAAGTTATTTTGCTAAAACATTACACATTGTTTTTACTATACAGGTTATACTGGTAACCAAATTTGATGCCTGCTTTCTGAAAAAAAACACACATAGTTGCTATCAAAAACATTTTTATAAAAATTCACTACCATAACTCACTTGCTGCGTCCAGACTTTTTTCATTGACTGTCTCCTATACGTAATACAGTTTTGTTTATTCATCGACATTATACAATATTTTAATTGTCTGATGGCGACAATGGCTGACAATAAAAATGAATACCAGATGGCCATCTGGAGAAAACTTCATATGACAATAAACATGTAGGTTTTTATGTCAAGCAGGCCTCTCTCGTGTGTTGAATTAGCGGTTTTAGTGTGGGGCTCTCATAAAATGAAATTGCCCTAGTTTGTTATAACTCGTTTGCAACATATAAGTAGCATATAAAAGGAGCTGTATTACTTGAGGAGTTACTCAGCAACAATGGGGAATCGTTCTAATAATCTGAAAAGCCAGCAAGTAGGTAGGTCTTTGAATGCGCTCTATTCAGCAGCATTTTTCATCTCGAGACGCCACCAACTTCTACTAAATATATCAGTCACTGTTGTCAGATTGTAGCATATTTCGTAAAATATTGTGGATTTGGAAGTTGCTTAAATGTCTCTGGAAAAATTTGATATATGCAACTATTAGAGGTGTTAAAATTTTTGATTTATGTTTGAGCAGCACTACAACGGAAATATTATCATTAACATCATCACAGTCCAAAGGCGATACTTTTAACGAATTTTCATTAAGACAAATTCGCTAATAGAGAGGTCACGATGATAAGCTTTTGATGAAAAATTCTTCAGATGAGCGCGAATTTGGGTCCCTAGAAGCCAAAATCAATCACCGTTTTAGAGAATTTGGTGACCTGAAGTTCCTTGAACTGACATATTTCTGCAGCAAGAAAACTGTATCCGAAGAAGTATTTAAGTGCTTACGACAAGTTTACGAATTTTTTTAACATGGTAGCTCTTCGTGCTCAGTTGAGCGTATTATATAAAATGGCAGAAATAAATGACATACTAAGTTGTGCAAAAGCGACCACGTTTCTCAAGCAAAGCCACATTGACCTTGCGTATTATGAAATCGGTAAACTCTGCGAATTAGCATTAACTATATCAGCTACAAGTGCGTTAGTTGAACGCAGTTTTTCTGATTCAGAACGTATTAAAAGTTTCGTTTGGAGCTCTACAAGAAAGAGCGACTTTCAAATGTTGCAGTGATATCCATTAAAAAGGATTTTATTCAAACGGTTCCCCAAAGTCCCCAATTTGACAATGACGTCATAGAAGAATGTTTAAAACAGGAGAAGCGCATTGATTTAATTTACAAGTAGATAGGTAAGTGTGTTCTGGCAATAATATTTTTCATTTTGCATGGCTGGCCACACTGGAGAATTGGAAGTTATGTCAACGAAACATATTTATTGACGACAATATTATTTTAAATTAAATTTGTAATTTTGGATTTGAGAAATTTGGTCACTATAATCCATTGCTTCCCCTATTTGAAAATCCACCGCACGCCCCTGCCCAGTTGTTTCATTGCTCTAGAGATATGCTCGTATTTTCTAAGGTCATAAACCAAAGGGGGGCAGCTATTTTGGACCACTTGAATCCTAGTGTTTCTTACAGATTCCAAAGATGGACAATAGAGAACATCATAGTACTAAATCTTTATAGAGTCTCTTAAGAGTGCTAACACTAACAAACTGTCTGTTAGCATACAGTTTTTTAAGCGATATAATATGTAACTGCTTATAAAGGCTTCTTTTATAACAGAAGAGTAACTTGTTTTAAAACCCCAGAGTAAGGAATTTATATATATATATATATATATATATATATATATATATATATATATATATATATATATATATATATATATATATATATATTGATACGTGTTGCTATTGCTATGGTTTATATGATGTTGCTTATAGTTTTATATGTTATAGGTTATATTTTATACAGATGTATATAAATTTATAAAAATTTGTATATATTATGTGTCCAGATGTATGTAAAGAATGTACATTTTGTTTGAATTATGTGTCAAATTGTATTTTGTTTTATTAATGTATGTAAATATCTAAATAAATGTATTTTTTTTCTTTGTTTGTTGTCGCTGTATGTATTGTGTATTATTGCGGTTAAGTGTATTGATAATAAAGGTACGTAGACCTTTAATATTTTATCCTTTTATCGGCGAATATAATGCTTGATGTTTAGTATCTTAAATTTTTCACATACAATATGACTTATGTCAATCAAAGATACCTAATTGTTTGTGTTTGTATATGATTTAATGACCTCTTACTTTGCTTTCTTTTTTTTTTTCGCCTCGGCTTGCTCTATCTCAGGGATTTTCTGTAGGTTCAAAGTCTGATTACGATGTTAAATGATTCTCTTATAATTTTGTTTGTTTTTTTTAATGTTTCGAGAACGAATCTTAGAACTTAGATTATTTTTGTACGAGTGCTATCACAAATGAGCTTAGTTAACTTTCTTATTTTATTTAATGCTAATTTATTAACTCTCTTTGTCTGGTCAGTATCTAAATTTTAAACCAATCTTGTTGAATTTATTAAGTTTTTGATATATTTATCAATAGTTTTGATATATATATATATATATATATATATATATATATATATATATATATATATATATATATATAATATACAATGAATCAATCAACAATTTCAAAATTTAGCCAGTTAATACTATTATGCAGTCCTCCTTCCCATTCAGTGACAACTGTGTTGCATACCTCACCGTCTTTCTTGGCTATTTACAAGCGTGATACTAGCGCCTGCAGGGAATGAATCTCTAATTACGTTTTTATTGTCTGGTTATGGTAAAGATGGTTGTTGTTTAATTTGTTTCTGAGGCCTGATGTTCTTATTATGTATTTTGATTAACTGTTCCAGTAGCTGAAATGTGCTTTTATGAAATTATATGCACAAAGAAATGGTTTTGTTGGCTTGTGGCTACCACCGAATTGTTTTCATTTGAAAATACGTAAATACCTATGTATTGTTTAAAGGAAACTTAGTGTTTGTTTGTCTGGCAGGGCTTTGTTGACTAAACTGTTGTTCCCTCTCCTATCACACTACAAATTTCTACTCTTTTAACACAAATTTCGCTCCTATTTCACATCTATCTCTTTCTTCCTCCATCAAAATTTCAGAAAGTCCTTTCTTTGTATTATTTTTCTTCCAACCAACCATTGCTACCCTCATTTATTTCGTCTCGCTCATTTTTCATTATCCTCCTGTTTGTCAGGGATACTTAATAGTATTTTTTCATTATCATAAAATTACATTTCTGTCAAGAAAAGTTAACCTAACTACATATAAATTGTGATATTAAAACAAATGGCGGACAGCATGCCGAAGGAAATCAGTCTGGGAGGCTACGAACTCCTCGATGACATTGAGAGTCATGAGATTCTGGAAATTTTCTCAGACTTGATACTTACAAAGATCAGTAGATACCTGCCTTTCAAAACAGTCCTTCTGGGAAGGAAACCAAACGACCCTATTGAGGGCCGATCTCTGCTGGTATACCGATGGCTCGAAAACCGATAGGGGGACAGGAGTCATCAGCGCGTATGGCAGAAACACCGATGCTAGATTATCAACTAGCCTCGGAAAGTACGCAACCATACACCAGGCAGAAGTGTATGCCATCGAGATGTGTGCAAGGAAAATTATACAAAACTAGTGCACACAGAAATCAATAAAAATGTACTCAGATAGCCAAGCTGCAATAAAAGCAATTGGTTCCTATCGTTGCAAGTCAAAAACGGTATAAAGCTGTAAGTCTGCGCTCAACGCACTGGGCAACTGCAATGAGGTGTCGCTGGTCTGGATACCGGGTCACTCGGAACATGATGGCAATGTAGAGGCCGACGCGCTTGCCAGGGGTGGTTCCCAGGAGAACTTTATCGGACCAGAACCTGTGCTGAGGATATCATCATGCACAGCAACACGCACCTTAAAGACCTGGACAGATAGAATCACAATCCAGCAATGGCAAAATCTGTCAGGATTAGCTCACTCTAAGGCGTTCATAAATGGCCTGTCAGAGTCAAGGGCTAAAAAACTTATAGAACTAAACCGATAGCAACGGTTGTACTCTAGTCGGCCTGTATACGGGACACTGCCGCTTACGTCACCACATGCAACGAATTGGTGTCAGTCAGGAAACTGAGTGCTGGCTGTGTATGGAGAGTGACGAAACAGCAGAGAACGTGCTGTGTTCCTGTCTGCTGTGGACAGGACAATACACCTGCTCTTTGGCAAGACAAAACTTGCACCTGAAGATCTGGATCAACCTTTGTCCACAAAGATTATCGACCGCTGCAGGAGGCTGGCTTTGTTGGGCGAAATATAAGACTATTAGGCGCGAGCCACAATAGACTTTACGGTCGCAGTGGAGGGACCGTTATAGCCCACTCACAATTTAACCAAACCTACCCTAACAGTGTACAAGTCTTACGAAAATTCACTACGATAATGCACTTGCTGCGTCCCGATTTTTTTACTTTATCCGTTACACTTTCCGCTTACCATATCTTCGGGCCTGAGGCCGCCGATTGACGAAACGCTCCACTGAAACATCAAAATCCTGTTAAAAAGCGAAGTGTACTTTATGTTGGATTTCATATCGTCATTTCTTTATTAACTCAATCTGGCAACACTGAGCGTCTCCCGTAATAACGTTCTGTTTCAGTTTGTCAGTATATTCAGAGTGAAGCAAGGGAGCTTTTTTGCTACATATCGCTGCCATGAATCTTAATAGAAACTTGCTCCAACGTGTTACGCCACCACATTATAATGCCAAGTTATAAACTTGCTGTGTATCAATTTTTAAAACAGCCTTTAGTCTCAACGGTGCAGATGTAAGATCTTTACTCTAGACGCAGCGCCTGCAGCATAAATTAATAAACATTTAGAACGTGATTTTTTTTGCAGCAGCATAACATTTTTTACAACCTGAAATTGATTTTTTTAGCAGTAAAGCTTTAACGAGTTTTTTTAATCAGATCGTGCTATGTTAGTAACATTACGTAGCGACCATATTATCTTCTATAAAGTAAAACTCGCTCTTGGTAATGTAATCATTAAAGTATCTAACTAGTTAGCCGATTAACCGGTTATAACTTGATGCGAAAATGGTGGTTATCGATAAACAAAATAGTCTGGACGCAGCAAGTGCGTTATGGTAGCGAATTTTCTTAAAAATATTTTTAATAACAAATGTCTTGCTTTGATAAAAGCAGGCATCAAACTTGGTTGCTTATATAGTAGAAACAATGTACCATATTTCATCGAAATAAAATTTATTGTTTGAAAATATATAAACATTTTTCAAACGTCTGGATGCAGCAAGTGTGTTATGGATGTGAATTTCCATAAAAATGTTTTTAATAGCAAATGCGAGCAGGCATCAATCTGATTACCGGTATAGCCTATCTAGTAGAAACAATGTACTATATTTTATCAAAATTACTTATGGTTTGAAAATATACAAAAAAATTTCTAAAATAAACTTAAATGTTGGTTTCCTAACCAAACAAGTTTACGTTAATAGTTGAGTTTTTTTTTTTTTTCCCTCAGGGCTCGTCCGCGGCCTTGCCGCCCCGATAGCACCGCAACCCTTGGTTGATTGTGCATACCCCTAGTCTTACTCCACCCATTCCAAAATCACTGTGCCTTGAACTAGTCTGCACAGCGATTGGTAGGGTGAAGTTTTATATTGCTCTGTCTCCGGTCTAGAGTGACCGTAGATCAGTTGTCTTTTCCGGTCCAGAGCTATACACTCGCACAAGATGTGCTGGGCTGATTCCTCCCCCTCGCCGCAGAGTCTGCATGCGAGGTCCCCTTCGAACCGCCCCATTTTATGTAGGTGTTTCTTGACGGCCATGTGTCCCGTCAAGAGACCTGTTGTGTTTCTGAGCTGTCCTCTGCTAAGGTTTAGCAGCTCCACAGCTCTCTTTGAGTTATTGAAATTTGAAGGATTTAATGAAAATTCGGTACATTTGCAGATTAGCTCCCGAACGCTTTTCACAAAATTGTTTTCAGAAACATTACAAGGACCCCACCTGTATGCACAAACCACAAGAAAAAATTCTTGTTCACACACCCCAAGGAAGTTACGGGACTGGGAGTGAATAGGGGTGCTGGGCGGGGTAGGTAGTAAAAAGGTAATATGAGCAAAAAATGCGAAGAAAACTGCTTGAAAGTTGTCTATTTAAAGCCATATCCCCATTAAACCCTGCCTACCCCGCACAGCACCCCTACTCGCCCCAGGTCACGTAACTTCTTTGTGGGGTATGAACATGAAGTTTTTCTTGTGGTTTATGCAACGAGGGTGGTTGTGTGCACACGAGGGGGGAATAAAATGCCTACGACGAAGCAGCCCTCCCAGGTTCGACTTGCAGCAAGGGTGGGGGGTTGGGTTGGCTGCTTCGTCGTGGGGATTTTCCTTCCCCACTCGCGACTTAACTTTACGGTTAATACGTTTGAATTTTTAAAACAATTTATTTAATACTTTAACCAATCAATACTTAATTACTTAATACAAAAAAATGAATAATACAATATAATAAAAATATGATGATCAACCTACATGTGATCTAAAGTCTAGCACGCGATGTGCAGAGTACTAACCCGGAACAAGAATTAACGGTCGTATCACTGTGAGCAGCCTCTTTATACACTACACTCCAGGCGTGGCACTGTTGTCTCTGAATGAAACAAAGGATCTGCTGATGTAGATTCCTACAGTGATATTCCGCCCAACTTGCTGTTTGAGCCTGCACACTTGTGGGCTCCTTTCCGTCTACGGCTGACTCAGCGGTCCTTACTGTGGGTAGGCAACTTTGTATTATAACGGGCCATTGTTTGGGCTCCATTTATCTCGCGTGCATACAACCACCCTCGCTGCATAAACCACAAGAAAAATGTCTTCTTCATACCTGTCAAGGAAGTTACGGCACCTGGGGGGATATGGGTGCTGTGCGGGGTAGGCATGGTTTAAGGGGGGGGGGGGGTATGGCTTCAAGATGTGAAAAAGACAGCTTTCAAGCGAATTTTCTTATAAATGAATTTGTGAACATTCTTTGAAGAAACATTTGAGAATTTTTGTATGAAAAATTATTCAATTGATTTTTAAAATGAAAATCGTCGAAAATAAGGTTTTAATGGATTTTCGTGCAAACAAATCAATTTATTTTCAATTTTAATTACAGATTACGTATATAACTTGAATTTTATGTATGCTTTTAGCAGAATGTTGTGTAAAAAATATTTAGCCAAATTTGATGCCTGCTTTCAATAAAAAAGACATATCTGAGATTAAAAATATTTTAATGAAAATTCACTACCATAACGCACTTGCTGCGTCCAGACTTTTTATTTCTTACGACAGCCAAGGCAATTATTGTGACGTAATTAAGCAGACCAGTCTTGAGAATGTAAAAAAAAGCATAACGCAAGGGCGACTGGATTTTCTGGTTGTATTATTCCAGGCTTTAACACCGCATTGAGCTAATCCGGCAGCTACATTAATATTATCTCTCTTTATACTCGATTGGAACCAACCCACAATATGTATGAACAGCGAGTTGGTTTTCCATTTATCAACTCTCGCACCACGCACACGCTTCACACACAAATGTCGATCGCAAAATTGACATTCTGTTTTCATCTTTGTGATTTTGTTACACGAGACACCAAAAGTATGTACAGGATGATTTTTTTAAGTGTCTCACCCCTGTAATTTTTTTATTACCAAAGATATGAAAAAAAATTCCAACGCCAACTGACAAACTATCATGCGATGAGTTAAAATATTGCGACAGAAAAACAATTGCACATCGCCTTCATAGAAATTCATGGCCAACGTTTATTTTCTTAAATGGAAAGGTAGGCCTCAGACACATACAGTCGTTGCAGAATCGAAATCTGCGTACAACGATGCCACGCTCGCATTTCTGAGTCGAGCCGTTTTGGAGACATGACGTCACAAAATTTCAAAATGTTGCTGATTTTTTTAAGTGTCACACCCCTGTAATTTTTTTATTACCAAAGTATAAAAAAAAATTGTAACGCCATCTAACAAACTATCATGCGATGAGTTAAAATATTGCGACAGAAAAACAATTGCACATCGCCTTAATAGAAATCCATGGCCAACGTTGATTTTCTTAAATGGAAAGGTAGGCCTCAGACACATACAGTCGTTGCAGAATCGAAATCTGCGTACAACGATGCCACGATCGGATTTCTGAGTCGAGCCGTTTCGGAGACATGACGTCACAAAATTTCAAAATGTTGCTGATTTTTTTAAGTGTCTGACCCCTGTAATTTTTTTATTACCACATATATTAAAAAAATACCAACGCCATCTGACAAAGTATCATGCGATGAGTTAAAATATTGCGACAGAAAAACAATTGCACATCGCCTTAATAGAAATCCATGGCCAACGTTGATTTTAGTGAATTTTCTTTAAAAAAAATTTCTTCAAATGAGCGCTAATTAGGCCCCCCAGAAAACATATCCGGGGTCAGTTTCAATTTATATATATATATATATATATATATATATATATATATATATATATATATATATATATATATATATATATATATATATATATATATATATATATATATATATAGGTATCACACCGATAACTCAAAAAATTATGGGCCGATTTTAATTAAATTTGGTGAAAAAATTCCTTTTGCAAATGGATTGGATGAGTTCGTTAGCCAGGAAAATATGCCCAGGTTTTCCCGGAAAATTTTGTGTTTTCTTTCGAAAAAAAATTATATCTCCGGAATTAACAAAGTAAGGGCAACCAAATTTGGTACGCAGCTTTATATCCTTATAGGTAAGTCACCTACCAAAATTTAGCTACGTAGGTCAAAACACAAAAAAGTTATAGGCATTTAAAAAAAAAGGGGTTTTCCTCAAAACGTCAAAATGGCGATTTAAAATGTCAAAATTGGCAACATTTAGGCAAATAACTTGAATATAATACGGGCTATGGAAAGAAAATGTCTCAAGAAGGATGTTTTACAAACCCTAAACTCTTAGTTTCAACCGTCATTGTCCTTCATTTTACTAAAATATTTGCAGAAAATTCATTTCAAATAGACCCTTTCTCTGATGCTTGGCAGTAGCCTTAGCTATAGAGTTTATCGTTTAATGGTATATCATTTTTGTCGAATTTTCGTAAAAAATCAATAAAGCTCAATATATCCATTATTATATAAGATATGAAAAAAATTTGTAAATATTAATTATAGGGTGTCTTGAGCTACATCTTAAAATAATATTTCTACAATCACAGGATAGCCCATAAGTCGTTGGTGATACAAATTTCCTTTTTTTTAAATCAAATACGCCTTATCTTATTGCATTTTTGCATTTTCCATCGAAATATAATGCATGTTTGTAAGTAAAGAAATTCTGGACGCGGCAAGTGCGTTATGGTAGCGAATTTTGATCAAATGTTTTATATTTGAACAGCTCAAATTGCTATTAACCTATAAGGTTGACCAAGAAACGTGTTTTTTCGGGAACACTTTAAGTTTACTTTTGGAAATTTTTGTACATTTTCACACAATAAAGTTATTTTGACGAAACATGGCACATTGTTTTTACTATATAGGTTATACTGGTAACCAAATTTGATGCCTGCTTTCTTAAAAAACACACATATTTGTTATTAAAATCATTTTTATGAAAATTCACTACCATAACGCACTTGCTGCGTCCAGAGTTTTCTTAAATGGAAAGGTAGGCCTCAGACACATACAGTCGTTGCAGAATCGAAATCTGCGTACAACGATGCCACGATCGGATTTCTGAGTCGAGCCGTTTCGGAGACAAGACGTCACAAAATTTCAAAATGCTGCTGATTTTTTTAAGTGTCTCAATCCTGTATTTGTTTTATTACCACAGATATGAAAAAAATCTAACGCCATCTGGCTCTATTTTAACTCATCGCATGATAGTTTGTCAGACGGCGTTGGAATTTTTTTGATATCTTTGGTAATAAAAAAATTACAGGGGTGAGACACTTAAAAAAATCACCCTGTACATATAGTAAGTCAGAACAATTTTAAAATAAACTTGTAAAACAATATTTAAATTGTGACAGCGAAGGCTCATTTTATGTAACTTACGCTGCGGGGTATTCAAGAAAGGTTTTGATATAACGAACACAATTAAAAAAAAATTGGGACGCAGAAAGTGCGTTATGGTAGTAAAGTTTCATTAAATGCTTCAAATTTGAATAACTCAATTTTCTACAGGCTTAGAAAGTTGAATTTTGGTGTGTAGTAAGGCCTTTCGAAAGGCAATATATTCACCAAATTTCGTTAAAATACCTCTGTAATTTTCGGAGAAAAATGTTTCTTCGAAAGAGAACTCAAAGTTTTCCCGGAAAACCTTGTCCGATTTTCCTGGATAACGAACTCATCTAAGCGATTCATAAAAAAAGGTACCTGCCGACTTTCATTCAAATCAGTTAGTTAATTTTTGAGTTATCGGTTGGATACATATATATATATATATATATATATATATATATATATATATATATATATATATATATATATATATATATATATATATATATATATATATATATATATATATATATATATATATATATATATATATATATATATATATATATATATATATATATATATATATATATGATGCACCAACAGAAAAACAGATTACAGAAAAGAAAACAAAGAGTTGTGAAGCCAGGGAAACAGTCTCAACGTCTGTATTTAGTAAGGGTAAGAAGAGTTAATGAATTAATGAATTGAATTTAGTATATTCTATTGAAGTTAGACGATGGGGAGAACACCTACAAAGTTTTACAAAAATCCGTTAAAGGAACCTACTTTTCTCATTACATGAGTGCAACCTTAAAGCAGTTATACTTTAATAAAAAACAACTCTGGACGCAGCAAGTGCGTTATGGCAGTGAATTTTTATAAAAATGCTTTGAATATCAAATATGTCTTTTTAATGCAAGCAGTCATCAATTTAGTTACCGGTATAACCTATATAGTATAAACAATGTGTCATATTTTATCAAAATAACTTATTGTTTAAAAATGTACAAACATTTTCCGAGAATACACCTTAAACGTTGGTTTTCTAACCAACCAATCTTAGGTTAATAGCAAATTGAGTTATTGAAATTTGAAGCATTTAATGAAAATTTGCTACCAAAACGCACTTACTGCGTCTTGATTTTCTTTCTTACAAACATATTTCGATAAAAAATGCAATAAAATAAGGCTGTTCGAAAAAAAATTGTAGCGATTATAAGATGCAGCTCAGGACACCCTATAATTAACTTATACAATTTTTTCTTGTATAATAATTATATTCAGCTTTACCGTAGAAACGCGTCACCCTGTATATATGTAAGCAGATCAAAACTGAACGTAAACCCGGATATGGATTTCAGGGGGCTTAGTCTGCGCTCATTTGAAGAAATCTTTAAAATTCTAAAGTCGCGGTCTCCTCATTGACGAATTTTTTGTACGACAATTAGCTAAAAATGATAGACCGTTAAACCATAAACTTAACTAAAACTACCGTCAAAGTATTATAGAGTAAGAACTAACCTGTTGCACATCAGCTTTTTTGTAAACTTTATATGTGTTGATAAAACATAACAAACACTGTTTAATCCACCCACTAACATAAATAAAGGAATAATTTGCACTTGTATATTAAAATTTTCCAAATGACACAAATAATTCGTCGACTCAAACAAATAAACATATAAATAATCTCATACCAATACCATACGACATCAGTTACAGCGTCTAACAGACCTGCGCAATAATATCAAATGTTCCGTTACCACAGCAACGACATACTAGATCTCATATAAGCTATTGACAATGAAACGCGGTGATATTAAACATAAATATTTCAAATTTGAATAGCTCAATTTTCTGTAACCCTAGACAGCTGAATTTTGGCACCTGGTTAAGTCTTTCCCAAAGCAATATGTACACCAAATTTTATCGAAATATCTTTGTAATTTTCGGAGAAAAAATTTTTTTTCGAAAGAAAACTCAAAATTTTCCCGGAAAACTGTGGCCGATTTTTCTGGCTAACGAACTCATCCAAGTTATTAATAAAAGAAAGGCACTTGCCGAGTTTTATCAAAATCGGTTAATTATTTTTTGAGTTATCGGTTGGATATATATATATATATATATATATATATATATATATATATATATATATATATATATAAACATATAAAAACCGTAACTGACCCCGGATATGGTTTCTAGGGGCCCAAGTTCGCGCTCATTTGCAAAAATTTTTGCAAAGTCTCACCATCGATACCTCTCTATTAGTGAATTTTTTAAAAATAAAAATTCACTAAAAAATAAAGTTGCTCCATGCAAGGACAAAATTAATCGATGTAAATGCGTCAAATCGAATTGCGTTAGTGAATGAGTCCCTGGATACCAGTTTCATTTAAATACTGGTACACTAATCGGATTGAAAATAAATCAGAGCGCTTTTCCAATTCCTCCGTGTTCATTTCCATAATAAACTGATACATTCAAACCTTCCACCGGTATCCTTTAAGAAATTAGTTTCTTTTTTCTAATTTCGCAACAGTAATAGGCTCTTTTGTTCAGTGTTAGAAAGAAAGATACAGAAAGAAACTCTGATAGGAAAGAACGGGATGAACAAAAGCCCCGGTAAACTTTTTTATTCAATCTATTCTCGTTTCTTGTAGGCCGTTAGCTACTTCATTTTCTCACATGCTGGGTGTTTTATTCTAAGCCGTACTCGCTGAGTCTTCACTAACTTGTTTTTGACAAATCTGGGGAAGTTATTATTTCATACGGGCTTTTGATGAAAAAACTTTTTAACAACCAATTCTGTCTATACATCCAAACAACACAATAAACTCTTTTGATGTATTGACAGTATATTGAGACGAGCAGATTTTAGATTGAGCTGCTACACATAATAGAGGTAGCGATTAAGTAAGAATATAGCCAGAATGTTCCAGTCATAGCTGTAATTTTCTTGGGAGCTAAAGTTAGGCGAAAAGTCACAAGATTATTCCGCCAAAGAAATACGTAATTATCTCTGTTGACATTGTCTCCGTAAAGTTTGAAATAAGCTTTCTATTTCGACAATTAATTCGTTTTCTTTTCCAAACTTTGTATAGTAAGGTTTCAAAATATGACAAATTTGATCAATAATAATAATAATTTGATTGTTTCTTAGATTAGATGAAATAATATTGGACTCGTCGATACATACAAAGTTACAAGCATAAAATAATTAAATTATTACATACCCATACAGCACAAGATATCCTGGAAATGTTCTCACAATGTGAGAACATTCTTCTTTCAGAATATTTGTTTCGGAATGTTCTGATAACATTTATGGAGGTTCAAACTACATCTGGAATATTCTGAGTACATTCATTCAAAGAAAATTCTTCATCAATATATGGGAAGCCGGGTTAAAGAGGACCAGCGGGGAAAACAGGACCAGTCAATTTAATTCAAAATGAATGTAGGTTCCCGCCGTGTTTTCATCGCTAGAGGTTGGCACTTCCGAGTTCTATGCTTGACAGAAATATTATGCGTATGTCAAAACGAATGTGTGTGTTATGGTGATTTAAGCGAATTTAAGGTAGGTTCTTCTAATATTTTGTTATATTATGGTGTACAATTTTTGAAAATTGCTGTATGCTAATGAACTGCTCTTTTCGCATGTAAAATATTATTCATTCAGCTATATTAGTGAATTTTCTTAAAAAAAATTCACTAATGAGGAGATCTCGACTTTCGAATTTTGAAAAAATTTCTTCAAATGAGCGCTATATAGGACCCCCGGAACCCAAATCCGAGGTCAGTTTCAGACTTTATATGTTTATATATATATATATATATATATATATATATATATATATATATATATATATATATATATAGATATATATATATATATATATATATATATATATATATATATATATATATATATATATATATATATATATATATATATATATTTATGTGTCACACCTATAACTTAAAAAATAATGGGCCGATTTTGATAAAATTTGGCACATACCTTCCTTTCGCAAGTCGCTTGGATAAGTTCGTTAGCCAGGAAAATCCGCCGAGGTTTTCCCGGAAAATTTTGTGTTTTCTTTCGAAAAAAATCGAAAAAAAATTATATTTCCAAAATTAACAAAGTAAGGGCAACCAAATTTCACACGCGGGTTTATATCATTAAAGGAAAGTCACCTACCAAAATTTAGCTCCGTAGGTTAAATGACAAAAAAGTTACAGGCATTCAAAGAAAAATAAATTTGGGTTCTCCTCAAAACGTCAAAATCGCGATTTTAAACGTCAAAATTGGTGAGTACCTTCCTTTTGCAAGTGGCTTGGATATGTTCGTTATTTAGGAAAATCCGACGTGGTTTTCCCGGAAAATTTTGTGTTTTCTTTCGAAAAAAAATTATATCTCCAAAATTAACAAAGTAAGGGCAACCAAATTTTATACGCGGGTTTATATCATTATAGGGAAGTTACCTACCAAAATTTATCTCTGTAGGTCAAAAGATAAAAAAGTTATAGGCATTTAAACAAAAATAAATTGGGGTTTTCCACAAAACGTCAAAGTTGCGATTTAAACGTCAAAATTGGCAACATTTAGGAAAAGAACTTGAATCTAATACCGGCTATGGAAATAAAATGTCTCAAGAAGAATGTTTTACAAACCCTGAAGTCTTAGCTTCAACCGTCATTGTCCTTCATTTTAATAAAATGTTTCCAGAAAATTTATTTCAAATAGACCCTTTCTCTGACACTTGGCAGTTGTCTTAGCTATAGAGTTTATCGTTAAGAGGGGGGTTTAATAAAATGCTTAAAATACACTATATTTGTAGCTTGTTGAACTGTCCCAATTGAAGCCTTAGACTGAAAATATAGTATACAATAGATAGATTGAGGTTTGAGGAAGGCAATAAAGATTTTTGTAAGCAAATATCCCGTTTATAACGAAAATACAACGTTTTTGCCAAACCATGATTTGACAATTTTTTGTCACAGAATTAGCTCAAAATCACTCTTTGCCTAGATAAGGTATCCAAGAGTAAGTTTCTTAAATTTCAGGTCTTTTGGATTCCAAATAAAAACGTAATGCAAAGTGAAATGTAAAATATGACATACCTTAATTATTTAGTCAATATGTGTTGTCAAACTAGCGCGTTTCGGCACCATCCGTAGACCAGCTATTTTCTAAAAGATGGCGCACTAAAATTGTGATTCCACGAACGCATTTCATTTTCATTCATAATATGTCAAATCATCTTTAAGGTTACATGCCATTAGTAACATTTGAATGTTATTTAAGACCGAAACAGTCTACACTCGAATATGTTTCAGCGATCGGCGAAATAAATCAATCAATTCTGCAATTTGCTATTTAGCTAGTCACTTACATTTAATTTCCGATACCAAATTCCTGACGGTAAGGTGCTGTATGTGTAAATACAATGTAAAGAATTCGTTTATTACGAAGCGTCGGTAGCTCATTGAAAGAGTACTTTGTATGTCAAGCGGACGATGCTGGTTCGAGTCCGGCCCGGTCCGTTTCTCCTTTTAGTGAATTTTTATTGGGAAAAATTAACTAAATTCAAATGGAGAGGTATCTATGGTGAGATTTGACAAACATTTTTTTCAAATGACTGCGAAATAGGACCCATAGGACAAATATCCTGGGTCAGTTTCAATTTTTATATGTTTATATAAATATAATATAAATAAAAATTTTAAGTTTTTTTTCGAAAAAAATGTTTATCTCCGAAAATTACAAAGCTATTTTGATGAAATTTATGTGAATATGTTGTCTTGGTAAAACGTGCCAAAATTCAACCTTCTAGGTTTATAGAAAATTGAGTTATTCAAATTTGAAGCATTTAATGAAAATTGATTACCATAACGCACTTGCTGCGTTCAGACTTTTTTTGCTTCCGCGACTTAAGCGGTTTGACCTTTGCTTTTTTTATATTTAAAAAAATGGTTAATCTTGCTGGTGCGTATGGATGCAGTAATGAATATAATTCATAAAAACTAATTTCTTTCTTTTGTGCAAGTAAAAGATCTTTCTTTTGTGCAAGTAAAAGATATTTAACGGTAATTATGCAGATGATCGGCATACGTGATTTTTGAAAAATCTTTCACTAAACATGCTTAAAAGACTCAATGTGTGCATAAGCAACAAGAGATATGTTGTGGAATCAACCCCTCCAAAAGTTACGAGACCCGGAGTGAATAGGGATGCTCGGCGGAGAAGGAAATATAAAGGAAAAATCAGTAAAAACAACTTAGTTCGACCTCTATAAGCAGCCTTTTCACTTTTTGTATCAACACTTTCTCCTAAACATGTTTTTCCCCTGCACCACGTATATTTGCTCCTAGTCCCCCGCAGCTTTTTGGGGGTTGAAGGGACACCATTTTTCATGTTTATGCACTAAACACTCTACGAAGCAGACCTGAACGACCTAACCTGACCTAACCTGACCTGACCTGATCCGGACCTGACCTGACCCGGATCCTTTTACCTAACCCATACCTAACCCTGGACTGACAAAAAAACGTAGAAGAAAACCGAAAAGCAGAATAACATGCATTTAAAAAAAAATCTTATGATTTAAAATATTTTTGATACCGCTAGCTATTCCTCGAGACACAGTATCAATGGGCTCTATCCTGAATCTATATAAGCTACACAAATAAATTTTGTTAAAAAATAAAAAACTATAGTGAAAAAGCAAAAGTGACTACTTAAAAACTCAAAGACGCAGCAAGTGCATTATGGTAGTGAATTTTCATAGAAATGATCTGGCACTAAATATTTTATTATAACTTTTTTTCTTGCAACTTAGAAATCTAAATTTTTGTGTATAGTTTACTTTTTAGTGAAGTTACAGGCATTCAAAGAAAAATAAATTTGGATTTTCTTCAAAACGTCAAAATTGCGATTTTAAACGTCAAAATTGGTGAGTACATTCCTTTCGAAAGTCGCTTGGATAATTTTGTTAGCCAGGAAAATCTGCCGAGATTTTCCCGGAAAAATTTGTGTTTTCTTTCGAAAAAAAATTATATCTTCAAAATTAACAAAGTAAGGGCAACCAAATTTGGTAAGCTGGTTTATATCTTTATAGGTGTGCCACCTACCAAAATTTAGCTCTGTAGGTCAAAAGACAAGAAAGTTATGGGCATTTAAAGAAAAATAAATTGGGGGTTTCCTCAAAACGTCAAAGTGACAATTGAAAACGTCAAAATTCGCAATATTTAGGCAAATAACTTGAATCTAATACGATCTATGGAAAGAAAATGTCTCAAGAAGAATGTTTTACATACACCGAACTCTTAGTTTCAACCGTCATTGTCCTTCATTTTACTAAAATATTTCCAGAAAATTCATTTCTAATAGACCCTTTCTCTGATGCTTGGCAGTAAGTAGCCTTATCTATAGAGGTTATTGTTTAATGGTATATAATTTTGTCGAATTTTCGTAAAAAATCAATAAAGCTCAATATATTCCTTATTATACAAGATATGAAAAAATATTGTGTACATTAATTATACGGTGTTTTGAGCTACATCTTAAAAAATTATTGCGACAATCACAGGGTGGCCCATAAGTCGTTGGTGATACAAATAATTTTTTTTGTCGAAAACGCCTTATGTTTTTGCATTTTCCATCGAAATATAATGCATGTTTGTAAGTTAAGAAATTCTGGAGGCAGCAAGTGCGTTGTGGTTGCGAATTTTGATTAAATGCTTCATATTTGAAAAGCTCAATTTGCTATTAACCTATAAGGTTGACCAAGAAACGGATTTTTTCAGTAACACTTTTGGTTTACTTTTGGAAATTTCTGTACCTTTTCAAACAATCAAGTTATTTTGATGAAACATGGCACATTGTTTTAACTATATATGTTATACTGGTAATCAAATTTGATGCCTGCTTTTTCTATATAGGTTATACTGGTAACCAAAATTGATGTCTGCTTTCTTAAAAAGAAAACACACATATTTGCAATAAAAACATTTTTATGAAAATTCACTACCATAACGGACTTGCTGCGTCCCGAGATTTTTTTTATATGGATAAGCTGTTGTGTTTAGAAGTGAAAAGTGTGGTTATAATTAGTTTTGAAGTATGCATACACTCGGGGTAAACAGGACCAAGCGTTACGGGGCATGGGGACCTTGGTCCTATATGCCCCTTGCTGTTATTAAACTAGAATATCTGTGGTTACTTATGCTTACATGTATTGTTTTAGATGAGGAACTATAAAAGGAAGAGACCGATGCCATTATGGGGAGAAACCGAAGCTGCAGCTGCAGTTTATGCTGTGCAGAGCGGCATGAGTTTAAGGTCGGCTTCGATAAAGTATAATATTCCCAAAACTTGCCTAATAAGACGGTTGAAGTTAGTTAGGTCAAATGCAGATATTGCTGTTATGGGTCTTTCTCCGAAGTTTCAAACCAGTTTTTACGATCCGAGATGAAAATGTGTTACTGGAACATCTTTTGGATATGCAAAAGAGGCTTTATGGACTAACACCACTTGACGTTCGACGAATTGCTTTTGAAGTGGCAACCAACTTAGGAATTTCACATACATTCAACAAGGATAATAAATTGGCTGGACAAGATTGGTTAGCTGGATTCCTACAGAGACATCAAGAACTTTCCAACCTGAAGCTACAAGCTTAAGCAGGGCCAGTGGTTTTAATATAACTGCAGTAGATCAATTTTTCGATCTACTTGAAGAGGTTATGAAAAAATTCAATTTTACGCCAAATAATATCTATAATTTTGATGAAGCCGGCATAAGTACAGTGCAAAAGCCTTGCAGGATATTAGCAAAAAAAAAAGGTGAGAAACAAATTGGGCGGATTTTTAGTGGCGAGAGGGGATCAAATATCACAGTTGGTTGTGCAGTCTCTGCTGCAGGAAATTATATACCTCCTTTCTTTTTGTTTCCCGGGAAGAGACTGTCACCCCTATTGCTAAAAGGGACAAGTCCAAGTGCTGCAGGGTATGCCAATGAGTCCGGATGGATGTATTGTGAGCATTTCCCACTTTATTTGGACCATTTCATAAAGTACACCAAGCCTTCTGAACAGAATCCCGTTCTACTAATTTTTGATGGTCACAGCAGCCATAGACAACTGAATGGAGTCGATAAAGCTATAAAAAATCATATCACACTTCTTACATTACTCCCTCATTGCAGCCATCGCATGCTGCCCCTTGATTTATGTTTTTTGGTCCCCTAAAGAAGCAGTATTCCCGTGCATGTAATTTTTACATGAGCTCTCATCCCGGTGTTTCCATAACTTTGGTGGCTGTAGGCAGGCGAGGGACTTCGTGGAGGGGCCGGACAGAAATAAAGCTGTCTGGCTACTCGGTAGGAGTCGACCTACGCTTCGCCGCATCCTTGGGGTGCTGACAGGCCACTGCGCCCTTAGAAGACACCTCACATTGATAGGGGTAGAGAGGGATCCCATTTGCCAGGAATGCGGCGAGGATGAAGAAACATCCTACCACTACCTGTGTGAATGCGAGGCTTTTGGAAGTCTTCGAGCAGAATTGTTCGGATCGAGGACTCTGCAGAGGAACCAGGTATGTACCGTCCAATTGAAGACCGCCACGGCTTTCATTTCGAGGTCGAGGCGGTTTGGCGACGGAACCGAGGAAGAGTAGAGCATGGTTGCTGGGTTGCTGGGGTTGGCAAAAAGGGCCCATTGTGGCCTACGTGCTTGGCGTTGGCCTCCCCACTACTGCTACTACTACTACTTGGCAGGTTTCCTGCTATCCACCAGTCTTGTCCAATAGCCAACACAGTTAAATAAGTTTGTGAGTGTCGAACGGCCGGGCATAAATACGTGTTGGTTTTCTCGGATGATATGGTTATTAAGAAGAAACGTCTACATGCTTTTACGAATGATCGATACTATATTATTAGCTACCAAGTGTGTCAGACACATTTGACGATAATTGGAGGGATCGTATCTGTAACGTTTCTTGGATATTCCAGTAGCATTAGCAGTCAGCCAGGATTGAGGCAGGGTATGATGTGATGAAAAAGATTGCATAATTATCGGGAGAGGGCTGGCCCACGCAGATCCACATCTCTTTAGCACTTGGGCAGTTACTCGGTCCGGACCAGGTAAACAATTTTCAGATATTGGCTATTTCGGTCACAAAGTCACCTGGTGTAAAACACACCAAAGACAACGGACTAGGTGGTACAGAAAAATGATCCCTCGCAGGAGATTTGCTGAATCCTCGATGTAGTTTCTCGCAAAATACTCAACAGATGTATAATGCATATTACACAAAAGCAAAACAGATAAAACTATAAGGACAAGGTTATAACATTTGTTTACAAATAATGTAGAAATAAAAGAAAAAATCTGTTGCTATGTTATGATGTTGTGATAAAAACAAATTAGGCTATTATTGTTACCTATTTTATTGTTATAATTGTTATTATAGTTATTACAGTTATAGGTTAGTTCCATCTCCATCTTTGTTAAGTATTGAGATACATCACGTAGTCATTTTCAAGGCCTCATCCGTCATTTTGTTTTATTTTACTTTCATTTTTTAATATCTTTTGATCAGATCTTTATTTGTAGTTGTCATGATTTCGTATTAATTCAATTTTTATCTGTCTGAGGATGCTGTCAAGCAGCGAAACCGGTTACAGAAACGTTAAAGAACATCTTAGAACACCTAGAATTCTGAAGAGTTACTTGCTCCAGTTAGCTTACGCGAGTTAACTTAGTCGATAACAATAGACCTTTATACATACATTGTAGCTACCAAGGACAGCAGACAGCCCAGTAAGCAATATGGAAATTTTCATGAGAAAACCTCGAAATAGAAATGAATACACAATGGATGCTACGTGTACAAATATGCACGTGCGTCCTGAAAGTCTTTTCTTCAATAGACAATAGACCACTCCTGGTTAGGAAAGCTATAAGTATGCACTCATCTACTGAAGCAAGGTTCATTCTTTCCGTCACTCATCAGTCTACAAGTCGTGCTACATTATTACATTTACTTTGATAATTTATTCCTATATTTATATCATTTTTTTGTAACTAAGTTTAAGTGTACTATTTTTATAATCAATAAATAATTTGTTAAGTACACTTGGAGAACACCCAAATCACCACAACACATATTTCAGAGACCTTACGATCGTTTCGTTGACAAAGTCAACATCTTCAGAGGAAGAAAATTTTTTCTTCCTCTGAAGATGTTGACTTTGTCAACGAAACGATCGTAAGGTCTCTGAAATATGTGTTATGGTGGTTTGGGTGTTCTCCAAGTGTACTTATTAGTGCTCATCACAGGTTCCAGTTTTTCACATAGTGAAATAATTTGTTCAAAAAAGTTTTGAGTATTAACAAGAAAGTTAACTCGCGCTGGCTACGTCCTTCACTTACAGAAACGAAACCCAATAGCTGTTACCTCCTTCAAACAAATAACTTAGAAACCAGAACTGTGGTATATGTGATTGACCTCAGGTGGATATAGATCTGCTCGATAGTGAGGTCACGATTGCCTATAACACCCTACCCTAAAGTAGCTATCTATCAGATTATCATATTTATTAAGATTAACAATACTTTTAGGAGATTGACAGATCTGGATGTAGTTGGATACTCACGTTCTTTCTTTGTTTGTTTCTCACTGTTTGGAGTCCTATATTTATGAGCGTCCCAGACTAGTGGCAGGTAATATGGAAATTTATATATCTAGATAATCGTTAGTAAAAATAAGTTGTTTGCGCCGACGCCAAAAGTAAGGAGAAGTTGGGGAGGAGTTTCTCTTCAATCAAACAGATATGTTAATGTAACAAAGTATATAAATTTTTTCATACAAATTAAATTTGGAATAGCAAACAAAGTGAAATAAAAAATGGTTGATAAATCTCAAATAAACATTAATTGCACACAAATAAAAATCAGATAAACAGCAAGAACTTCAAGAAAAAGAAATTATCGATTCACTTACATATGACAGAACAATAAGATAAAAGATGGTTACATGTTACTAGAATACTGATGTTAGCCACTTGAGCTTTATGTGTAAGACGAAATACTGTATTTTACAGCTAAAAAGCAAACACAAATTATTAGGTAAATCACTTGACGTTTGTCAATCAATTTGATTAATTTTTCAATAACTTTAACTGGCCAGTTCTTTAAGTGAGGCTCAAAAAAAAAGAATATATAATCCTACGTGAAATTTCTGCATTAATTATTGAAAATCAGATATATTGAAAAGAATATACAGGTTAGATATTTTACAGACAAATTTACTCATTACAATTTCAAGAACTATGTGTTTAAATTTACAAACAAAATTCAACAGATTAAACAGGAAATTTAAGTCATTCTTATAGCATCCCGCTGACACTGTTCAAGTTTGAATTTGTTTACGTTATTTTGGAAAGTTCAAGTTATGAGGCTTCAGATATTGGATTGCTTGCATAAAAATGTCTACCGGTTCAGAGAAAAAGAGTTACACGGACTCACCCAATGTTCCTGTATTGAGTTACCTGATGACCCTATGAAGATGCCTTCCAAGTGGGATCAACTATGAGCACCTGAGACAGGTTCACAGACTCCAATTGGGTTGGTGGACTTATTGCTCCAATATTAGGAAACCATTTGACAACTATGTCGATGTTCTGAATTCGCTTGACGGAAACTTTGCAAATCGCAATTTAAAACGTGAATTGGCCCAAGTGAAATTCACTGCCAATTGACTTAAAGTTCGGTACTAACCAGGAAGTCTTTCTGATTAAGGCAAGAAATCAACAGATCGGAACACACCACCACAACCAAACTAGCGTTTTTATGCTGAATACGATGTTTATTTAAACTCGAAAATCGTTTAAATTACTTTAAACAATCACTGACAATAATCATTAGGCAGTACAGATAACAGAAATGATTTTATCACCCCCTTTTAAGACAATTTATTAGGCACCGAAACTAAGAGGTGTTTATTTGACAAGCGCCAGGCAGAGACTCTCGCTACCGTGTCGAGTTCTGCGATCCCTAACCGCTGCACGCAAAAATTCTTATCGTGACCGTTGGTGGTTGTGCGCGAGCTCTTTCTAGCCTCCACTCTTCGAATGAGATAAAACGAGACCTCCAATCGGTGGCGAAGTCACGACGTCTTCTATACACACCTCCACAATAATGGACTCGTCCGCTCGTTTGGTAACCGATTTTCTATATTCCATCATAATTACGTCAGCTTCTGTTATTTACCTAGAATCTCAGGACAATAGAGATATTCATTTTTCACAACAAAAATGCAACGTTTTTCAATATTTAGATTTCGACGTATATTATAGGGAATTCAGTACGGTTCTTACGATACAAAATTTCTTAGCGAATTTTCATCAAAAATATTTTGAAACCTAAAACTTGAAATATTTATTATAGATAGGGTTTTTTGTATTATTTAGATACTTGGGGACTTTCTAAGTGTATTTTGAACCAGTAATGATTCCAGATAAGAAGTGAATCGTTACATGGTGAAGCCGGAGAAGTAGTCTCAAAGTCTGTATGTAGTATATAAAGTATTCCATAAATCTTCACCCTTTGTAAAATAAACGACTAGGACAATAAACTGTGAATTGTAATTAAAACATTTTTAAATTGCTTTACCATCACCTCAAAATTTTTCTGACCTATACAATACAATATGATAGATAACTGATTCGAAGAAATAAAATCTTAGGGATAACTCATATTAAACGAGTCACCCCTGGTTTCAAATATTAGAGCTGTTTACCCCAATTTACTGTCGTACAAGATAACACATCACCTAGTTCTCTCTCTTCCTAATATCTCATAATATAATTGAAATTCCAACTATGCATTGAGAATATCTTATAAATATTCATCTCTTCAGTTGTGTTTCAGCGCATATCAATTAAAATTCTATGGAGAAAATAGCATTATAGTAGATAGCGAAGACCACATTGAGGAGAAGAATTTAAATTACAAGTTTTACATTTACATTATTAAAAATAGTGTAACTGGAATTTTATCACCCTGATATATATATATATATATATATATATATATATATATATATATATATATATATATACAGTGTGTCCCAAACTGATTTTGATTAAATTTGGTGAATACCTTCCTTTTGAAAGTGGCTTGGATACTTTAAGTTTACTTTCGGAAATGTTTGTACATTTTCAAACAATAAAGTTATTTTGATGAAACATGGCACATTGTTTTTACTATATAGGTTATACTGGTAACCAAATTTGATGCCTACTTAAAAAAAAACACACATATTTGCTATTAAAAACATTTTAATGTAAATTCACTACCATAACGCACTTGCTGCATCCAGACTTTCTATTTATTGTTGTAATTTAAAAAAAAAATTCACTAATGAGGAGATCCCGACTTTTGAATTTTGAATTTTTTTTTCAAATGAGCGCTAATTAGGCCCTCTAGAACACATATCCGGGGTCAGTTTCAATTATATATATATATATATATATATATATATATATATATATATATATATATATATATATATATATATATATATATATATATATATATATATATATGTATGTATATATATATATATATATATATATATATATATATATATATATATATATATATATATATAAATTTATATCTGCGGAGAGAACGTAAGGGCAACGGAATTGGGTACACGGGTTTACGTCATTATAGGATCCCTATCAAAATTTATCTCTCTAAAAGCGACACTACATAGTGGTATTGATTTTTTATCAAAAGATAAAACAGGAAACAATGGATTTTCAGCTATTGAAAATACTACTCTGCTACTCTACTACTACTTTTTGTGTTAGATGTTGTTTATATGTTTCGCGCTTCAGATGGAGTTATATTCGATAAGCTTTCTATGATTAGTTTTTTATATTGGTACTCAGTGTGATCAGATCGTAACAATAGCAAATAATATTTGTTAACTTATACAAAAGTGAATATATTTTTTACGCGTGTTTGATATTCTAGTATATAAAATAATTCACAATGGCACAAAAAGAATAAAGGCATAAATATAATATCTGGCATTAGCTCTCTGTACAGGTAAAAAAATAAAACATGTTGATTGAATGATATCGGAATATATTGAATAAATAATACACTGAATTGGATTTTTGCCAGGCTGTGACTCATTTTCACAATACTGAACAGACAAATTAACTTTTGCTGGACTATGGACGAAATTTAATAACTCCACTGGAAAAGCGAACGACAGTTCATAACAAAGCTTCGATATTTTGGAATTTAATATAAAATTATCAGGTTTTCCTTTAATATGGAAGATTTTAATATCAAATGGATAAATCTAAATATTTTATACCTGATTCATATACAGGGTTGCGCATTGAAAACGAAACAGACCGATTTGCGCCCAGAGAATTTTTTTAAGAAACGCTGAAATACGTCAATTTTAATATTAAGGGGGCCATGTTTTGACATAAAACTCAACTTTGTCACATCAACTCCTTAAGGGTGGTGATAACAACCCTTATATTTTAAATAGGGAACATGGGTAGAGTGTTACATCATTTGATAGCTCTTTCTCTTCTGAATTCAGCACACAAATTTTTTTGGAAGTTTTATTAACAAGTTTAAAAATTATTCACAGTTGGAGTTTATTGTGATAAGAAATGCACTAATTAGTCAATTTTTCGTTAAAAAAAAACTAAAAAACAAAACTAAACGTGTAAAAATATTTATTCAGTTAAGTAAGTTTTCAAATTGTTGACCACCAGCTTCCATACAAAAGTACAAATTTTGTTCAAAACGAGCTCTGACATTCTGGAGCATTTGTGGAGTTATTAGACGGCGTTCTTCAACAATTCGTCGTGATTCGTCATTCGTCCAGAGACTCCGGTTCTGTTGCGTAAATTCTACTCTTTAAATGGCCCCATAGAAAGAAGTCTAAAGGAGTTAAATCCGGTGATCTAGGGGGCCACTCAATATCACCTCTACGCCCAATCCATTGTCCTGGAAACTCTCTGTTCAAAAACACGTTGTGAAAAATGCGGAGGAGCTCCATCTTATTGATTTTCTTGATAGCGATCATCATTTTCAACAATGTCAATTAGTAGGGGGTAAACGATATCTTCTAGTAACTCCAAATACGTTTCGCCACTCAAATTGCCATCAAGAAAAATTGGTCTGAGTAAACGATCTCCATAAATGACAGTCAAGTTCTGTGGAGTTTGAGTGTGGACTTCGTGAAAATGTCTTGGATTATGATCTGCCCAATAACGACAATTATGACGATTGACTGTAGAGTTTAATAAAAACGTACACTCGTCTGAAAAACAGATGTTGAACAGAAATTTCCCGTTATCAGCTATTCGTTCAGTCATAACTTTACAAAACTTCAGCCGCCGACCAAATTATTTTAATTCAGTTGTTGTACAAGATGAATTTTATACGGATGAAATTTATGATGCTTTAATATTCGCTGAATAGTTCTTCTTTTGATGTTTGAAACAGTGGCCAATTTTCTCGTGCTCAAATCTCAGTAGTCTCATTTCTAACCGGAAATTCACGTTCAGGATCCCGTTTTTTGTTGGCTACTGAACCACTTTGTCGAAACTTTGCAACTAACTCCAAAATGTATTTTCTGTTAACATGTATGTTCGGATGTCGTTCATTCACAACAAATTTGCGGTACGGTTGGCACAGTCAACGTTTTTGAAAAAAAGATTAATTATTTCAACTCTTCTACAGAATACACCATTGTGAAATTAATTTTCGGTAGTACTATCTAGTATCAAACCGACCGATAAACTGAAATAATAAACCGCATTTCTCTCATTTAGATAAGAAATGTTCTGATAGTCAATTTTTTGTTTATAAACCAACAAAACATTGACTATTAGCACATTTCTTATCGGAATGAGTCAAATGCGTTTTTGCATCCTCAACTGTGAATAATTTTTATACGAGTTGGTAAAACTTCCAAAGAAATTTGTGGATTCAGAAAACAAAGGGCTTTCAAATGATGTAGCACTCACCCAATGTTCCCTATTTAAAATAAAAGGGTTGTTATCACCACCCTTAAGGGATTGATGTGGCAAAGTTGAGTTTTATGTGAGAAACATGTCCCCCTCAATATTAAAATTGCGTGTTTCAGCGTTTCTTAAAAAAAATATTCTCTGGACCCAAATCGGTCTGTTTCGTTTTCAATACGCCAGCCTGTATATGAATCAGGTATAAAATATTTAGGTTTATCTCTGTTTTATTAAAATTTTTTCTGTGTCTTAACGTTTTTGCTTTACAGCACCGTCAAGTTGATAAATTAAAGCAATCCAGTAAAATATTTTTCTTAGAGTGTGTCCTACATTTTTGCTCTAAACGATTTTGTGTACCAACCTTTTAAAAAATTGCGTTCTAAATAAAACGGATTAATAAAAATGTTCAAGACGCAGCAGCTTACACCCGCTTAAAAATATTGTGTGGAGTAGCGGCTCGTGCCTTGGGGGTGCGTAAGAAGAAAAAAAGGTTCGGTATGGAGCAAGTGCGTTATGGCAGTGAATTTTTATTAAATTTTCCAAATTTGAATAACTCAAGTTTCTACGAACTTAGAAACTTAGAAATTTGACAGAATATGACACCAAATCACACTCACTTACACTTACAGATAACTACAACTGAAAGTCATCGTTCAGACCTTTTCACCCTTCCCGCAGGGTTGCTCTCTGCTCTGCTCCAACGGACTTGATTTTGGGTATTCTGCTTGTGAAAGCATACTTTGAAAAGTAATTGTGTATCTGATAAATTGCAAGTTTTATTGTATACAGCTCATCTACCTGCCATATGTTCAGGTCCAGATTTTCTGCTCTTCTGATAATTCTTACAGCATTAACTGCTTCTATCTGAGTAAAAAGCCTGAGATCTTGCGTACTCAATTCTATAGATTTGCAGTATTGTTGCACTTTTGATAGCGTAATATCAGTTTACTTAATAATCCTTTGTTTTACTTGCTTGTCGCAGAGACCCATAATTAATTTATCTGTGATCGTTCAACCTGTGTAAGGATTTTTATAATTATACAGATACATCCATAACTAACGGGTTGCTTCTTAAGTTCCGCTACGAAAGAGTAAATGGTCTGGTTTTTGATAGAAGTTATAAATCTTAACGTTTCCATGGTAATATTTGTCTTTGGCTTCATCAAAACAACAGAGAACATCTTCCAGCTTATTTGTCTTATCTGCTGGAAAAGTGTTAAAGATGTCTAACCCCGGTTTACCTATAATATGTGATAATATGTAAACGTAGGGGTATTTTCATATCTTGAATTGTGTTTTCCTGAAGCTTTTAGAAATATATTAAACTTTTCCAAGTTCCAGTCCATCCACCTCAAATGGTGGTGGTGGTTTATATGGCATAATTTACTATTACTATTAAAGAACACAATCTTTTAATTATATATTATACAATGTATGTGTACCTAATTCGTAAGATCATCCAGTCTCAGGCAAAATTGGCGAACCCTTCGTCGCTGTCAACTGTAAGAGATGCTTTAAAACTTGTTTGTCTACTAGCTGCCTTTTAGTTCTTGATAACCTCAGACCACGTTTTAGTTGATTTTGTACTCTGTTTTATGTTTGTAATTACAGACTGTTCTCCGTGTTCACGTCACATTACTATCTTTAATTAATTATGTTACAATATAACCTTATACATCATGACCTAACTGCATTCAGGTTGACATTAATTTACATTCACGTCTATCGGCCATCTTTAACCTTCCTAAAATAAAACGAGAAGAGCGTGGTATATAGTAATGAGCCGGTAGAGAGTAATTGACCTCAAGTGGATCCAAGTCTGGTCGATAGTGAGGTCACCATTGCCTATCAACCCTAACCTAAAAGTATCTATCTATCAGATTTTATTGTTTGCAAGATAAGAAACACTACATTAGGTCAGGAGATATCAAGATGGCTCAATAATTACTTTTCTTTTGAGTTGTGCTACCCGAAGTCCTATATTTGTTGGATCCCCGGACAAGAGCCTGGTTATTTATATGTTTTTCGATATCTAGGTAAGCGGTAAGTAGAATTCTAAATCATGTTGTCATCAAGTTTAAAAGGTTTTTGGGAGGAATTATTCTTCAATTAAACAGATATGTATATATATATATATATATATATATATATATATATATATATATATATATATATATATATATATATATATATATATATATATAAGCAGCCTTCTGAGCCTGCTTCAAATCTTACTTTCCGTCGTTTGTTTAGATTCAGTCGGATCGTCGGAGGAGTATTTTTATTTTTATTATGGTGCCGTTAAATAATCTGGTATGTGACACATTTACAGACTTTGGAAAACTGGATATTCGTGCTCATTCCGAAAATTATTCATTGTGAAAGTCTATATTTTTGTACAAATGGATTTTTCATTTAAATACTGAAGTGTCAGAAGAACGTGTGACCTTGAAAATTAAAAAGAATCCTCTGAGGAGCAGGGGAAGGAGCTTCGTCTCCCTGGACCCCCTTTGGGGCCGCGCGGATTCTGCCTCAGCCACTTCCAAAGTCACGAGCCGCCACTGATATGTACCAAAGGTAAGTGTTTCCAAGCGATTTAATTTTCAGAACACGACACATTCCACTTTAATACGTAATCCACGAACCAGACACACACTAACAATATACAAATGTTAACTTTAGCACCCTTGGTAAGAATATGTCCCTTTGAATCTAAAAGCCCTGAGTTCGTTTTCCAGTAAGAAATCATTTCACTTTTTCAGTATATACTGTAAAATTAACATCAACCAAAGTTGTGTAATGTTTCAGCAAATTCAATTCACGTGCCGCCCTTCGGAGGGGGCGTAAATCAATCGGTCCGCGTAACATGCTATGCTGGTCACAGAAAGACAAGTGCTCGGCCAAATTCCCAGGATAGGGAGGTAAAACTGTCTTCTGGCGTCGGTTTTGGCCATACTCGCAGAAATATATCGACGTTAGAAAAATGTTAAGTGGCCTTGAAAACCGATTCTAAGGATGTAATCGGCGCTCATTTAAAGAATTGAAACAAGATCGTTTGCACGACCAACTCATATGAGTTTTTTGTTACAAAATGTCGCTAAAGCACAATTCGGCGATTTTAAAATTTATTTTACATTTAGATGAAAAATAACAATTAGTACTTCGATCGAAAACTGTAAATAATGGACAGGTTAATACCAAACAATAGAGATAAACACGAACATTTCATTAGCACCATGTTTAAATGAAAACAGCAATTGTTAACTGTTTAAAATGTAAATATAGTCTGTCTGCTGAAAGATGTATTGGATTTTTTTCACATTGTGAATAATTTTGAAAAAACAATCGATAAATTAACCTCTGTGACAGTCACGCCTGGATTGAACAATACTGGAGGATAATGCGTGGAAATTTTCTAATAAAGCTCTCGTATCGATACCCCATATAATTCAGGCATTTAAATGAAAGAGTAATTGAAACAACAGAGTGGAAAATGAAGCTCTTTGTAGCTAACCTGGGTCTTACAGGAGACAATTTCAATGAGTTTTCCAAGAAATCAATACACAAATAATCGCCTCCCATTTGAAGATAAACTTTATTTTAGTATATTCTTATAAGTAATTGTGATTTTCAGATGCATTATGCTTTTAGTGAATTTTCTTAAAAAAAATTCACTAATGAGGAGATCCCGACTTTTGAATTTTGAAAAAATTTCTTCAAATGACCGCGAACTAGGCCCCCTAGAACACATATCCGGGGTCCGTTTCAATTTTTATATGTTTATATATATATATATATATATATATATATATATATATATATATATATATATATATATATATATATATATATATATATATATATATATATTTATATATATATATATATTTATATATATATATATATATATATATATATATATATATATATATATATATATTTATATATATATATATATATATATGTATCACACCGATAACTCAAAAAATAATAAGCCGATTTTGACTAAATTTGGTGGAAAAATTCCTTTTGCAAATGGCTTGGACAAGTTCGTTAGCCAGGAAAATCTGCCCAGGTTTTCCCGGAAAATTTTGTGTTTTCTTTCGAAAAAAATTCATATCTCCGGAATTAACAAAGTAAGGGCAACCAAATTTGGTACGCTAGTTAATATCCTTATTGGTTAAGCCACTTACCAAAATTTAGCTATGTAGGTCAAAAGACAAAAAAGTTATAGGCATTTAAAGAAAAATAAATTGGGGTTTTCCTCAAAACGTCAAAGTTGCGATTTAAAACGTCAAAATCGGCAACATTTAGGCAAAGAACTTGAATCTAATACGGGATATGGAAATCAAATGTCTCAAGAAGGATCTTTTACAAACTCTGAAGTCTTAGTTTCAACCGTCATTGTCCTTCATTTTACTAAAATGTTTCCAGAAAATTCATTTCAACTAGACCCCTTCTCTGATGCTTGGCAGTAGCCTTAGCTATAGAGTTTATCGTTTAATGGTATATAATTTTTGTCGAATTTTCGTAAAAAATCAATGAAGCTCAATATATCCGTTATTATACAAGATATGAAGAAAATTTGTATATATTAATTATAGGGTGTCTTGAGCTACATCTTAAAAAATATTTCTACAATCACAGGATGGCCCATAAGTCGTTGGTGATACAAATTTTCTTTTTTTTTTAATCAAACACGCCTTATGTTATTGCATTTTTGAATTTTTCAGCGATGCATGTTTGTAAGAAAAGAAATTCGTGACGCAGCAAGTGCGTTATGGTAGCGAATTTTCATTAAATGCTTCAAATTTGAATAGCTCAATTTGCTATTAACCTATAAGGTTGACCAAGAAACGAGTTTTTCCGGGAACACTTTAAGTTTACTTTTGGAAATTTTTGTACATTTTCACACAATAAAGTTATTTTTATGAAACATGGCACATTGTTTTTACTATATAGGTTATACTGGTAACCAAAATTGATGCCTGCTTTCTTAAAAAGGAAACACACATATTTGCAATTAAAAACATTTTTATGAAAATTCACTACCATAACGCACTTGCTGCGTCCAGAGTTTTTTTACATACCCAAGAAGCATAATTACGAGGAATGTTTAATGAAACGTTTGTAACGATTCATTTTTTACGTGGAATCATTACTGGTTTAAAAACACTTAGAAAACCCCTAAGCATAATAAATAATACCAGACACCCTATCTATATTAAATATTTCAAGTTTTGTTTCAAAATAATGTTAATGAAAATTCGCTAAAAAAATTCTCTATCGTAAGAAGCGTACTGAACTCTCTATAAAATACGCCGAAATCAAAATATTGAAAAGCGTCGCATTTTGTTGGGGAAAATAAACATCTCTATTGTCCCGAAATTCTAGGTAAAAGCTGATGTAAATATGATAAAATCCAGAAAATCGGTTAGTAGATGTGAACGGACGAGTCCATTCTTGTGGAGGGGTGTATACAAGACGTCGGTGAATTCGCCAAAGATTGGGGACTTGTTTTATCTCATTCAAAGAATGAAGGCGAGAAAGAGCTCGCACATAGCCGCCAACGCTCAGGAATTGAAAATTTTCGTGCAGGTGTTAGGCGCATCAGAACGCTCTCTACCTCTATGAGTCTGGCTCTGACGCCCATGGCGTGAGCACGTTGACTTTAGATGTCCCTCGAATTGTCTTATTAAGGGAGTTTTTAATAGTCTTTCTGTTACCTATACTACCTTCTAACAACACTCAGTGGTTATTTGAAGTGTTTTAGTGATTTCCGAGTTTGAATAAACACCGCAGTTAGCATAAAGGCGGAACTTAAGTTGTGGTTCTTTGTTTCAACCTGTTGATTTGCTCCCTAAAAAAGAATCCCGGGTTATCTCTGAAGTTTAAGTCAATTGGCAGTGAATTTCGCTAGGACAAATTCAACGTTTTAATTATAAATCGCGAAGTTTACACCAAGCGACTTCAGAATATCAACCTGTTTGTCAAAGGGCTTGGTACGCGTGACAATAAATCCACCGGCCTAGTAACCATAAATGGGAAGCATCACTGTTTTGCCCAGTTTCCTTTCTCTTGTTGGAGTCACTGAGACTTGTGTCAGCTACCAATATTTGATTCAATTTGAAGGTCATCCCCATAATGTAACCAGGTAACTCAACGCAGAAGATTCGGTGAGTCAAATTTTTTCTCTGAAGTAGCAAAGTTTGTCTTATACACTCGTCTGGCAACTAAATTTTTATAATCTGAACTTTCAAAGACACTCAATCAAGTTTTAGTTTTGAATAACGTCAGGGAGCTGCTATTAGAATAATTATGAATTTCCTATTTTAATCTCTGGAATTATCTCAGTTTTTTGTAAATTTAGACATTTAGTTTTTGAAATTGTAATCAGTAAATCTTGTTCTTGTCTGTACAAATATCTAACCTGTACCTTGTCATTAATGTCACCTGTTTTTCAATAATTACTATAGAGTTTTCACATAAACATATACATAATATTTCTCTTAAATTGAGCTTCACTAGAGAAACTCGCCAGGATTTGAGTAAAAGGTTAACAGATATGGCTGAGAAACGTCAAATAATTTACATATTAGTTTGTTTACTTTTGAGCTGCAACACACAGTATCTGATTTTTAATATACCTCAATATATAAGTGTTTATATTGCTTTAGCAAGATACAACCACATTTATATCATTACTCTGTCACATGTATGTTAATTGATATTTTCTTGTTATTAAAATTCTTGACATTCATTTGATTTCTATTTTTGTACAATCAGTGTTCATTTTGAGAGCTATCAACAATTTTATTTTATTTTGTTCACCATTTCAAATTCAATTCATGTTAATAAATTTAATATTTTGTTACATTAACATGTCTGTCTAATTGAAAAGTTAATTCGTCTTTAAACCCTTTTGACCCTCCGTGACGACACTTATAGGAACTCTTGATCTAGATTTCCTAGATATCGAAAATAAACTTTTAGAAAAATCATCGTAACCAGACACTAGTTTGGAGCGCTGATAAATATGAGACTTCAGACAGTGCAACGACACAACAACACGAGAACAGCGTAAGTAGTAAACAATAATAAGATCTTTAAACCTTATAAAGCATTTCTAATCCTGCTAATTATAAATCTGATAGATAGAAACTTTTTAGGGAAGGACATATAGGAAATAGTGACCTTACTACTGACCAGATTTGGGTTCACTTGAGGTCCCTCATATACTACTACTGCTTGCATATTACCGAGTGATAATTATTTTATTGAAGAGAGGTTTCACGTTATGATGAAGCGTTTTTTTTTCCCACCGAAATATTAGAAAACTCGTAACATGTTATTAAATAATTAATTTAATCAAATCACAAAACACAAATAATATAAATATACTCGTATAAAGTAAAACATTTTCACCATGAAATATTTTGAGCAGTTTATTCATTAATGTGTATTTCATATTTTTTCTCTTGTTCCTCTCGATAAGGCTGATCAATTCCAATCGAAGCGGAGATATTTACGTGCCCCCAATCCATGTAAAAGGCAAGGCCTCACGAGGTAAACGCAGTAGTTGATCTTCCGGCAGGACTGCAACAGTGAACCGTCACCAGCCCTTCCGAGTCTGAACCCATTCCGCATTCTGCAATATGGCTCCAGGCTTAGCCTATATAGTTGAACGGAAATAATAATAATAATAATAATAATAATAATAATAATAATAATAATAATAATAATAATAATAATAATAATAATAATAATAATAATAATAATAATAATAATAATAATAATAATAATAATAATAATAATAATAATAATAATAATAATAATAATAATAATAATAATAATAATAATAATAATAATCGCCTTTATTCACACACCAACCTTACAAGTTGTAACGATTGCGTCTCGTTACTGCTTTAAATATTCAAAATAAACACGTAAGAGACTTAATTAATAGCCGACAATCCAATATATGTAAGGTAATTCATGTTTTGATTTCAAAATTATTTTCATGAAAAGTCGCTAAATCTTCAAGTACCGTAAACACCGTACTGCATTTTAAATATGTGCGTTAAAAGTCCAATATCTAAAGACGCAATATGGCTTTGTTAGTAAATGATGCGTCGCATTTTGCGGAAGGAATATTTCCAGGAAATAAATGTCGTTGCTACTGGTTCTGTAATTTTCCGTATGACGTCACGGGCGACGGTTGAGATAATTGCTGGAAAAACCTTCATCTGTAGGACACGGGAGGTGAGACCTCGTGACTTCACTACCGATTGGAGGTCTTGTACGATCTCATTCGAAGAATGGAGATTAGAAAGAGCTCGCGCACAGCCACACCAACGGTTATGGTAAAAATTTTTGCGTGCAGCGAGTAGCAATTGCAGAGCTCGACACATTAGCAGGGACTCTCTGCTTGACGTTCATATAGTGAACGTCTGTCAGTTTCGGTGGCTAATAAATTATCTTAAAACGGGGTTGTAATATTCCTTCTGATATCTCTACTACCTAATAATTATTGTCAGTGATTGTTCGGAGTAATTCAAGTGATTTTCGAGTTTAATCAAGCATCGTATTCAGCATAAAAACGCGAGCTAACTCGTGGCTCTTTGTTTTGAACTGTCGATTTCTTGCCGTAATCAGAAAGAATTCCTGGTTATTATCGAACCTTAAGTCAATTGGTAGTGAATTTTACTAAAGCAAATTCACGTTTTAATTGCGATTCGCAAAGTTTCAAGCGAATTCAGAACATCGACATAGGTGTCAAATGGTCTTGTAGTATTGAAGCAATAACATTCACCGGCCCAATAATCTCTGATGAGAAGTCCCAGTCGTTTTCCCCAGTTTTTGCGCTCTTATTGGAGTCGGGAATCTGTGTCAGGCACTCATAATTGATCCCACTTGGAAAGCATTTTCACAGGGTCATAAGGTAAATTAATACCGGAAGACTGGTGAGTCTCAACAAATCTTTTCTCTGAATCAACAGAATTTTCATGCCGAAATTTAACATCTGAACTTTTAATAACCTGAACTTTCAAAATCACGTAATCAAGTTTGAGCTTAAACAATGCCGGGGAGGTGCGGTATAAATTTCCTGTTTAATCTCTAACATTTTGTCAATGTTGTAAATTTAAACGCATGGTTTTTATTAATTTTTTTAATTGTAATTAGCAAATTTTTTCTGTAAAATATCTAACCTATTCATTCTCTTTAACAACTCTTATTTTTTCATAATTAATGTAAAAATTTCACGTAGGATTATACATTCTTTTTTTTTGGAGCCTCACTCAAAGAACTGGCCAGTTAATTCACTAGAAAACATAGCAATTGATTGACAAACGTCAAGTAATTTACTTAATCACTTGTGTTTGTTTTTGAGCGATACCCTAAGTAATTAACAGTAACATTTTAGTAATATGCAACTATCTTTATCTTATTGCTTTGGTTCATGTATAATATAATAAATTAATAATTTCTTGCTCTTGAGATTCTTGCTGCTTATCTGATTGTTATTTGTGTGCAATTAATGTTTTTTATTTCATTTTGTTTGCTATGCCAAATTTAATTAATATGAATAAATTTATATATTTTGTTATATTAAACTATCTGTTTAATTGAAGGGAAATTCCTCCCTAATATCTCCTTTCTTTTGACGTCAGCGCAAACAATTATTTCTTACTAACTATTATCTAGATATCTAAATTTCTATGTAACCTGGCACTAGTCTGGAGAGCCCACAATTATAGGACTCTGGGCAGTGCGAAGCAAACAAAGGAAGAGAACGTGAGTATCAAACTATATCCAGATCTGCCAGCCTCCTAAAAAGTGCTGCTAATTTTAATAAATTTGATAATCTGATAGATAGCTATTTTAGGGTAGGGTGTTATAGACAATTGTGACCTCACCATTGGGCAGATCTATATCCACCTGAGGTCAATCACAATATACCACGGTTCTGGTTTCTAAGTTTTTCTTTGAAGGAGATAACAAAAATATAAAGCAAGCTACAAAATAAACACAAATTGACATTGGTATGTGACAGGGCTGAGTTCAGATGAAAGGTTTCATAAAATGGCACCTCCTTCTGTTCTTTCACTCAACCCACTCCAAAATAACACCACACAGCAGACACTGTTCTTATACAATTAACTGCAAAAAAAGTAACAATAACAACAATGTATTACACTAAGTGAAGATTGGAACCTGTGATGAGCACTGACAAGTACACTTGGAGAACCCAAATCACCACAACACATTTAAAAAAAGACCTGACGACCGTTTCAAATTCTAGAATTTTTCATCCTCTGATGACGCTAACTTGGTTATTGAAACGATCGTCAGGTCTTTTTTAAAAAGTGTTGTGGTAATTTGGGTTCTCCAAGTGTACTTAACGACAATATATACTAAACATAAGATACCTAATGATACCTAACGAACAATAATACCTAATAATACTACTTCATCTCCTCTTCCCTCCCCTTCCAAGCATATGCGGCATAATATACTCAATACACAAATGGAAACCACTATTCGGCATACTCACATTTAAACCACCGATCCAAAAAGCGTACTAAACAAATGTCTCCTTAAGATCTGTCTGGTATACGCTCTATTTCATAACCAAATTCATTAAATACCTTGTACACTAAAAACTTAAAAGATCCCTCAAACATATATAGTCTATGCATAGGTGCTGTAACCATGTCCTTTCTGCAAATATATAGGTTATGTATATCCGTCCTGAAAGTAATATTATTGTAGAGATAAGCTGGAGTGCCATTTGTGATAACCGAGTGATATAACATAGCCACCCTCATCAAAAACGTCTGTCTCATGTTCAGCCATCCAGCGTCTCTCAGCTTATGAGATGTATCTTGGAATTTTCTTATACCATAAACAAAACGTAAACATGAATTTTGCAATACTTTGACACGGTATTACTTATAAGAATCTAAACCAGCTGAGAACACTTCAGAACAGTGAGTAAGTTGAGAAAATACCAGAGTGGAATACAACTGTAATTAATCTCCTGCGGAAGAAACGATTAATAGGGTTAAAGTTTTCTAAGGCAATTACATGCTTTCTGCAAACACTTCGAAAGATGTTTTCTATATCTAAATGTATTATCAATTGTGAGCCCCAAGTCATTTGCCTCCCCCACAAGAGGTATACTTTCCCCATTAACTTCGATCCTCACAATACTTCTGACCCTGTCACAGCCAGGTTGGCTACCGAGTAAAAGGGCACAGGATTTGGCAGGATTCAGATCACGCGCATGCTGCTTAGCCATAATAAATATGGTATTCAGATCCCCATTAAGTTTTTCCAATGCAGAGTTAATGTCTTTCGGACTACATGAGATATAAATATGCATTTCATCCGCATACATATGTGTTTTACAATGTTATACATAAGTTGAAAGATGGTGTGTGTAAATCGAAAACAACAGAGGCCCGAGGATGGATCCCTGAGGAACTCCCGATGATACATTGGCGAAATGTAAGACATTTATACCTAACTTTACTCTCTGAGACCTATCGCACAGACAACTCGAAATAAACTTGCGTGATGGCGTGGAAAACCCAATAAAATTCAGGATACTTAGCAAAACCTCATAATCCACGGTATCGCATGCCCTTGAGAAGTCCAACAGAACCAGCACAGTGCGTTTACATTCATCTGTTGTGCGAATGATATCATCCGTTACTGTTAAAAGTGATGTGGCGCAACTATGACCATTACGGAAACCCGACTGAATTTCTGGGAGTATCGATGATTCGTTCACATATTCACAAAGCTGCATCTGCACGATCCTCCCGATAACCCTCACCATAGGTAACATGCTGACAAGACGCAAGTCTTTGAACGTTCTTACTGTTGCTTTCTTGGGAAGCACAACGGCTTCTGCTATTTTCCATAGTCTTGAAAAGTATGAAGACAGTATACAAGAATGTACTATATGAGTAGTGTAATCAACTACTTGGTCACCACAGTATTTGATCAGAGTAGCGTTTAAACCATCGTAGCCCATAGCTAAGGAACTTATGGAATTAGGAACCTTTACCACAGTGTAAGGTTAGATGTATTCTCACAATAATTAGAACCGTAGACCGGTTTCGCTCTAATTGGAGCTCGTCAGTACGGTATACTAATTGCAGCGAAAATACAGCTATAAAGGAATACGGCTATGGTAGCCAGCCTTCCAAAATTTAGTGAGATGTAAAACACGCTTTTAACCGTGTCGCCATCTCGTTGCGGAACCAAGTAGTATGTTGTCACGGTTAGCGAATTTTTATAAAAAAAAAGACAAGTCACCAGAAAAATGCCCAGCGTCGTCTGTAAATGCATTCAAAACAGCCTGTAGTATAATTGAAAGGTGGTGCGGCGAGCTGGGACTCTCAGTAAACCCAGAGAAGACGGGGATGATCCTGTTCACCAAAAAGAGGAGTCTGGAGGCGTTCAGAGCGCCGGCGATATTTGGAAAATCTTTAGCTTTAGTGCGGGAGGTCAAATATCTGGGAGTGGCCCTGCACTCCAAATTATCATGGGGATCGCAAATAGAACAAGTAGTGAGAAAGGGAGTAGTGACCTCCTGGCAGCTGCGCCGCGTAATAGGGCGGACCTGGGGACTCAATCTTCGGATCCTGCATTGGATTTACACTGCGATCGTCAGGCCGAGAGTCCTGAATGGGGCAGTGGTCTGGTGGTGCGGTGTGAACCAAACTGCTACCCGGAATCTGGCCAAACTTCAAAGACTGGCAAGTCGGGGTATCACCGGCCCTTTGAGGATGACACCCTCAGCAGCGCTAGAGGTCTTGCTGATGCTGCCACCGCTTCCCATCTACATCAAAGGGAGGCTATAGCGTCGCATCATAGAATGCGAGACTCTGGAAACTGGTGCGGATAGGGGGCAAAGACAGGACATGCAAGAATTGCCAATGAGGTGGAAAAGGAAATCCCCATTTTCACCATCAAGGTACGGAATGCAAAGGAACATATTAGGCTGACTAGAACATACTGTGGCGTCCGGAGAATGAAGTGGCGAATGATCTCGCGTTCCCGGCGGCCGTTCTGTGGCCCGGAGCCTGCTATAGGCATAAGTAGGAAGGTGGTCTCCGACGCCCTAGATAGGTGGACCAAGGAGACCATGGAAACGCACTGGAGGTTGGTCAGTAACTGTAGGCAGGCGAGGGATTTCGCGGAAGAGCTGGACAGGGACAAGACTGTCTGGCTTCTCGGTAGGAGTCACTCTGCGCTTCGCCGCATCATTGGGGTGCTGACAGGCCACGGTGCTCTTAGAAGACACCTTGCATTGGTATGTGTCGGAGGGATCCCATTTTCCAGGAATGGAGCGAGACTGAAGAAACGTCTTACCACTAGCTGTGTGAATGCGGGGCTTTTGGGAGTCTTCAAGCAGAATTGTTCGGTTCGCGGACTCTGTAGAGGAGTCAGGTAAGTTGCGTCGAATGGAAGACCTTTATTTCGAGCTGAAGGAGGTTTGGTGACGGAAAGGAGAAAGGGTAGTGCATTCTTGCTGGATTTTCGGGGTTGGCAAAAAGAACCCGTTGTGGTCTACTTCCTTGGCGTTAGCCTTCCCACCAGTGCTACTACTACCACTACTATCCGCTAATTTCCTGTTAAAAAATTTGGCTGCCATTGAAAATTCTCAAAGAGTTGTTAAGGTAATTGAAAATGTAAGACGGCTTAAAAATTCGCCTTTCTGTGAGTGAATCTTTAACGTGCCCAACATTGCATAGACACGGGACCTACGGCTTTATGCCCCCTCCGAAGAGCGGAGTGTGCAGACACCTAACTTGTCCAAATACAATGCCACACCCTCGGTTGATGTTAATTGTACAGTATGTACTGAAAAAATGGAAGAGAAACTCTGAGAATTGGACCCAGTACCCTTCGGTTCAGAGCACACGTTCTTACCCCTGGACTACCGGGGCTCTAAGAGTAGATGTAAATATTTGTAAGTCTTACAAACACTGAGTTATAGTAATTTTTTTGAACACCTGCATATATTTTTTTTCAATGGCTATAACTGTAGAACAGCTGAAGATAAGGGACAATAATACATAAATGTACAAAAAAATTAAACAAGATATCTGAAAATACAATAATATATATGTTTAATTGAAAACAATGTGAAATGCTGTCAGGCAAGAACGGGCTATCTATATAGATTTGACAGTGTTTTTGGTTGGTGGCAGTTACCGATGAAAATAGAGGTGCCTGAAAACAGATTGAAAAATTAGGAGCTATAGCCATAACTCACCGACGCACGTGGAGAAACTTACCCTGTATATATAAAAAATTAAGTCTTTTAGCTTTATTTGCTCTTGATATCCACACTGCGTATTACGATTTAGTAGGATAATACAGTCCTTGATCTAAAAATGAGACAGTCCTGATCTTGCCAGACTCCGTGGAGTCCTCCATGGAAAGGTATACCCAAACAATATCTTAGTATCACAAGGGACTCCACGGGGTCTGGCATAATCAGGTATGTCTCACCTTTAACTCACATTGAGTGACAGCCTTCTAGTAAAATAATAAAATAAAGTTTGAATCTCTCATGTCTTTGCTTCATTACTATTACGAATTGGTTTTTCAATGTGTAATACCGAAATATAGAATTCTTTGACTAAGACAGTCAGAGCGCTTCTAGATTTTACAGTTCAATGCACTACATAATTAAATTTTAATTTAATAAAATTCATCAAAGATTTGATTAAAAAATATTATTCATTGAAGCACTCGGGCTGTTATTAGAACACAAAAACCCATTCAAACTTTTGATGACTCATGAATTTTCATTATATCATTATTTTATTCCAGCCGTTGAATTAGAATGAGCCTGGCGAAAGATTTACAACTACCGAATTTAAGGCAGGTAAAACGTTTCTGTAATTATAGTGGTATAAAGTTTGTTAGGCCATCGTCAGTCTGGACTTCACCGGTCAGGAAGGGTCATCCCTTTTCCCTTTTCAATAGAACCAATCCCATCACTATTATGTTCAGTTTTACTCAGCGGAATGACGTGTTGTGCTAAAGCTGCATATACATTACGAACAAGATTTTGTCCATCGCTCTTTCTTCCTTCCTCTTTTATATATTTTGATATACTTTTAAACATTGTGTTAAGGGAGCGGAGAATAATTAGGGAATAATTTTTAGAACTAGAATAATTTTGACAAGTTAACGATGTAATAAAATTTCATAAATACAATAAAATTCAACAAGTCTTACAACTAATTCAACTAAATGAATTTAAAACCGACAAAATCTTTACATAATGAAATCTTAATAAAAAGTCTCTACCTTACTCAAAGCAACAGTCTCTACCTTTTCAAAGCAAAAGTCTTCCTAATGTTTATCAACACCACTACTTATAACCTTGCTTGGTCTACTTTTTTTTTAATTTCAACAACACACCACGAGGGCTTACAGCCGAAATACTATCGTACCGTGGGTGTCAACAAGGAGGAAAGAGGCAACTTGTTAATTCTGGACTTGAAGGTTTGGAGGTTTGGAGGAGAAGGAAAAACATGTGCCGGCAAGGAATTCCACAACTTGGAAGTCCTCGGGACAAAAGAGCGGGCATAACAAGATGTTCTATGTCTGGTGACCTGGACAGTAAAAGGGTGCATTCGCTCTGTTCCCCTGGTAGATCTGTTGGAGGCAGCAGGTGGGGGAACTATGGAGGAAAGCTCCTCTGAGCAGTGCCCGTGCAGATATCTATAAAAGAGAGAGAGGTCACCAACGGCACGTCGGTGGGCAAGGGATGGCAGACTTTCGGTGAGGGTAGGGTCACCGATGAGACGTATAGCTCTCTTTTAAATGGAGTCCAGGATAGCGAGTGTAGAAGCGGCAGCGGCACCCCAGATGTGGGAGCAGTATTCGAGGTTTGGCCTTATTTGTGAAGTATATAATGTATAGAGGTTAGCTGGTGAAAAGTATTTGCGAGCCCGGAAGAGGAAACCTAATTTCTTAGCAGCCGCTTCTGCAATTGATGTGACATGTTGGTGCCAATTAAGATTTCGATCCACAGAAATGCCAACAAAAGAAAAGGACTCATTACTTTGAATAACTTGGTTGTTCATTGTGATGGGTCTAGGGCTGGTGTATCTCTTGCGAGAAAGAAAGCAAGACTTAGTTTTGGTGGGGTTGAATTGTACAAGATTTCTACTTCCCCAGTCTAATATTTTTTGGAGATCCACGGAGACTGAACCCTCCATGAGTCTGCGATCCTCATCTAATTGGGCTAAAGAGACAGGCTTAGAATATTGTATATTTGAATGGAGGGTGCTGTCGTCCGCGTAGCTGTGAACTGAACGTAATTCACAAATTGCAAACCTGATCAGCCAGCATTCCTTATACTGTACTCTGCAATTCCAACTTGTTTATTATTTATCTAAACATGTAATATGACAAATTCCAGGTCAGTAATTATAATTTCTATGCGACCTACTTAATTCTAAAAGATATTATTTGGATTTATGCTAGCGAATTTTTCTATAACTATTGTAATATAAAAATAATATTAAATATATTTTCACGATTAGGAATGCCCTCTTGGATAGTTTTCTGTTCTATGAACACATTGAATATTAATAATTTTGTTCTAGAACCTATTAAAATACACAAAGAGAAGTGTCAAAAGCAGATTAGGTTATCAAAAAAACATGATACATTTCCAAAAAAAATTCGGGACGCAATTAGTGCGTTATAGGCAGTTTTACTTAAAAACGGTGCACTTTAAAGTTTCAAACAAAGAGCAACTTTTACATCTAAAAGACCCTGCTCATTCTACAAAATGTTCGGGACGCAGCAAGTGCGTGAAAGTAGTGAATTCTCATAAAAATTGTACACTATTAGTACGGCCTATTACTAAAATTAATACTTTAATTTTTAACAGACCCTGAAGATCGGTTTTAGACGTCTCAAAACACGCTCATTTTAAGAATATTTTTTAAAGTGTTACCGTGGATATATCTCTGTTATCAAGAAGAATATTTAAATACTGTGTTCTAGCTCCTTATGAAAAAAAATTGAATGCCAGAAACTCAATTTTTTATTAGGCAAGGAAATTAAAATTTGGTACATCTAGGTACTCGAAGTATTTTCAGAATAAACTTGTATTACAAATTTCATTAAAGTTACAAAAGTTTTCCAGAAAAAAACTCAATTCGTTTTTAGAAATGGAATGTATCTACCAAATTCTAATAGGCGCACATATTTTTCCTTTTTAATCTCCTGGATGATTTCCTTTTAGACAACCCAATCAAACCGGTTTTTTTCCAACAAAAAAAGTTGTTTAAAAACAAATTATCTGTTAGTGGATTTTCTTAATGACAGTTTGATAATATAGTCTGATAATTTATGTTCTTAATGAAAATGCACTAATATCAACAATAAAAAATAAGGTCTCATCTTTCTGTATTGGAAGCCAAGCTGTCTACGTGTGTGAGTTTTACAGTGCTGATTTAAATGATATTTTTGTGTAAGATATTTATTTATATTACTTCGATTTAACAGGTACAAAATAAATTACATTGTGCGACTATCATATTTGTGAAAAATATAATTATTTTATGTAGTTATTGTGTGTATTTTTTTAAATATTTCAACAACACACCACGAGGGCTTACAGCCTAAATACTATCTTACCGTGGGTGTCAACAAGGAGGAAAGAGGCAACCTGTTAATTCTGGACTTAAAGGTTTGGAGGTTCGGAAGAGAAGGAAAAACCTGTGCCCGCAAGTAATTCTACAAGTCCTCGGGACAAAAGAGCGGGCATAACAAGATGTTCTATGTCTTGTGACCTGGACAGTAAAAGGATGCATTCGCTCCGTTCCCCTGGTAGATCTGTTGGGGGCAGCAGGTGGAGGAACTATGGAAGAAAGCTCCTCTGAGCAGTGGCCGTGCAGATATCTATAAGAGAGAGAGAGAGAGAGAGAGAGAGAGAGAAAGAGGTCACAAACTGCACGTCGGTGGGCAAGGGATGGCAGCCTTTGGGTGAGGGTAGGGTCACTGATGACACGTATAGCTCTCTTCTGAATGGAGTCCAGGATAGCGAGTGTAGAGGCGGCAGCGGCACCCTAGATGTGGGAGCAGTATTCGAGGTTTGGCCTTATTTGTGAAGTATATAAGGTATAGAGATTAGCTGGTGAAAATTATTTGCGCCCGGAAGAGGAAACCTAATTTCTTAGCAGCCGCTTCTGCAATTGATGTGACATGTTGGTGCCAATTGAGATTTCGATCCACAAAAATCCCAACAAGTAAAAAGGACTTATTACTTTGAATAACTTGGTTGTTCATTGTGATGGGTCTAGGGCTGTGTATCTCTTATGAGATAGAAAGCAAGACTGAAATTTGGTGGAGTTGAATTGTACAAGATTTCTACTTCCCCAGTCTGATATTTTTTTGGAGATCCACAGAGACAGAACCCTCCATGAGTCTGCGATCCTCATCTAATTGGGCTAAGAGACAGGCTTAGTGTATATTTGAGTAGAGGGTGCTGTCGTCCGCGTAACTGTGAGCTGGGTTGGATGTGCTAGAGAGGAGGTCATTGATGTGGAGAAGAAACAATAATCTGGGCTTCACCGTGTAGTTCCATAAGACTTGTTCCAAGAATGGGTGACAAAGGAAAGGAGGTCGGCAGTTGATCTGCGCTAACGGAATCCATACTGTCTGTCGTGGATTAGACTGTGTTTTTCAAGATATTTTCTGAGGAGCACTATAAATAATATCGATAAAAGAGGCAGATATCGCAAACTTTTTTCTGTAAATCAGAAAAGTGATATTAATGTGTGATCGGCAAATGTCATTCAAGGCGAACATCTCGCTTCTAAATTAAATTGAAGAGGGACAAGATAGACTTCAGGTCAGCACTCCAGACATGAGAAAATATTTGATATGTGCCTTATAAGGCGTATAAAGCTACTGTAGTAAAATAAAATTTTGAGAATGAGAATGTGGAAACTTCTAAAACTGCCATAGACGGTATAAATAAACGAGCCGCAGATAGAGCAGTCAGGTTAGGTCAGGTCAGCTCAGGTCAGTCACAAGGTGGAAAACTTTATTTGAAGGTGTAAAATTAATGACATTAAGTTTAAAAAAAAAGATATCGGTCAAATGACGACCTCCTGACTTGATGCACATTTGTGCTCGTTTTACGGCATTCTAAATTGTTGCTCGAAAAGCATCTGGCTCCAAATTGGTGATTGCTTCTTCATTGTTGGCTTTCAAGACTAGCAGAGTTTGTGGTTTGTTGCGGTAAACGCCATATTTCAAAAAGCTCCAAAGGAAAAAGTCTGTCGCCACCAAATCTGGCGATCTGGCCGGTCAGTCTAAATCGCCAAAGCAGGAGATCACACAGTCCGGAAATTGGCATTGCAAAATCTCCACCGTTGCCCGAGCTGTGTGAGCGGTTGCTTCGTCCTGTTGGAACCAACAATTCTGGAGGTCCAGTTCTGCATTTTTCGGCAAAAAAACCTCGTTTAGGACCTGTCTGCAACGCTCAGTATTTCGGGTTACGGTGGTGCCATCGGCGTCCTCAAAAAAATAAGGGCCAATCACTTTTTTGCTGCAAATCCCGCACCAAACAGTCACTTTGAGAGGGTGCAATGGCTCTTCGTGCATTTCATGTGGATTCTCCGTGCCCCAGAAACTCAATTTTTACTCACATAACAACTTAATTGGATCATCCTCTTCTTGCACTAGATTTAACAGGGCATCGGAGTAAGTTAACCTCACTTGACGGTCAGCAGGCAGCAATTGGTGAACGGTTTGCACTTTGTATGGGATCATCTTCAGGTATTTCACCAAAATTCGACGCAACGAACGTCTTTTGATGTCAAATTGTGTGCATCATTGTCTCATCAATGTTTGTGGATTCTTTCGGACGTCTTAGGCACCAGCAGCGGTATTCTCGGTAGGATGAGCAACACAGAACCCGCCACTTTTTGCGGTATCTCTAGTAGACCTATTTTGCAAGAGACGACCAACTAAATGGTTAATTGGTCGCGCATATGGTGCAGGATGACGAGGAAAACGATGACGAAATTCAGGTCGCGTTCAAACAACAAAACGAAAATTGGTCAAATAAGCAGTAACAATAAATCCGCGTTCTTCAAGAGTGTATCGCTCTATTTATAGTTGTCAACAAATTCTCTATCTTTCTACAACATAAATGTCGCAGCACATTGACATTTAAGGTCATTTACAAAAATTATGGCAGATTCACATTATGACAATACTTTTGCACGACCTTGTAGAAGGCGAAAAGTAAACTATAATGCTATTAACATTTGGTAATAGAGAAATATTTTAGCTGGCGTGTTTATTGTCTAAAATTAGTTAGTTATAATAAATAATTAGCTTGAAGGGCTGTTTTGTTAACCAACAAATATAGAACCCCAGAGAACATAACAATATGATAAAAAATATACTAAACATGAATTTGTATTTCCATGTACATTTAATTTTATGAATACACTCCTTAACCAAGTGATGTATTAGTCCAAATAGGACGATCGACGTTTCGTAAATTTCCATCCATTTAACCTAAAGCTAACTTATTTCAGCATGGAACTCTGGCTCTCTTGTGTAGACCACTCGAACTTTGCTATCGTTGTAATGTAGACCTTCTGGGAAAACACTTGTGTTTAATTAATATTCTCTGATTCGATTCGGAATATTAATTTTATTCGGGAACTCGGTAGTACGGAATAATTGCAAAATTACCGTCAGAAACTGACAGATGTGGTGGTTTAATTTAATAATTGATATCCATGAAAAGTAATGAGAATTTTTTCAAATAAAATAATTCATGAAAGGGCAAGACATCATGCAGTGCCATAAAATGCTTCTTGATTGGCTAGACATTATATGTCTTTGCAAGTATGTCTGCCGAAAGGGCGTTTCAAAGCTTGACGCTCAAGAAAAGAACGAGGAATTAAATAAAACTATTCGTAATTGGAAAATTAAGAGGTACGTTTTTCGTATAAAACACGTTTAGCGATTAAAAATTGTAAGTGGGGGCAGTAACGAGGCCATTCCTTTTTTTATATTTCAACAACACCCACGAGGGCTTACAGCCTAAATACTATCGTACCGTGGGTGTCAACAAGGGGGAAAGAGGCACCTTGTTAATTCTGGACTTGAAGGTTTGGAGGTTCGGAGGAGAAGGAAAAACATGTGCCGGCAAAGAATTCCACAACTTGGAAGTCCTCAGGACAAAAGAGCGGACATAACAAGATGTTCTATGCCTGGTGACCTGGACAATAAAAGGGTGCATTCGCTCTGTTCTCCTGGTAGGTCTGTTGGGGGCAGCAGGTGGAGGAACTATGGAAGAAAGCTCATCTGAGCAGTGCCCGTGCAGAAATCTATAGGAGAGAGAGAGAGATAGAGAGAGATAGAGAGGCACGTCGGTGGGCAAGGGATGGCAGCCTTTGGGTGAGGGTTGGGTCATCGAGGAGACGCATAGCTCTCTTCTGAATGGAGTCCAGGATAGCGAGTGTAAAAGCGGCAGCGGCACCCCAGATGTGGGAGAAGTATTCGAGGTTTGGTCTTATTTGTGATGTATAGAAATAAGCTGGTGAAAAGTATTTACGAGCCCGGAAGAGGAAACCTAATTTCTTAGCAGCCGCTTCTGCAATTGATGTGACATGTTGGTGCCAATTGATATTTCGATCGACAGAAATGCCAACAATTGAAAAGGACTCATTACTTTGAATAACTTGTGATGGGTCTAGGGCTGGTGTATCTCTTATGAGAAAGAAAGCAAGACTGAGATTTGGTGGGGTGAATTGTACAAGATTTCTACTTCCCCAGTCTAATATTTTTGGAGATCCACGGAGACACAACCCTCAATGAGTCTGCGATCCTCATCTAATTAGGCTAAAGAGACAGGCTTAGAATATTGTATATTTGAGTGGAGGGTGATGTCGTCCGCGTAACTGTGAACTGGGTTGGATGTGCTAGAGAGGAGGTCATTGATGTGGAGAAGAAACAAAGTAGGGGCTAAAGCTGAACCTTGAGGAACTTCTGCATTAATTGGATACAGTTTAGAGGAATGGCCATCCACGACAACAGAAATGCTCCGGTTGGAGAGGATATTTGCTGTCCAGGTACAGAGCTTTTGTGGTAGGCCATAGGCCGGAAGTTTATTAAGCAGAGCTGCGCGCCAAACCTGGTCGAATGCTTTGGATATGTCTAGAGCGACAATCTGGGATTCACCGTGTAGTTCCATAGACTTGTTCCAAGAATGGGTGACAAAGGAAAGAGGTTCGGCAGTTGATCTGCGCTGACGGAATCCATACTACCTGTCGTGGATTAGACTGTTTTTCAACAAATTTTAGTAATTCGGTGTTTATATACTTCTCCATCACTTTAGAGACGACTGAAAGGAGAGAAATAGGCCTGTAGTTGCTAGGATGCGCTTTGGATCCTTTCTTGGGGATGGGTTGTACTCGAGCAGTTTTTCAGTTACTAGGGAATATGACTCTATTGTAAGATGTCTATAACAGACGAGTCAGGACAGGAGCAAGTTCTGGTGCGGATTTTGTGAGAACAATTGCTGGGATCTCGTCAAGGCACTCTTGGCTATTACCAGCGAACAGCCCTTGTATTTTAGGAGATTTTACTTATCGGTTAAGTTCATGATAAAAAACTTAACGCTGCAGCCTAACGTCTCCAGCAGCATACAATGCTTAGCTATCTCACACCTCAATCATAAGTATTGGCAAAAGAAGAATTCGCCCCCTTTATGTGAAGATTCATTAGAGATCCATAGCCGGCAGTTGTACCCTACACAGCCCACCCAATCAGTATTCAGAGAAAATATAGAAATACTAAGTTCCATTCCTAAAGTTATCATACCAAAATATAGAGACACCTTTGAAACCAATTTTCACCTTTTCAACGAGCTATCAGAGGAATATGAGGATTATTGTCGTATATATATATATATATATATATATATATATATATATATATATATATATATATATATATATATATATATAATATATATATATATATATATATATATATATATATATATATATATATATATATATATATATATATATATATATATACTGATAGGTCCAAACAAGATAACTATGTTGGATGCGCAGTATTTCACGAACAACAGCACAAATTTAGTCTTATTAAATTACCACCTATTACTATCATATACACAGCAGAATTGGTTGCCATCCAAGAAGCATTACAACCGATTTAGCAGTCAAGTTACAATAATTTTCTCATATTAACAGATTCCTTATCAGCCTTAAAGGCGATCTGGCTCCCAATTAAATCTATATATAAAAACAACTTAATCCTTAATATAATCTCGTTACACTACTAAACGTGGATACAGCATAAAACTGTACGTTTAGTGTGGGTAAAAGGACATTGAAAAATTTCAGGAAACGAACTAGTTAACTCTGCAACACGGAGTATATTTTAAAATAATGATGTCTGATGTTAAAGTTATATCAAAAAGAATGTTATAGCCTTACTGGTACAAAACTAAATCAAATGCTACGAGTCACTTTAACAGTATATATCCTCTTTCGACACAGTTACCACTGCATAAACAGACACTTCTACCCCGACATATATCAACTCCCATAAACTGTTTGATATTTAGGCACGGCACTTTTCCGAAACATATGTTTAAGTTGGGATTGAAAAACAGCCCCGACTGCGATTGCGACGGGACAAGTACCGGGGACTTGGAACATTTAATATTCTCTTGCAGATTCCACAATCAACAAAGAGAGGACCTTTTTAGGAATATGCTCACCGAAAATATTTGCTTGGCATTAAATGCGGCCTCCCTTTTATATTTGTCTCTTAGAAATAAAAGAATATTGTTTGCAATAATCAAATTTATTAAAAATGCAAAACTGTTTATCTACTTGTAAATTTATTATCTACTCATATAAAGCTCTTTTTTTAGTAATAGGTAGAGTAAATAAATTAAGAAAAATCCCGCGTTCTGTGTGTGGTGTCTTTAGGTCGTCATAATAGACCCTATGACGTGAAGAGTGTCCCCGTCGCCATCCTTAGGCAAATAATATTTTATAGTAGGGATAAAAGAGTAATATAATATATTTTAAATCCTCATTTTGCAACATCTAATTTAATGTTTAATATGTAATACTTTATTATGCCTGTGTGTATGTATGTATATATGCTTGTATTCTATACCTTGTATATAGAATACAAGCATATATATATATATATATATATATATATATATATATATATATATATATATATATATATATATATATCCAGGCTGGCGCATTTAAAACGAAGCAGACCGATTTGCGTCCAGAGAATTTTTTTTAAGAAACGCTGAAATACGACAATTTTAATATTGAGGGGGACATGTTTTGACATGAAACTCAACTTTGTCACATCAACCACTTAAGGGTGGTGATAACAACCCTTATATTTTAAATAGGGAACATGGGTCGAGTGTTACATCATTTTAAAACTCTTTTTTTCTGAATTCAGCACGCTAATTTTTTTGGAAGTTTTATTAACTCGTTTAAAAATTATTCACAGTTGGAGTGGCAAGAATGTATTTCATTCATTGTGATAAGAAATGCACTAATTAGTCAATTTTTCGTTAAAAAACTAAAAACAAAACCAAACGTTCAAAAATATTTAGTTCAGTTAAGTAAGTGTTCAAATTGTTGACCACCAACTTCCATACAAAATTACAAATTTTGTTCAAAACGAGCTCTGACATTCTGGAGCATTTATGGAGTTATTAGACGGCATTCTTCAACAATGCGTCATCGTAATTCTTCCAGAGACTCCGGTTCTGTTGCGTAAATTCTACTCTTTAAATGGCCCCATAGAAAAAAGTCTAAAGAGGTAAATCCGGTGATCTAAGGGTCCACTCAATAGCACCTCTACGCCCAATCCATTGTCCTGGAAAGTCTTCTGAAACTTCCTGACACATTGTGAAAAATGCGGAGGAGCTCCATCTTGTTGAAACACTAATTGATTTTCTTGATGGCGATCATCATTTTCAACAATGTCAATTAGTGGAGAGTAAATGATATCTTCTAGTAACTCCAAATACGTTTCGCCACTCAAATTGCCATTAAGAAAAATTGGTCCGATTTACCGGTCTCCAAAAATGCCACTCCAGACATTCAATTTCTGTGGAGTTTGAGTGTGGACTTCGTGAAAATTTCTTGGATTATTATCTACCCAATAACGACAATTATGACGATTGACTGTAGAGTTTAATAAAAACGTACACTCGTCTGAAAAACAGATATTGAACAGAAAGTTCCCGTTATCAGCTATTCGTGCAGTCATAACTTCACAAAACTCCAGCCGCCGATCAAAATCATCTTCATTCAGTTGTTGTACAAGATGAATTTTATACGGTGAAATTTATGATGCTTCAATATTTGCTGAATAGTTCTTAATTTGATGTTTGAAACAGTGGCCAATTTTCTCGTGCTCAAAGTTGGGTCTGCAGCAATTTGTCCTAAAACTTCAATCTCAGTAGTCTCACTTCTAGCCGGAAAATCACGTTCCGAATCCCGTTTTTTGTTGGCTACTGAACCACTTTGTCGAAACTTTGCAACTAACTCCAACATGTATTTTCTGTCAACATGTGTGTTCGGATGTCGTTCATTAAATAAATTTGTGGTACGGTTGGCACAGTCATCGTTTTTGAAAAAAAGAGTAATTATTTCAACTCTTTCTTCTACAGAATACATTATCAAACGGATCGATAAACTGAAATAATAAACCGCATTTCTCTCATTCGGATAAGAAATGTCCTGATAGTCAATTTTTTGTTTACAAACCAACAAAACATTGACTATCAGCACATTTCTTATCGGAATGAGTGAAATGCGTTTTTGCATCTTCAACTGTGAATAATTTTTAAACGAGTTGATAAAACTTCCAAACAAACTTGTGTGCTGAATTCAGAAAAGTAAGAGCTTTCAAATGCTGTAACACTCGACCCATGTTCTCTATTTAAAATATAAGGGTTGTTGTCACCACCTTAAGGGGTTGAAGTGACAAAGTTGATTTTTATGTCCCCCTCAATAGTAAAATTGACGTGTTTCAGCGTTTCTTATAAAAAATTCTCTGGACGCAAATCGGTCTGTTTCGTTTTCAATGCACTACCCTATATATATTTGTTATTTTGTATGCAAACATCTCAATCCGGGACATATCAGCACTCACATACATGTGCAGCGGTATAAATTGAGTATTAAGGTACTACTGTGTCCGAGTTGTTTAAGAATCTGATGTTACAAAAGGACCGTGTCTATATGAACTGGGTAACCAGTCCGAAGCCAAAAAAAAAGATTTGCCATGACCTCTCTATTAGAGAATTGTATAATAATTTGCTAGAACAAAGTTTTAAAGCAATAAAATTTGAAAATGTCAGCGAAAGAACTTTGAATGTTTACCTAAAATTAATATTATTTAATTAGAGTCTTTAACTGTTTGATATAGTTTGAATAAAACGGAATTATTTTGACTTCTAATCCTCTCAAGCTTCAGCACAGAAATGTGGCAATATACTTGGTAATAAAATGAGACATTGACTTACACGTCTAATTTAGATTATATATTTCTTGAAAAGGCACATTCAAACGTCAAAATAATTTGAATTAAATGGTGTTATTTACTTTCCAGATTATAAAGATGAATCAATTACTGCCAGAGGTTCGAAACTTTATGACAACCTTTCGGGGTCTTTGCTAACTCCGATGCCGGCAGAGAGAAATTAAGGCAGGAGAAAGAGAAGGAGCTGAAAGTAAGCTTCATATCGAGTAAATATTTGTGTGACGTTTTCTTCGTGCAAGTTCAGGTTAATGAAAATAAGACCGATGTCTGCCTTCGGTCTTTCAAATTTCCTTTCCATCTCATTCCGGCTGTTTACTTAGAAAGTTCTGATGCAGGGTTTATTTTTCAAGAATTGGCTCTCAAATATGCGAGACCTGTAATCCAGTCACGGATATTCTCGTCTAGAAAGTTTGCATTAACTTTCTTCATTTATTCCAGATTTGTTTTGTATTTTTATGCACTTTTAAACGGTCCTGCAATTTCGCTCGGGGTTATTGAAATAGTTTTTGCATAATTACTTTATTCATTCGAAAATGTTTTCAAATAAAGCAATATTTATTTAAACACTAAAACTTGAAAGAGTTTGTCATTGAAAAGGCTTGCTCTCTCAAAATACCCCATTTGCTCTTTTTACAAGTGTCCTGAAAAGTAGACTTGGAGAACCCAAATCACCATAACACATTTACAAAAACCTGACGACCGTTTCACTAACCAATATTAGCGCCATTAGACAATGAAAAATTATAACCATTTGACGACTACAACTGTGTTAGAGAATTTTCATTCAGAAAATTCACAAATAGAGAGGTATCGATGGTGAGACCTTCGGAAAATTTCTTCAAATGAGTGTGAATTAGGGACTCTGCAACCCATTTCCATGGTCAGTTAAAATGTATATATATATATATATATATATATATATATATATATATATATATATATATATATATATATATATATATGTATGTATGTATCCAACCAATAACTCAAAAAATACTTAACTGATTTGGACCAAATTTGGAAATTACCCTTATTTCGCTAATGGCTTGAATGAGTTCGTTCATCAAATCTCAACGGCCAATTTTTCTTAACAAAAAATTAAACAGTATTTTTTAAAAAACATTATCTCTCAAATTGTGAAAGTGATTGAAACGAATATTTACAACTTAAAATAACATAGACAGACGTGGTTGTGTACCAATTTTCAAGTAGTTTGATCAAAGGAAAATAAAGTTATTCGAAATGAATAATAAAATAATCCTCGACATCACTTCAGATTCTGTAATGCAATATCTACAATGTTAGACAAAGACAGATGACGTTATCTGTACTGCTATGCTATTTAAATAAATCGTCGAAAAATCTAAACAATGGAAGTTGTCGCAAGATGTCAGCCTGGAAAACGTTGTGAGAGATACGACAGGGACGCCATCTCAGTGCAGGACCAGATAGTATGTTGTCACGATTGCTCTAGTTTACACAAAATTTTATAGATAGAGCTGTGTACAATGCAGAATCAACTAACAATTGTGTAAGTTGTCAGCCTTGGCCGTTTCTTTCCTAATACCAGGACAAAGTTTGCGTCCAAAAGCGCTAAGTTTCAGCATGCGAATGTATACTATAAATAAAAAATTTCGGGATGCAGCAAGTGCGTTATAGTTGTGAATTTTCATAAGAGTTGTACATTATTAGTAAGATATATGATTAAAACTAATTCTTTGAATTCAAGTGGACTTTAGAGATCCGTTTTAGAGTCCCAGTTAGAGAGTATTTGAGGAGATTTATATTTTTAGTGAATTTTCTTTAAAAAAATTCACTAATGAGGAGATCCCGACTTTTGAATTTTGAAAAAATTTCTTTAAATGACCGCTAGTTAGGCCCCCCAGAACACATATCCGGGGTCAGTTTCAATTTTTATATCTTTATATATATATATATATATATATATATATATATATATATATATATATATATATATATATATATATATATATATATATATATATATATATATATATATATATATATATATATATATATATATATATATATATATGTATCACACCGATAACTCAAAAAATTATAGGCCGATTTTGATTAAATTTGCTGAGTACCTTCCTTTTGCAAATCGCTTGGATAAGTTCGTTAGCCAGGAAAATCGGCCCAGGTTTTCCCGGAAACTTTTGAGTTTTCTTACGAAAAAAATTGTAAAAAAATTATATCTCAAAAAGTAACAAAGTAAAGGCAACCAAATTTGGTTCGCAGATTTATATCATTATACGTAAGCCACGTACCAAAATTTAGCTCTGTAGATCAAAAGACAAAAAAGTTATAGGCATTTAAATAAAAATTTATTGGGATTTTCCTCAAAATGTCAAAATTGCGATTTAAAACGTCAAAAATTGGCAACATTTAGACAAAGAACTTGAATCTAGTACGGTCTATGGAAAGGAAATGTCTCAAGAAGAATGTTTTACAAACCCATAAGTCTTAGCTTCAACCGTCATTGTCCTTCATTTTACTAAAATATTTCCAGAAAATTAATTTAAAATAGACCCTTTCTCTGATGTTTGGCAGTAGCCTAAGCTATAGAGTTTATCGTTTAATGGTATAACATTTTTGTCGAATTTTCGTAAAAAATCAATAAAGCTCAATATATCCGTTATTATACAAGATATGAAAAAAAAAATATATTAATTATAGGGTGTCTTGAGCTACATCTTAAAAAAATATTTCTACCATCATAGGCTGGCTCATAAGTCGTTGGTGATACAAATTTGCTTATTTTTTTAATCAAACACGCCTTATGTTATTGCATTTTTGCATTTTCCATCAAAATATAATGCATGTTTGTAAGAAAAGAAATTCTGGATGCAGCAAGTGCGTTATGGTAGCGAATTTTGATCAAATGCTTCATATTTGAATAGCTCAATTTGCTATTAACCTATAAGGTTGACCAAGAAACGAGTTTTTGTGGGAACACTTTAAGTTTACTTTTGGACATTTTTGTATATTTTCACACAATAAAGTTATTTTTATGAAACATGGCACATTGTTTTTACTATATAGGTTATACTGGTAACCAAAATTGATGCCTGCTTTCTTAAATAAAAAGAAAACAGACATATTTGCAATAAAAACATATTTAAGAAAATTCACTACCATAACGCACTTGCTGCGTCCCGAGTTTTTTATATGGAGCTAAAAATTAAAATTTGGTCTTAAATATAATATGTAAGTACTGCTAGTGACTTAAAAAAAATTGTGTTACAAATTTCATTAAAGTTACGAAAGTTTTTCAGAAAAAAATTATTTACAAAGAGAATGCACCTGTCAAATTATAAATATGGCAGGTATTTTTCCCTAATAATTGCTTGGGTGGTTTCGTTTTAGTCAACTCACCCAGTTTTTGCAAATAATAAACCACAAAAAAGGTTTAGTAATTAGTTTTAATAATATATCTTAATAATAGTGTACAATTCTTTCGAAAATTCTCTACTATAACGCACTTGCTGCGTCCCGAAATTTGTTATATTCTGTGCCGGTACTTGGCCTAGACTCTTGAGGGTGGTTCAAACAAACAAACTTTTACTGCTTATTTCCCTTAAATTCCCTATATCCGAATTCTGTTATCTTCATTACTATGCTCTTGGTCGGGATCTTTCGTAAAGTAGTCGGTCAATAAACTACATAGGCGGAGTTGCTGAATACATACAACTTAAATTATTACTATATTTAATGATTTATATACTTTCGAAAGCGTTTAGATGCCCTGGTTGTCAAACTTTTTGGTTAGTTTTAGGTTCTCTTTATCTACGTGGTGATTATTATCCCAAATATGTCGACCTACGCATGATCTATTCATAATACCGCATCGCATCTTAGTTGTGCTAAATGTTCTTTAAATCTAATTTCCATAAATATTTTAGTGTGCACGACGGTTTAAGATCAACTTCGTTACAACTTATTTCACAGATCCCCGAAAACGGCGGTACTATTCTTGTCTTTTCAGTTACCTAACGGTTATTTTTGAAATTATTTTTCGTCTAAAGTATCAGCCGCAAATGGCTTTCTTAAAAATGGCCTTTTAGTGAATTTTTATTTAAAAAAATTCACTAATAGAGAGGTATCGATGGTGAGACAAATTTTTTCAAACGAGTCTGAACTAGGACCCCTAGAACCCATATCCGGGGTCAGTCTGATAACTCAAAAAAGAATTATCTGATTGCGATGAAACTTGGCAAGTGCCTTTCTTTTATTAATGGCTTGAATGAGTTCGTTAGCCAGAAAAATTGGACGGGGTTTTCCGAGAAAATTTTGAGTTTTCTTTCGAAAAAAAATTTTTTCTCCGAAAGTAACAAAGTTGTTTAAATAAAATTTACTATATATGTTGCCTCGGGAGAGATCTTACTATGTACCAAAATTCAACTTTCTAAGTTAATATAAAATTGAGTTATTCAAATTGTAAATTATTTTAATGAAATTTGGTGAATATCTTGCCTTACGAAAGACCTTACTACATACAAAAATTAGACTCTCTAAGTTTATAGAAAATTGAGTTATTCAAATTTGAAACATTTAATAAAAATTCACTACCATAACGCACTTGCTGCGTCCCGAGATGTTTTAATTTTTTCTCCTTTCTCTTTCTAGAGGTCCTTGGTTCCGATAACATTTTCTTTGTTTTGTGTTTGTTCAATAATTTCTCCACTAGGCAAACATAGTATACTTTATATTCAGTCACATTCTTAATGTACTGTGATTCTTTGCTATATCGATTTTGGCTTAAAGGAAAATGTAGTTAAAAATTTACAAAAATTTACACTAGCCAACTAGCTTACTTTCATAAAAAATTATTAGTTGGGCTCCTAACACCTTATATAATGCGGTGAAATAGCAGGCAGGCTTCTGACCACGTTGCAGGACATTCGATAGCGGCGGTACAAAAAAAGGCAGGCTTCTGAGGGTACCTCAAAAAAATTAGATACGTTCTTGAAATTAAAACAATTTGTTGTAATTATTGCGATAATAAAAATCTAGATAATACTACTCAAAAAGGTCGCGCTTAGGTATATTGCGCTAACGAGGAACCACTTTTACACTTAATATAGAACCTCGTGTTGTGAATAGCTCTGGCACCATTTCCACGACGTACTTCAACTGAAGTACATAGCGAATAACGACACGCTCGTCTGTAGTTCCCCCCTCCGCCTGCACAATCCTTTTGTCCTTGTTTTCTTGCTGATTTAATGCCTCCCAATCTTAAAAACTGGTCCTATATTAGTTGTAGCGCGATTTCAATGCTGATGTTGTTGCTTGTATGTGTTTGTAAATAATAATTCTTTATTGACGTTCGAAGAATGACTGTAATAACTTAGGTTAGGTTAGGTTTGATTGTGAGTCGGCCATAACGGTCCCTCCACTGCGACCATAAGGTCTATTGTGGCTCACGCCTAATAGTCTATATTTCGCCCAACAAAGCCAGCCTCCTGCAGAAGTCGATAATCTTTGTCGGCGAAAGTTGATCCATATCTTCCGGAGCAAGCTTTGTCTTGCCAAAGAGCAAGCGTCTAGTCCTGTCCGCCGCCGGACAGGAACACAGTTCGTGCTCTGCTGTTTCGTCACTCTCCATACACAGCCGGCACTCAGTTTCCTGACCGACTCCAATTCGGTACATGTGGTGACGCAAGCGGCAGTGTCCTGTATACAGGCCGACCAGAGTACTCAGTTGTTGTCTGTTTAGCTCTAGAAGTTTTTAGCCCTTGATTTTGACAGGCGATTTATGAAGGCCTTAGAGTGAGCTAATCCTGGCAGATTTTGCCATTGCTGGATTATCATTATTTCTGTCCAGGTCTTCAAGGTGCGTTTCGCTGTACATGATGATATCCCCGGCACAGGTTCTGGTCCGATGAAGTCCCCCTGGGCTCCACTCCTGGCAAGCGCGTCGGCCGCAACATTGCCATCATGGTCCGAGTGACCCGGTATCCAGACCAGCGACACCCCATTGCAGTTTCCCAGTTCGTTGAGGGCAGATTTACAACTCCATACTGTATTTGAATTGCAACGGTAGGAAAGAAGAGTTTATTGAAGCTTGGCTATCTAAATATATCTTTATCGATTTGCGTGTGCACTGGTTTTGTATACTTTCCCTTGCACGCATCTCAATGTCATACACTTCAGCCTGGTGTATGGTTGCGTACTTTCCAAGGCTAGTGAATAGTCTAGCATCGGTGTTGCTCCCATATGCGCGGGCTCCTGCGCCTTTATCGGTTTTGGAGCTGTCAGTATATCAGCAGAGATCGGCCCTCAATAGGGTCGTTTGATTTCGTTCCCAGTCCTCCCTTTCCGGGAGGATGGTCTTGAAAGACAGATCTCTACTGGTCTTTGTAGGCATCAAGTCTGAGACCATTCCCAGAATCTCATGATCCTCAATGTATTCGAGGAGTCCGGACCCTCCCAGACTGATTTCCTTTGGCATGCTGTCGGCCGTTTGTTTTAATGTGTACGTTGTTCCCTCGCCACCCTCTCCAGCCAAATGTGAAGAGGTGGAATATTTAGGAGGACCTCCAGAGCGACTGATGGAGCGGTGCTTATCGCTCGTCCTGTTATCATCAGACAAGCTTGTCTCTGTAGATGAGCCAGTTTGGCCCTCGGGATACCATAAAGTGGCTTCGGCCACCAAACTATGGCCCCATATGTAATCATTGGTCAGTTAACAACTACATAGAGCCAGTACATCTGCTGGGGGTTTTTTCTCAGTTATTTCCACAGATTCTACTTCGTATCCACAGGGACAGTTTAGCGCTGTGGATTACATTTTCTAACTGTAGGTCCCAGTTGAGCTTCTTATCTAGGGTAGCCTCCAGATATTTTGCTTGTTCCGTAAATGGAATCGTTTCTCCCATAAGAAACGTTGGTTTTAATTTGTCCAACCTCCTTCTTCTGGTAAATGGAACAATGATCGTTTTGCGGGGGTTCACAGACATCTGTTCCCTCCGACACCAATCATTCACTACATTTAGTGCCTCTTGAAGAATACTTGCAAGTTCCTCCTAAGATATGTCTTAACTTACTCCGGTTGCTTATTTGACTTTACGCTAAATTTTAATGCTTATATTTGTCTCTCTTAATTATTACTCTGATAATCGGGAATTTTCTTATAAAAATATAACTCCTTATCGAATGATTTTATGAGCCACTTTTCTGAGCGTTACAGCAGTCAAAAAATGACATAAAGCAGAACACTCCTTCAAAATATCCAAACAACTTTTTATTTATTATTCCTGAACGTCAACACGTCTGGATTTGACATGGTTAGAGGAATTTGGAATTAAAAGGTTTTTCTATCAGACAATACGTTCAATTTATAACCCTACGCGTTACGGCCCCTTCAAGGGTTAAGACGTAGAATGTAAAAAGTTTGTTGTCGGAAACTACGTTTCTGGTAGGTCTAACATGCTAGCAACTACACTGCAACTACAGAAAGCATAATTTAAAATTTAAATATTATGCTATCTAAATATATCTTTATCGATTTGTGTGTGCATTGGTTTTGTATACTCTCCCTTGCGCACATCTCGATGACACACACTTCTGCCTGGTGTAAAGTTGCGTACTTTCCTAGGCCAGTTGATAGTCTAGCATCGGTGTTGCTCCCATATCCGCCGGCTCCTGCCCCTCTATCGGTTTTGGAGACGTCAGAGTACCAGCAGAGATCGGCCCTCAATAGGGTCGTTTGACTTCGTTTCCACACCTCCCTTTCCGGGAGGACGGTCCTAAAAGATCTCTACTGATCCTTGTAGGCATCAAGTCTGAAACCATTCCCAGAATCTCATGACCCTCAATGTCATCGAGGAGTCCGGACCCTCCCAGACTGATTTCCTTCGGCATGCTGTCGGCCGATTGTTTTAATCTGTACGTTGTCCACCTCGCCACCCTCTCCAGTCAAATGTGAAGAGGTGGAATATTAAGGAGGACCTCCAGAGCGGCTGATGGAGCGGTGCTTATCGCTCCCGTTATCAACAGACAAGCTTGTCTCTGTAGATGAGCCAGTTTGGCCCTCGCGATACCACGAAGTGCCTTGGGCCATCAAACTATGGCTCCATATGCTATCATTGGTCTGTAGTTTCTTGGCTGTTAGACGTAGTTTCTTACAACCAATTTTACCTTCTAGGTCTTAACCCCTGAAGATGGCTCGATAGGGGACGAAACGCGTAGGGTTTTAAATTAAACGTATTGTCTCGTATAAAAGCCTTTTAATTCCGAATTCCTCTAACCAAACAACATTTTGTTAATAAAAAGTATTTTTATAAAAATTCGCCACCATAACGTACTTACTACGTACTACGTCAAGATTTAAATCACCTCTAACTGTTTTTTGAGTGTTTTGAAAATAAACTCATCGTTTTGTATTCGAGTTAACTTTCGTCACTCGTTATTGCCTTTTTATTGGGGGCGAACAGCTTTTTTATTCTTGTTTTGAATATTTCCGTCAAATACTAATTTAATTACGGCTTCCAATTAACTACATAAAGTAAATGAAAAGCGGCGTTTTTTCACTTCCAGCTCACATTCCTCCTTTTGCAGATCTTAATTTATAAGTCACTGGCGCAAATTCATTACGAGAAGGCTTAATGAACGTGAATGGGGGGTGTTCGCTCAACCGGTCCATATTTTTGTTTCGTTTCTTTGTAATAATTACAGGAAATTCGTAATAAGGAAGCGCTCGACAATTTATTATCCAATAGGCGCCCTGAAAACATCTGCCTTCTTTGCCCAATAATGATTTAGCGAAATATGAAAATATTTGTAACAGTGGTAATTAGAATCACTTTGAATATTTTCCAGGAAAGATTATCTGGTGGCAGCAAGTAAGTTATGGTGGTGAATATTAATTGAAATATACTACGCAATTTTTCTACGAAATACACAGACACAGCCATATATATATATATATATATATATATATATATATATATATATATATATATATATATATATATATATATATATATATATATATATATATTGAGTCGTTTTATAATGAAACAGGGATAGTTTTAGACATGTTATACTCAAAATACACTAAAAAACAAACTCGAACACTGTAACCATTCAAGAACCTAACTATCGGTGAATACAATGCATGTAATTTGACCAAAATAATGAGTATTAGAACAGCCATTACAAATTAAAATTATATATGTATTGGTGATGCACCCAAGAAGCTTTATATAAATATCAACAAGGAAGCCATAGAGCCTGAAGAAGCAGTTTATTTTTATATAAAAATCCAAGGTGAAATAATAAATCAAAATTTTCAAACAAAATCAAAAATATACCGACAAGAAGGGGACAATCAAATAGATAGTAATAAACAAGTGTACATAGGCCTATGTATAGTATCAATATGTATCATATGTATAGTATCAAGTTAAATCAAAGCCCCAAAACCGACGAATAGACTGTATATATATATATATATATATATATATATATATATATATATATATATATATATATATATATATATATATATATATATATATATATATAAAACAGAAAAAAACTATTAACAAGTGCGTATAGACAGTGTAGCGGTCAACTGGGAAATAAAAAGACAGAAAAGACTGTAAATAATAGGTTGAGGATTTGTTACATAGGGTTTTTTTTAGTGATAAGACGTTAATGTGTTTTGATATAGATGTAGGTTATGTAAGGGATCATAAAATGCCATGTTTATTTTATGAATAGGCTAAGGATCTGACATAGATATATCTGTGAATGGGAATGTAAAAATACTACGAGGTAACCAAGACATTGGACAATACAAACAAGAAGAGAGAAAAATCTGAAATTAGTCAAGGAGCAGAGGAGAAAAATCTTGATAGCAACGGGGGTTGTTGTGTAAAAATAATAACAACTAAAAGGAACTTTTTGGAGAGATTTGAAACCAGAAGCAGGATTTTGAAAATATGTGCGAAATTACAAAGAACAGTTAAAATTTGAGTTATAAGATAAATAATATCAACAGTTGGACAGCCAAGCGCCTACAGGATTACCAAAGAATTAGTTTTTTCATAGATAAATATTAAAATACTTACGTTTTCAAGTAAGTAATAACTGGGTAGTGAGATACAAAGCAGCAAAGCCACATTCAAGTGGATTAATTTTAAATATAAAGCCAATTCGTTCAAATTTTAACTACTGCAAAACTCTAAAGTCAACATCCGCCATATTTATTTACAATAATAGTTGAAAAAGTCACCATTGGAGGAGCGACCAGATAGCTCTGCATACATTCAGAGATTCGGCGGGCATACAACCCATATTACAACAAGTCAGTCAAGAGGAGTTTCCTAACATTTAGTTCCATAAAAATAAAACTGAATATAACGTATTGCCATATAAAAAAGGTTAATTGATCAATAAAATGTAAATTACAAAAATTTAATACAAAACTTTGAATAATATATTAGCCCAAAAATATTGGGGAGTCATAAATTTAGATTTCTCTGATAATTATAGCTAGAGAACTTTAAATAGATTGTAGGGATATTTTTTGTCACATTTGTAGAATAAGTTTTAGTGTTGTTTACCAGTAAAAAAGGAAGGAAAATCATTGCGTACATATTTTTGTCTGTATATCTGTCAGTTAAAAGAAATCAAACTATTAAAAATCTCATTCATTTAAAATTAAAAAAATATAACAACAGTTTCTAATAATAAAAGAAGCGTTAGAAATGTAGCACTTTGAACCCTAAAATAACAATACCCTGAGAAAAAACGAGGCATAGATATAATAAAAAATGAATAAATACGGTAAGAGGGCACTAATTTATATATATATATATATATATATATATATATATATATATATATATATATATATATATATATATATATTGATAATCAGACGTATTTAATTCATATAGGCAATAGTTTAGGTGAGAAATTTAATGTATCAAACGTCAGGTACTATATTCGCCGATAAAAGATTAAAATATTAAAGTTTTACATACCTTTATTGTCAATACACTTAACCACAATAGCACACAATACATGTAGAGACAACAAATAAAGTAAAAGCACAATTTCATACATTTATATATATATATATATATATATATATATATATATATATATATATATATATATATATATATATATATATATATATATATATATATATATACTTACACAAACTGAATTAACATTAAACACAATATACACCAAATTTCAAAAAATTTGTACCAACATCTATAAAATCTAAACTGTAACTATAAACATTAATAAAACGGAGGTAAATCGATAAGTTAGCAATATATATATATATATATAAATATATATAGGGTGAGTTTTTTCGATGGATCTCGGAAACTATAAGAGATACAAAGTTGGTCAATGTAAACAACAATTGCAGAATTTGGAGCTGAATTCAAATCAGTTTTCGGAGTTAAGTCTAGTGCGCATTTTTGAGAACAATTGCTGTGATCTAGTCAAAGCCAGAGGCTTTCCTGGTATTATGAGAAGAGAGCATCTTTTGTAACTTTTTAATTTTGAAAATGATATCCGTCATTTTATGCGCGACATTGGGGACTGTTGGTGGTTGAACATATATATCACACACATACTTTCACATCCACACACAAACACACATAGATGTTTACAAAAACTACATGTATAGACTAACGTTACAGATGCAACTCAAGCGTTCTTGCATATAAATAGATCTTGGTATATACTTGTATGTTTTTGTCTCTAGCAAACATGGTAGCCTAAATGGACAAAAAAACAATATTAGGCCTAACGATTTCATCCAGAAATATTTGAATTTAAATATATTTCGCGGGTATTGTGGAAGCAAACAGCATATGTTCTGCGTCACCAACATCCCCACAGAGATGATTTTCTCTCATGCTAATTTTAAACAAAAATTGAGGTATCAATGATTGCCCAAATCTTAGCCTACATATGTCAATTTTAAACTTAAAAGCATCCCGTTATGCAACACAGGTTAAATATTTCAACCCTCCTTGCAGAATGGCAGAGGTTCGGCAAAATTTCCAGTATAGCCAAGTGAAACTGCTCCCTGGCGTCGGTGGTTGGCCATAATCGTGGAAATGGACCGACGTTAAAGTAAAAAAAAAGTGTACGTGATTTGTTTGTGAGAGTTACAAGCAGGTACCAGCCTTCACGTTTGAACTCTCAAGTTTGCTAAAAACGAGAATTACAAAACAACTTGTTGAGAGAAGCCTGAAGACTGGTACAATTTAGGAATATGTAATAGGTTCCCTAATGTTTATACCCTCATATACATTTGTTTCAAGTTGCAGGTGAAAAAGTTTAAAAACAAAGAATCTTCTAAGTTTAAAAAACTAACCGCGTACATATAGAAGTAGAGGAGAAAGCGAAAAGAAACCACCGCTCCTAAAATATATGATTTCCCTTTTTCATCCCTTTTTAAATATCTTTCATATTTTACTTTATGATCCCATTTATTTATGGATATTTCCTCATCATGGTGGTAATTCCGATACTTTCAGCTATAAATACGGCTTGAGGAGTACATAGCTTGCCATCTTTATGTTTATAGGAAAAGTCGTTATATTCGTATACTGAACTCGTAAAATTTATGTCTACGTGATTTCTCGTTCTTCGTGTTTTTTTTTTCTCCTTCTGGATCATTAAGTTGATATTACTCTGAAAGTAATAAAAGTATTCCTTTGTTGCAGCAACAACAATGTATCCTGCCTCCGTACTCTTTCTTCTGTTACATGGGCTTAAAAAGAAATATTTGTTTCACAATATATCAGTGCGAAAAGTATTTGGCGGATTTTCATAAACTGGGCAGGTGTTTTTCTTCTATTAATAGCTTGGATAAGTCTATAAGCCAGCGTTTGCGAATAAGAGAAGCACACAAGGACAGAAGTGCCAATATACTAGGCTTTAGAGTTATTATTAAGTATAGGATGCTATTTGATATTATATTAAGAAATATTTAACCTATAGATGGTGAATACATAATAAAACGTCGAGTTGAATAAGCAAGGTCGACTACCGATACAGTTAAAATTAGCTGACTAGACAGAGGGCAGGATCATTATTGTTTGTTTATTGATATTTAATGAATTAAATTTAACCTTGTTGATTATATATATATATATATATATATATATATATATATATATATATATATATATATATATATATATATATATATATATATATATATATATATATATATATATATATATATATATATATATATATATATATATATAGTCTGTCCCAAACTAGTTGGAAATGTATTGCTATCTCCGTTATTATTAAAGATAGGGAAAGGGTTAAATTAGCGATGTTTTGTAGAATTTTATGCTCGTTCCAAATATGACTTGTATTTCCTGCCTCTTTTCGTGTTATTCTGAAAAAACAAAATTTGTCGATTTCTTTTTTCTTCAATATCTCAGTAGGCGTTGATCTGACATGTCTAAGACTTGCACATTATCAGGACACTTTTTAGAGAGTAATATTTTTGTGCTATTCTCAACTTTGGATTGTTATTTGTTTGTTTGTCAACGTTTGTTTTTATTATGGCAGCCATATTGGATTTTTTCCAGTTACATACAACATGCTTGAGGAATCTTGTAATGGCACTGACAATTTTGAGACAAACCTTTTAGAGGATAGTAGGTTATGAAATCCAATACCAGAAAACAAATGACAAAAAAAGGGTTCAAAAAGCAGTAGGCCACGGAGTCTAACAATAGACTTCTACTTCTAACATAAATTTCCGTAATGATTCACCATAAAAAAAGGAACTATGAGCACACCAATGAATCGACCCATTATTACAAATGATATTTTACATTACAACATTATCCTAAAAAATTGTTATAATTTAATTAAATAGTTAAACCTAGTAAATAGCTAAATTTACTAACAAAACTCAGTAAAAAGCAGATTAATTATTTACGAAGACGCCTTTGAAAATTGTTTGATTTTTAATCGCAAGTAAACTGAAAAACAACAGAAGAAAAGTTGCTATGGATATAACACTATCGCGACAATTAAGAATACTCTCACTCTTAATTATCTGAACAATTTGAGGTGTATTTAACACGTTGCTTAAAAGTTTATACTAAATAGTTTGTTTTCTGTTTATTTTAAATATTATTCAACAATATGTTCAGTAATGAAGAATATTTTGACATGTTGGAATGTTATATTCGTTCTAACTGAAATATTGAGGCAGCTGCAAATTCATATTTTTTAAAACAACTACCCAGAGAGACGACAACCAAACACCAAAATATTTCGCAGGATAGTGACCAATCTATTGAACGACGGTAGCTTCCAGGCAAAGAAACTACCAATGCCTAGAAATGAAGAAAGAAATAATGCCGTCTTACAGATTTCAAACGAAAATCCTCCGTAATATGTTCGGTTTTATGGTGAACAAATTGATGTTCCAAAAAGTACGGTACACCGTGTATTAAAACAAAGTCATTACCATCCATACAAACTTACAATCGTACAAGGCTTAAATGTTGACGATTACCCTAAGCGACTTCAATTCTGCAGATAGTATCAAGGACAATGTCAGCAAGATGAAAATTTTCATTTGAAAATAATATGGACTGATGAATCCAGATTTACAAATTGTGGTGTGTATAATCGCCATAATAGGCATTATTGGGTAAATAAAAATCCCCATCTAAAGGAAGAAAGACGATTGCAAGACAGATTTGGTATTAATGTTTGGTGCGCCTTATTAGGTAAAAAACTGTTATTTTTATTTGTAGATTAGACAGTTAATTAAAAAAAAATCAGGTAACTTCATTGTTGGTCCGTCCTTTTTTGAAAATAATTTAACTGGGGAAAGGTATCTTAATCTATTAAGAAATGATATCTTACCAACAATTACAAGAGTCCATAATAATTTAGACGAGATTTGCTACCAACGAGACCGTTGTCCAGCTCACAGTGCCTAGGATCGTCAAAGAATTTTTGTACCAAAATTTTAATAATCTTGTCATTTGTAACAATGGGCCGATTCATTGGTGTGCTCGAAGTCCTGATAGAACACCCATGGATTCTTATTTTTGGGGTACTCTGAAGAATGATGTGTATAAATTCGATTTATCACAAAATATCAATGAATTACGAAACAGAATCACGGAAGCTATAAGCCATATTAACCGAAACACCCTCACCAGAGTTTGCAGGTATGTTTCAAAAAGGCGTATAAATTTCATTGAACAAAACGGTGGCCATATTGAACAATTTTCTATATACTGTGTTTTAAGTTTCTATTTTATTATTTGTTGAGTTCCGTTTCTAATTGTGTTGTTTTATGAAGCTTAAGTTTCTATTTGTTATTGCCGGGTTTCGTTATTAAACTGTTTCACATCATATTACCTAGCATTATTACCTAATTAAGTATTGTAAATTAAATCACAATATTTTTTTATCATTACGGAAATTTATGTTAAAAGGAGAAGTATATTGTTAGATTCCATGGCCTACTGCTTTTGGAACACTTTTTTGTCATTTGTTTTCTGGTATTGGATTTCATAGCCTACTATTCTCAAAACGGTTTTTCTCAAAATTGTCAGTGCAATTACAAGATTTCTCAAGCATGTTGTACATCATTGGAAATCTCTTTTCACAGGCTATGACATGAGTAAAAAATTCAATATGGCTGCCATAATAAAAACAAACATTGATACATGTAGCTCAAAAACCAATGACAATCCAAAGTTGAGAATAGCACAAAAAGATTACTTAGACATGTCAAATAAATGCCTATTTAGATATTGGAGAAAAAAGAAATCGACAAATTTTGTTTTTTTCAAAATAACTCGAAAACGGAAAGAGGCAGGGAAAATACAAGTCATATTTGGAATGAGCATCAAATTCTACAAAACATTGGTAATTTAACCGTCTTCCTATATCTAATAATAACGGAGATAGCAATACATTCCCATCCAGTTTGGGACACACTGTATATATATATATATATATATATATATATATATATATATATATATATATATATATATATATATATATATATATATATATATATATATATATATATAGTGTGGAACACACTTATGGAATAAAATTCATTATTCAGCAAAAAATAGTTTTTGTGGAAAACGCTGAGAACGTGAAGTTTAACTTGTCGAACATTATTTTATAATCATAGTTAAAAAAATTAGACTACTACCAATTAACCCCCACCAATTTGTACATTTTAGTGAATTTTCGTAGAAAAAATTCACTAATGGGGAGATCCCGACTTTTGAATTTAAAAAAAATTTTTGCAAATGAGCGCGATCTAGGATCCCTAGAACCCATATCCGGGGTCAGTTTCAATTTTTATATGTATATATATATATATATATATATATATATATATATATATATATATATATATATATATATATATATATATATATGTATGTATCACACCGATAACTCAAAAAATAATAGGCCGATTTTGATAAAATTTGGCACGTACCTTTCTTTTGTAAATGGCTTGGATAAGTTCGTTAGTGAGGAAAATTGGTTGAGGTTTTCCGGGAAAATTTTGAGTTTTTATTCAAAAAAATTTCTTATCTCAAAAAGTAATAAGCCGATTTTAATAAAATTTTGGGTGTACCTTCTTTTTGTAAATGGCTTTGCCAAGTTCGTTAGTCAGGAAAATCGGATGACGTTTTCCGGAAAAATTTTGAGTTTTTATTCGAAAAAAATTCTTTTCTCAAAAAGTAATAAGCCGATTTAAATAAACTTTGGCATGTACCTTCCTTTTGTAAATGGCAAATGGCTCTAACAAGTTTGTTAGTCAGGAAAATCGTACGAGGTTTTCCGGGAAAAATTTGACTTTTCATTTGAAAAAAAATTTTATCTCAAAGAATAATGGGCAGATTTTGATATAATTTGGCATGTACCTTCCTTTTGTAAATGGCTTTGACAAGTTCGTTAATCAGAAAAATCGGACGAGGTTTTCCGAAAAAAATTTGAGTTTTCATTTGAAAAAAATTTTTATCTAAAAAAATAAAAATCTATGATAACCAAATTTGGTAGGTAGGTTTACGATATAAAAAGTAAACTATACACCAAAATTTAGATTTCCATGTTACAAGAAAAAAAAGTTATAATAAAATATTTTGTGCCAGATCATTTCTATGAAAATTCACTACCATAACGCACTTGCTGCGTCCCGAGTTTTTTTAAATAGCAAACCCTACAGTTTTTCATCACAATTCGATGGATCACATTTTTTTGGATGCGGAGATATCCCATATGTATTGTTTAATATTACAGTTTTTTTACAGTTGCTATTTTTTTAAAGATAAATTGGTGGGAGTTTATTTTTTTAACTATGGTTATAAGATAATGTTCGACAAATTAAACTTTACATGTCTCAGCGTTTTCCACAAAAACTATTTTTTGCTGAATAATGAATTTTATTCCATAAGTGTGTTTCACACAGTGTATATATATATATATATATATATATATATATATATATATATATATATATATATATATATATATATATATATATATATATAATTATGTCGGAAGCTGTCTTAATTATAAAGTTTGTTCATTAATATGGGTGGTATTTTTAATACACAGTGTGTTCCCTAGTACATAAAATTATTCTTCGTTCCTTTAAACCTAATCGGGCTTAAAGGAGAATGTTTAATGACGTTCCCCTAAACATGATCCGGCTCGAAGGGCCGTATTTAAAGGCACATAACCCTGTATACATTTCATCTGTAATAGCTACTGATAACACAAACACTTTGTTTCAGTGAGATTTCTTAAACGACACTCTATAAAAAGACAGTCTATCTATCTTGGAAGAAAAATGACACGGGATTAAAATGAAACATCAAAAAATCTCAGCGCCACAAGAGAATATTTCACTCGTTCTCTATTTGTTGTTCTGTAAGAGTGATAAAATGTAGGCTCAGACAGTCTGCTCTGACTCAATTTATCATGTGTGTCATATGATATCTTACTGTTGTTGGATTCCAAAGCACATAGCGTACAATTTGAGTTTTCAGGATGACACGTTTAAACCTTCAGGATTATAAATTTTATATGCCTATATAGACGCATGCAAAACGCTATTATGTTGTCGTTGTAACTAGCGTTTCTTGCATACATTATTCTTCTTCGTCTGGGTTACGGGTGAATTTTGAATGCACAGAATTTGCCGCGAGGATGAAACTTTTATGGATGTGTATAAAAGTTGTGTCATGAAGAACATTTTTCATGTCAGTTCGAGAAAGGAAAATAGGAATTCTCCACATATGACGAATGTATAGTTTCGTTTATAGGATATGGCACAGGATATGCTATTTTAGTTGTACACTCTATCAGAGACATGGAATAAAGGGATATGTAATTTGTCTGACTTACTGTGGGTTTGCGTTTCTCTGCTTTCTAATGGGAAAATAGAGTAAAATAGGATAGTGATTTATGAATGAATATGCATGTTTTCTAGGATGTACATGTTAAACATAAAAAAGTCTGGACGCAGCAAGTGCGCTGTTTCGTAAAAATGTTTTTAATAGCAATTATGTCTTGTTTTTAAAAGGACATTTAGTTGGCAGTATAACGTATATAGTGTGTCCCAAACTGGATGGAACTGGATGGGATCCGTTATTACTAGAGATAGGTAGGCGGTTAAATTAGCAATGTTTCGTAGAATTTCATGCTCGTTCCAAATATGACTTATATTTTGCCCTGCCTCTTTTTGTTTTTGAGTTTTTTTGAAAAAAAAAAGTCGATTCTTTTTCTTCAATATCAAAGTAGGCGTTGATCTGACATGTATAAGACTTGCACATTATCAGGACACTTTTCACAGAGTAATCTTTTTGCGCTATTCTATACTTTGGATTGTTATTTGTTTTTGAGCTACATGTATCAAAATTTGTTTTTATTATGTCAGCCATATTGGATTTTTTGCTCATATGATGATAGCCTGTGAAAGGAGCTTTCCAATGATGTAAAACATGCTTGAGAAATGTTGCGATTGCACTGACAATTTTCAAAAAAACCGTTTTGAGGATAGTAGGTTATGAAATCCAATACCAGAAAACAAATGACAAAAAAAAAGTGTTCAAAAAGCAGTAGGCCATGGAGTCTAACAATAGACATCTATGAAATGATTCACGATAAAAAAATATGTTCATATAATTTACAATACTTAATTAGGTAATAATGCTAGGTAATATTATGTGAAACAGTTTAATAACGAAACCCGGCAATAACAAATAGAAACTTAAACCCCACAATACAACACAATTAGAAATGGAACTCAACAAATAATAAAATAGAAACTTAGAAATACACTAAAGAGAAAATTGTTCAATATGGCCCCCGTTTTGTTCAATGCACTTTATACACCTTTTTGAATCATGCCTGCAAACTCTGGTGAGGGTGTTTTGGTTAATATGATTTATAGCTTCCGTGATTCTGTTTCGTAATTCATTGATATTTTGTGGTGAATCGAATTTATACACATCATTCTTCAGAGGACCCCAATAATAAAAATCCATGGGTGTTATATCAGGACTTCGAGCACACCAATGAACCGGTCCATTGTTACAAATGACATGATTATTAAAATTTAGTACAAAAATTCTTTGACGATCCTAGATTGTGAGCTGGACAACCGTCTTGTTGGTACCAAATATTGTCTAACTTATCATGAACTCTTCTGATTGTTGGTAATATATCATTTCTCAATATATTAAGATACCTTTCCCCAGTTCAATTATTTTCAAAAAAGAACGAACCAACAATGACGTTACCGGATTTTTTTTTAAATGAACCGTCTAAGCTACAAATAAAAATAACAGTTTTTTTACCTAATAAACCGCACCAAACATTAATACAAATCTGTCTTGCAATCGTCTTTCTTCCTTTAGATGGGGATTTTCATTTGCCCAATAATGCCTATTATAGCGATTATACACACCACAATTTGTAAATCTGGATTCAACAGTCCAAATTATTTTCAAAAGAAAATTTTCATCTTGTTGACATTGTCTTTGATACCATGTGCAGAATTGAGGTCGCATAGGGTAACCGTCAACATTTAAGCCTTGTGCGATTGTAGGTTTGTATAGATGGCAATGACTTTGTTTTAATGCAAGGTGTACCGCACTTTTTGGAACGTCAATTCGTTCACCATAAAACCGAACAGATTGCGAAGGGTTTTAAACGAAAAGAGGGCATTATTTCTTTCTTCATTTCTAGACATTGGTAATTTCTTTGCGTGGAAGCTACCGTCGTTCAATAGATTGGTCACTATCCTCCGAAATATTTTGGTGTTTGGTTGTCGTCTTTCTGGGTAGTTGTTTTGATATGAATTTGCAGCTGCCCCAGTATTTCGGTTAGAATGAATATAACATTCCAACATGTCAATATTCTTCATTACTGAACAAATTGTTGAATACTATTTAAAATAAACAGGAAACAAATTATTTAGTACAAAATTTTAAGCAACGTGTTCAGGACACTTCAAATTGTTCAGATAATTAAGAATGACAGTATTCTTAATTGTCACGATAGTGTTATATTCATAGAAACCTTTATTCTGTTGTTAGTGAATTTTTATTTCAAAAAAATCACTAATAGAGAGGTATCGATGGTGAGACTTTGCAAACATTTTTTCAAATGAGCGCGGTTTAGGACCCCTAGAACCCATATCCGGGGCCAGGTGCAATTTTTATATGTTTATATATATATATATATATATATATATATATATATATATATATATATATATATATATATATATATGTGGGAATTAATTTTATCTCAACAACTGTGTGCATAAACGTTCTGCCGCTAACGATATGCATAGATGTCCGGGCGCTACAGAGTGACGCGCGTGTGTCGAGGGACAAGGGAGTTAATAGTGTGTCAGTGTCATTAGAATGACGGACGTTGTTAAAAAACACCCATGACACATAGAAAGGTGTCAGCACAAAAGTGTCATTCAACACGGTGTTACACATGACTGGTTCGTACGAGACGGTCAGAGTGTGAAGAGAGCTTGAGTGAACATAGTGCGCGAGTAGTACGACGAGAGAGTACCTAGAGACGCCGAGGTACTCAACGACGGTGTGCAAGGCCATACATCCACGACGACGACGACGATAACAGATGGATCCCGTAGCTAAAGACGATAGTCTATTACTTGTTATTGATTACTACACCATTGTTATATTTATAGAGTTCTACAATATAGTTATAGTTAATACCGGCATAGTTTCAGTCTTAAAAGCACGCACGACCTAAAACCTTACATATCTCTAGAAACGGGGACTCATTCCGGGATATACGTGAGTGTTCCAGGGATAAGAAACCCTATAAATATATATATATATATATATATATATATATATATATATATATATATATATATATATATATATATATATATATATATATATATATATATATGTATGTATCCAAACGATAAACCTAAAAATAATTAACCCATTTCGATGAAACTCGGCAAATGCCTTTCTTTTATTAATGACTTGGATGAGTTCGTTAGCCAGGAAAATCTGACCAGGCTTTCCGGAAACATTTTCTTTGGAAAAAAAATTTTTTCTCCGAAAGTTACAAAGATATGTTAATTGAGTTTTTCAAATTTTTAGTTTTATTTTGAAAAATTTTTTTCCTCTGAATATTACAAAGTTATTTTAATGAAATATGGTGGATATCTTGCCTTAGATAAGACCTTACAGCGTACCAAAATTAAACTTTCTAAGTTTATAGAAAATTTAGTTATTTAAGTTTGAAACATTCAATAAAAATTCACCACCATAACGCACTTGCTGCGTTCCGAACTTTTTTAAACTTAGTCAAGTTCTAATAAAACTCGCTACCATAACGCACTTGACATGACTTTTCCTTATTGTGGAGTTTTGCAAATTGGTACATTGAAATGAAACAAAACTCATTCATGTACATACATTAAAACATTCTGGCAATGAATGTACACAGTTGACTTACAAATTCAGATTTAGAAAAGAAAAACTGAAAGCTGACAATAAAAAAAAAAAACAACGTCCCGTTCTATTTGCTTTATGTAGTTAATTGGAAGCCGGAATCAAATTAGTGTTCAGCGGAAGTATTCAAAACAAGAGGAAGCTGTTCGCCCCAATAAGGTAATGACAAGCGTTGAAAGTAAATGCGAAACAGAAAACTTCAGTCTGAACTCTCTGAACTGGAGTGACATAAATAAAAAGGCAATAAAAGCTGAAAAGGCCTACCGAAACAGGACGCTTTTCAGTAAAAATTGCTCTAAACGGCAATTAACTCAAATTAAAAAGCCTGTGTTTTAACACTTAGAAGTTTGATTCCCTATAATGAAGCCTCACTTTCTTTTATGAACTCGTCAATTAAAGTTAGGAAAAATATTATACATCATGACTCGAAAATACAGAGATTGGTAAAAAAAACAATAATTTATATGTTTGATTATACTGTTGTATCAACTAACCTATTTTGAATGTTCTATTTCTCCTAACGTATTACACGTTTTGAAACTCGCTAAATGTATTGTTTGAAAATGTGCAAAAATTTTCTGAAAATAAACTAAAAATGGTTCCGAGAAAACTGGTTTTGTAGCCAACAAACCTTAGGTTAATAGCAAATTGAGTTATTGAAATTTGAAGCATTTGATGAAAATTCGCTACCAAAATGCACTTACTGCGTTTCGATTTTTTCTTACAAAAATGCATCATATTTTGATAAAAAAACAGGAAAAATGCAATAATATAAGGGATGTTCGAAAAAAATTGTAGGTATCACCAACGACTTATGAGCCATTCTGTGATTGTCAAAATAATTTTATAAGATGCAGCTCAAGACACCCTATAATTAACGTATACAATTTTTTCTCGTATCTTGTATAATAACAATTATATTTAGCCTTACCGTATAAATGCGTCACCCTATATATATATATATATATATATATATATATATATATATATATATATATATATATATATATATATATATATATATATATGTTTGTGTGTGTGTAAATATATAAAAATTGAAACTAAACCCGGATATGGATTCTACGGGGCCTAGTTGGCACTCTTTTTAAGAAATCTTTTTTAAAATCAAAAGTCGCAGTGTCATTAATGATTTTTTTCTACGAACATTAGCTAAAAATTATAGGCTGTTGAACCATAAAATTAACCAAAACTACTGCCAAAGCGTAAGAAAAAGGGTTCACTTGAAATCAATTTTCTGGAAATATTTTACTAAAATGAAGGACAATGACGGTTGAAGCTGAAACCTAAGGACTTGAAGAACACTATTCTTGCGACATTTTCCTTACATAACCCGTATTTGTTTCAGGTTCTTTGTCTAAATTTTGCCAATTTTGACGTCCCTAATCGCGACTTTGACGTTTTGAGGAAAATCCCATTTTGTTAAATGCCTATAACTTTTTATGAATTTTCTTTTAAAAAAATCCCTAATGAGGAGATCGCGACTTTTGAATTTTGAAAAAATTTTCTTCAAATGAGCGCTATTTAGGACCCCTGGAACCCAAATCCGAGGTCGGTTTCAGACTTTATATATATATATATATATATATATATATATATATATATATATATATATATATATATATATATATATATATATATATATATATATATATATATATATATATATATATATATATATATATATATATAGGGTGTTTAAAAAAGACGGGGCAATATTTAAGGGGTTGATTTCACAGGTCAATTTATGAAAAAAAAGGTCCCATAAACATAGGTGCTAAAATGCATTGTTTCCAAGATACGATACAATAACGATTTTTTAAAAATAATTCAAATATCTCCTCACCGATTGTTTTGAAATTTGGCAGCGTTGTTTGTAGTAATAATGAGCTGATTTGTCCCTAATTAGATAAAGATTGTTAAGTCCATTGGCATTAGGGGGGACACCTCAATAGAAATTACTGTTCGTGTTTATGATTTTCTGTATGAAAATCGACATGCCATAAGAAGGTTTTTATTTTTTATCGTGTAAACGATTCAAGATACGGATAAATTTCAAGAGACAAAAAACTTGTAGTTTTCGTTTCTTTATCTAAAAATAATATACAAGTCATATTGCAGTCTGTAGCGTACATTTTTATGTCACTAAATTTTGTTGAGCGACCCAAATTCGCGTTCATCTGAAGAAGTTTTTTTAAAAGCTTTTCATCGTGTCCTTTATTTATTTATTATTTATTTCAACAACACACCACGAGGGCCACAGCCTAAATACAAGAGGCAACTTGTTAATTCTGGACTTGAAGGTTTGGGGGTTCGGAGGAGAAGGAAAAACATGTGCCGGCAAGGAATTCCACAACTTGGAAGTTCCCGGGACAAAAGAGCGGACATAACAAGATGTTCTATGTCTGGTGACCTGGACAGTAAAAGGGTGCATTCGCTCTGTTCCCCTGGTAGATCTGTTGGGGGCAGCAGGCGGAGTAACTATGGAAGAAAGCTCATCTGAGCAGTGCACGTGCAGATACACATAACCTCTCTATTAGCGAATTTTTCTTAATGAAAATTCGCTAAAAATTACTGCTCGAATCTTGTGGATTTGTGTCTGTGCTGTGGCCTGCTTTTTCCTCGGTTTGTCTTTGGTACAATTGCATAAAAAAACTTATCAACTTTGACCTTCTTATGATAGAAACCAAAATATTAGGGTGTTTATATAAGTTTTATTTTAAATTTTTATATAATAGATTATTATATTTTTATATATTATATTCATATATTTATATATATATATATATATATATATATATATATATATATATATATATATATATATATATATATATTTTGTATTATTTTTTACATAATATTCATTAAAAACAGTGTTATGCTATCACAACGCATTTGCTGCATACAGACTTTTTTCAACATACAAATATCTAAACGTAGGTTATGCATTTCTTTTTAAAAATACAATTTGTGACTAAAATTCTTTTCAAACGCTTTTGCTTTAGTTGAAACCGATTAAAAAGGTTTTCGTGTGGGGTTAGATGTGTTAATGAAAGAGTCGAATCAAAACAAATTAAGGAAAAACTGAGTATTTCTTAATATACTAAGCAATTTATATTTGAATTGCAGAGCTGTAAGATTCTTGAAGTGATTACAACACACGAGTTTAACCGTCTCCTATCTGTGAGAAATCGAGTTCCCAAAGGCTTTCGCTACGTCACGTGTGAATGAAATGAACTTCGAGAACTCCAGGATGGCAAATAGTCTGTTTTATTTTGTTAAAAGGCATCCAACTGTGTTGGTGGTTTAAATGAAAATAAACAACCTATGACTAGATAAATTACAGTAATACGCTATTTTGATGGTACATTAAATATATAGAACACAAATATGAAATTTAAGCAAATAACTTGAAACAAAGTCTCTCACTAGGGTATGCTGTTAGTCTTCAGGTGAGACCGAACATCTTTGTGTCGATGTTTACTTATTTTGTAGCTTTGCTTTAGTAATATGATATCTCAAAAATGCGGAGATTCCAGGAGAGCTAAAGTGACATGGCTTTTAATGCACTCCTTGCTGATGTCCTAAGAGACCAGGTTTCAGAACAGTGGTAAATATAACACCTAAGTATCCTAGATCGGAAAATTTCCAGTAACTTTACTTTCAAAGACACGGTTTAATTTTAGGAAAGTTCTTCCTGTTCAGGTGTCTATATTTTTTAACTTACTAATGCAAAATATTTATATTTAATAATATACGGAGTATACCACATACCATCTTTACTCACGTATTTTTTAGTGAATTTTTATTTTAAAAAAATCACTAATAGAGAGGTATCGATGGTGAGACTTTGCAAAAATTTTTTCAAATGAGCGCAAATTAGGACCCCTAGAACCCATATCCGGGGTCAGTTTGAATATATATATATATATATATATATATATATATATATATATATATATATATATATATATATATATATATATATATATATATATATATATATATATATATATATATATATATATATATATGTATCCGTCTGATAACTCAAAAAATAATTAACCGATTTCAATGAAACTCGGCAAGTGCCTTTCTTTTATTAATGGCTTGGATGAGTTCGTTGGCCAGGAAAATCGGACGGGGTTTTCCAGGTAAATTTTGAATTTTCTTTCATAAAAAAATTTTTTTTTCCGAAAATTTTTAAAAAATTTGGTCTACATATTGCTTTGGAAAAGACCTAACTATGTGCAAAAATTCAACTTTCTAGGGTTACAGAAAATTGAGCTATTCAAATTTGAAACATTTATGTTTAAATCATAGATCAAGTATGTGGTTGCTGTTGGTTAGTCAATGACAGCTGCTATTATTGTCATTGACTCATGAAATTCATTTTTAAGTTTCAGAGAAATGTCAATAATACTGAATTCACTGATTGTTAATCATTGGCAGCATTTACGATTATATATAACCCTATTGTAATTTATCATCATTTATCACCTCTGTAGTATAAATATTGTTTTCCTTACAACTCGCATCGTTTTAGTCAATTGTTGTTATTAATAGTCAATAGTTTCTTCCCAAATATGCTCTTACCGAACATACACGGCTTCCATTGACTTCTGCTTCTGCCGCTATTACAGTCTTTTTAGAGGTCTAGCCCACTCATGCAGCCAGTGTTGCCAGCTTAAGTATAAATAGTGTAGTACCTTTTAGTTTGTGTACACTCCATTTACTTTTTATATTTCTTCTTTGCTGCACATATCAAGACAAATTATGTTGTTAGTTTGTATACAGTGTGGTCTAGAAGTAATTGTACACAGAGCAGCAGTGGAAATTCAACCAAATTTACCTCAGTCCAAAAGTCAACATTAAAAGAGATATGGGATATATCTTTTAGTGAATTTTTATTTTAAAAAAATCACTTATAGAGAGGTATCGATGGTGAGACTTTGCAATTTTTAGTGAATTTTTATTTTAAAAAATTCACTAATAGAGAGGTATCGATGGTGAGACTTTGCAAAAATTCTTTCAAATGAGTGCGAACTAGGACCTCTAGAACCCATATCCGGGGTCAGTTTCAATTTTTATATGCTTATATATATATATATATATATATATATATATATATATATATATATATATATATATATATATATATATTGAGTTTTAGTACAGAGTGACTTTCTTTAAGATATAGCCTCAATTTTTGGTCGTAATTGCCCTTAATATCATACATATGTATATATATATATATATATATATATATATATATATATATATATATATATATATATATATATATATATATATGTGTGTGTGTGTGTGTGTGTGTGTGTGTGTATCCAACCGCTAACTCAAAAAATAATTAACCGATTTCGATGAAACTTGCCTTTCTTTTAATAATGGCTTGAATGAGTTCGTTAGTCAGAAAAATCGGACGGGGTTTTCCGGGAAAATTTTGACTTTTCTTTCGAAAAAATTTTTTTCTCCGAAAGTAACAAAGCTGTTTAATGAAATTTAGTATATATATTGCTTCAGGAGAGATCTTACTACCAAAATTCAATTTTCTAAGTTAAGAGAAAATTGGGTTTTTCAAATTTTAAATTTTCTTTCGAAAAAAATTTTTTTCTCCGAAAATTACAAAGTTATTTTAATGAAATTTTATGGATATCTTGCCTTAGGAAAGAACTTACTACGTATTAAAATTACACTCTCTAAGCTTATAGAAAATTGAGTTATTTAAATTTGAAGCATTTAATAAAAATTCACTATCATAACGCACTTGCTGCGTCCCGAGTTTTTTTTTAAGTATAGAAAACTAAATAAATAGCGAAGTTTGTGTTTAATACACTGTTACGTTCTTCAGGGTTCTGGATTCGTGGCCAATCTATTATTTTTCTGATTGCGTCGATATGCAGGTGATTCATTAACAATGGGAAATTTGAAAGCTGGAGATACTACATGTCAACGGTAGATGTATTCTCATTCCAATTAGAAACGCACACCGGTTTCGCTCTAATTAGAGCTCGTCATTGCGCCATATTAACCACAGCGAGAACACATCTATAATGTGATACGGCTATGGTAGCCAGCCACCTAGAACATCATGAGATATACAACAGGGTCGCCATCTCGGTGCAGAACCAGGTAGTCTGCTGTCACAACAGCTCTAGTTAACACAATCTCTATCTATAATATTTTGTGTTAACTAGAGCTGTTGTGAGAGCAGACTACCTGGTTCCGCACCGAGATGGCGACACTGTCGTACAGTTCACGATGTTCCAGGAGGCTGGCTACCATAGCCGTATTACTTTATAAATGTGTTCTCGCTGTGATCGGTATAGCGCACTGACGAGCTCTAATTAGAGCGAAACCGGTGTGCGTTTCTAATTAGGGTGAGAATGCATCTAGCCTCGCATACATTGCACGGAAAGAAACGTTACAGCTCTTAGCACACACATACTTTCCATATTGTCTAATCCTGAGCAATGAAGATGTCCTGCCAGCCGGAGGTTAGCTACATCCTCGGCAGTGAAGTGTGCTGTGAAACATTTTCAGCCACTCAAGGGGCCAGTGGAGGATGGGGTGATCCCGGGCCTACTACAAAATGGACTGTAGATTCTCCTCCCATTCCTAACCAGCTGTATAGAGCCAGTATGGCTTCGAACTATATTCCATCCAGCTGGACGGTGATTAGGGGGGTATACATTCCCAAACTGGGACGTAATGAACTCCTACCTAAATCACTGAGACCTCTGAATGTAACCTCATTCCTCCTGAAGAGATTATAAAAAATACTGGACGGACACATTAGGAGGAACATCTTAGTCAACAACCTCCTTAATACCAAAACAGATGTACTGGCTCTATGCAGTTGTTATCAGACAAATGATAACATATGGAGCCATAGTTTGGTGGCCCAAGGCACTTCGTGGTATCGCGTGGGCTAAACTGGCTGATCTACAGAGACAAACTTGTCTGATGATAATGGGAGTGATAAGCATCGCTCCATCAGCCGCTCTGGTGGTCCTCCTTCATACTCCACCTCTTCGCATTTGACTGGAGAGGATGGCGAGGTAGATAACGTACAGATTAAAACAAACGGTCGACAGCATGCCGAAGGAAATCAGTCTGGGAGGATCCGGACTCCTCCTCGATGACATTGAAGGTCAGGAGATTCTGGGAATGGTCTCTGACTTCATGCCTACAAATATGAGTAGAGGTCTGTCTTTCAAGGCCGTCCCCCCGGAAGGGAAGGACTGGGAACCAAATGAAACGTCCCTATTGAAGGTTGATCTCTGCTGGTATACTGACGGCTCCAAAACCGATAGAGGGGCAGGAGCCGGGGCATATGGGAGCAACACCGATGCTAGATTATCAACTAGCCTCGGAAAGCACGCAACTATACCAGGCAGAAGTGTATGTCATCGAGATGTGTGCAATGAAAGTATACAAAACCAGTGCACACACAAATCGATAAAGATATATTCAGATAGTCAAGCTGCAATAAAGGCTCTTGGTTCCTACCGTTGCAATTCAAAAACGGTATGGAGTTGTACATCTGCCCTCAACGAACTGGGCAGCTGCAATGAGGTGTCGCTGGTCTGAATACCGGGTCACTCGGACCATGATGGCAGTGTTGCGGCCGACGCGCTTGCCAGGAGGGGAACCCAAGCAGACCAGAACCTGTGCTGGGGATATCACCATGCACAGGAAAACGCACCTTAAAGACCCGGACAGAAAGAATGGCAATCCCGCAATGGCAAAATCTGCCAGTATTAGCTCACTATAAGGCCTTCATAAATGACCCGTCAGAGTCAAGGGCTAAAAAACTTCTAGAGTTAAACAGATAACAACTAAGTACTCTAGTCGGCCTGTATACAGACACTACGGCTTGCGTCACCACATGCACCGAATTGGAGTCGGTCAGGAAACTGAATGCCGGCTGTGTATGGAGAGTGGCGAAACAACAGAGCACGTATTGTGTTCCTGTCCGGCGACGGACAGGACTAGATACCTGCTCTTTGGCAAGACAAAGATTGCTCCGGAAGATCTAGATCAACTTTCGCCGACAAAGATAATCGACCTCTGCAGGAGGCTGGCTTTGTTGGGCGAAATATAGACTATTAGGCGTAAGCCACAATAGACCTTATGGTCCCAGTGGAGGGACCGTTATGGCCCACTCAAAATCAAACCTAACCTAACCTACATACATTGTCTCTATATTAGGGAAGAAATGGGTTAGGACTGACAATTTACAAAATTGTTAGTTGGTCGTACACATCTATTTACCTATAACATTGTGGGTTAATTAGAGCTGTCTGACAGCATACTACCTGGTTCCGCACCGAGATGGCGACCCTGTCGTACATCCTACGATGTTCTAGATGGCTGGCTACCATAGCCGTATTACATTATAGGTGTGTTCTCGATGTGATTAGTATATCGCACGGATGAGATCTAATTAGCCCGAAACCGGTCTGCATTTCTAATTGGAACGAGAATACATCTAGCCTTGACGTATAGTATCTCCAGCTTTCAGATTTTCCATTGTTCATGAATCACCTGTGTATTGACGCAATCAGAAAAATAATAGATTACATAAAAAATAGTAACACTTATTTAATGTTCTATTAATAAACTTATATTTCCTGTACCTATGTCAAAACGCTTAGTTATGTTTTCCTTATGCATGGATTAAATTACCAGAAACTTCCCGACAACTTTCTAAATTAATATTATTTGTATATAAACCTCAAAAACTTGAAAGGGGTAAAATGGTTTCTAAGTCATACTGTATAAGCCTTTCTTAGTTTTATATTATAGTTAGTGTAAAAAATGGACTTTCTAACTGAGTGATCATAAAATATCGATAGGGCGGACGTGACACTACTCCAAAAATATGATGTCCACATATAGAAGTATCGCCTGTATAGCAATTTTTTACCAGTCAGTGTTAAATTGTTTCCACATGTGACATTCTAGAACGCCTGCTAGATATTATACAGCATATTTCATCACATATTCGATATTTCAATCCAGTGAGTGTCTCATTCCCCATTTATTGTCAGGCGAAGAGTTATATGAATTTATGAGTCCTGGATAATACAATTTCCCTAATATTTCATTTACTTGCATATTATCCGTATCAGATCTTTTATATTTGTGCATGTCATAGATAAAATAGTTATTTTGAAAACTCCACATTTTCGCTAACAATTTAGTTTATAAGATTTGCAATAAACTATGTAAATTGCTGCACATATCGAGTGGGTCAGTTAATTAAGTACACTTGGAAACCATTATGGTGGACAATGAACTCTCAGAATAAGTAAAAATACAACGTGGTGTAAGGTAAGGATGTGTACTATCACCGCTATTATTTACTCTTTACTCGGAAGAAATCATTCAGAGAGCGCTGGAAGAAACAACAATAGGAGTAAAGGTCAATGGAATACCCATTAACAATATCCGGTATGCAGACGACACCATACTCATTGCCGAAACAATAGAAGATTTACAGAGCTTAGTAGATCAAGTAGTGACGAGTAGCGAGGAGAACGGACTTACCTTAAATATCAAAAAGACCAAATTTATGACCATTACAAAATCAGTTCAGCAACAGGAAAACCTATGGATCAACGGAGAACTAGTAGAGAAAGTCAGTAAGTACAGGTACCTGGGAACAACTGTCAATGAAAAAAATGAGTACACTGAAGAAACTAAATCAATAACTGGACAAGCCAGGACCATATTTAACAGAATGAGAAGCGTGTTATGCAGTAGAGATCTTAACTCACAACTTAGAGTCAGAATATTGAGATGCTACGTTTTCTCGGTGTTGCTATATGGGATGGAATCATGGACGTTAAAGAAAGATATAAGTGATCGACTGGAGGCATTTGAGATGTGGTCATATAGAAGGATCTTGAGGATAAGTTGGGTAGACATGGTAACAAATGAGCATGTACTGGGAAGGATGATAAAAGTAACAGAAATATTGAACACAATTAAAATAAGGAAGCTGCAATATCTGAGCCACGTAATGAGAGGAGAGAAATATGTATTGTTGCAGGATATTATGCAGGGAAAGATACGGGGAAAGAGAAGCAGAAGAAGAAGAAGCATTTCCTGGCTAAATAACCTGTAGTTCCGTTGAGTTGTTCAGAGCTGCAGAATCAAAAGTGAGAGTAGCCATGATGATAGCCAACCTTCTAAGAGGAGACGGCACTTGAAGAAGAAGAAGGAGAAACCCAGATCACCACAACACATCGTTTTCAAGACCTAATGATCCTTTCGCTAACAACGTTAGCTTCATCAGAGGATGAAATATTCTAAACAATTTTTGCTACAACCTCTATTTATATAGATTCTTAGGTAGAAGAACGAAATTGAAAGGGAGACGCAAGGCGCATCTTTTGTGTGCTGTATTTTTATTTAACCGGACGAGGTTATCGAATTTAATTTATTCCTGTACCTGACAGTTTTGGGAGTATTTATCTAATTCAAACGTACAAAGAAGAAAATGGGATTTAAATGAGGGGTCCCGCTCGATTTAAGGACGCTTGGTACTTTATTGCTCTAGAAATATAAAAGCTTTCGTACGCATCAAGCATGGATTACTGTCCAACATTTTTAATAAGTTTCAAATTATCTTTATCAATATGGTGGTTATTATCCAAAATGTGTTGTACCACCCATGACTTGTCTACACTACCGTATCGTAAATGTGCGAGATGTGTACGCAGTCTGGTACCTATGTTTCTTTTAGTTTGCCCGACCTATTTAACATTAAAATCTTTACAACCTATCTCATAGATACTTGACATTTCAGTGAATTTATCATTATCTTTAGTATTACCTAACAAATTTCTTAAATTATTTTTTGTAGAAAAAGTTAGCTGCAAATCAGTTTTCTTAAAAATACTCTCCAGACCATTTGTGATACACGGTTCAAAAGCTACGCATACAATTTTTTTCTCTGTTTTATCTCTCTTGCATGTCGTGCATTCGGCTGTCATTTTCTTTGTTCTGTGTCTATTAATCAATTTTTCCACTGGTAATCCGAATATCCTTTATATTTAGCGACGTTTTAGTTAATTTTCCCTAAAAAATTCACTGATGAGGACATACAGACTTTTAAATTTAAAAAAAACTCTTCAAATGAGCGCTAATTAGGCCCACTAGAACACATATCCGAGGTCAGTTTTATATATATATATATATATATATATATATATATATATATATATATATATATATATATATATATATATATATATATATGTATGTATGTATGTATGTATGTATGTATCACAACGATTACCTAATAAATAATGGGCCGATTTTGATTAAATTGGGTAAATACCTTTCTTTTGCAAGTTCGTCAGCCAGGAAATTCGGCCCAGGTGTTCCCGGAAAATTTTGTGTTTTCTTTAGAAAAATGTATATCTCCGGAAATAACAAAGTAAGGGCAACCAAATTTTGTTTGCAGGTTTATGTAGTTATAAGTAAATAACCTACCAAAAGTTAGCTCTGTAGATTGAAAGACAAAAAAGTCATAGGCATTTAAAGAAAAATAAATTGGGGGTTTCCGCAAAGAACCTGCAACTAATAAGAGCTATGGAAATAAGATGTCTGAAGAAGAATGTTTTACAAAGCCTGAAGTCTTAGCTTTAACCGTCATTGTCCATTATTTTACTAAAATGTGACCCTTTCTCTCATGCTTTGGCAGTAGTCTTAGCTATAGAGTTTATCGTTTAATGTTATATAATTTTCGTAGAATTTTCGTAAAAAATCAATAAAGCTCAATATATTCGTTATTATACAAGATACGAAAAAAAAATGTATACATTAATTATAGGGTATTTTGAGCTACATCACAGCTACAAATATTTCTACAATCCCAGGCTGTTGGTCGTTGGTGATACAAATTTTCTTTTTTTTTTTTATCGAACACGCCTTATGTTATTGCATTTTTTCATTTTCCATCGAAATATAATGCATATTTGTAAGAAAAGAAATTCGGGACGCAAAAAGTGCGTTATGGTAGCGAATTTTAATTAAATGCTTCAAATTTGAATAGCTCAATTTGCTAATAACCTATAAGGTTGACCAAGAAACCAGTTTTTTCGGTAACACTTCAAATTTACTTTCGGAAACTTTTCTACATTTTCAAACAATAAAGTTATTTTGATGAAACATGGCACATTGTTTCTACTATATGGGTTATACTGGTAACCAAATTTGATGCCTGATTTCTTTAAAAACACATAATTTTGCTATTAAAAATATTTTAATTAAAAAATTCACTACTATAACGCACTTGCTGCGTCCAGACTTTTTTATGTACTTTAATTCTATACTATATCTACTTTTGCTTAGGGGAAAACTTATTAATATATTTACTAAGACATTTTAACTAGCCGTTTTTTTTTCAAACGTATGATGTGAGTCATTTGGAATATAACTTATAGTGGTGGTTTCCTTTCTGTAGACATCTAATTCAAGCGAGTGATTATTTTTAATAACTAGTACATCTAGAAAACCAGGGAGGTAAAATTTCCTGGGGTATTGGATTCTAAGCTAACCTGGAATGGCCACGCTGAAAAAATACTGCGTAAGGCAGTCATGAACCTAGCCGTCACTAGGCGGCTATATGGGAAAACGTGGGGATTAAGACCTAGTACGGCCCACTGACTGTACACAAAGGTGGTCAGACCATCGTTAACATACGCGGCACTGGTCTGGTGGCCTAAGTTGACACAATCCAGTGACAAACAAAAACTAGGCAAGATCCAAAGGATGGCTTGCCTAGGCATCACAGGAGCCATGATTTCTACCCCAACAGCCGCTATGGAGGTGTTGCTGGATCTGCCCCCTTACACTTAGTTGTTATGGGGGAGGCCAGGCTAGGACTATACAGACTAGCCTGCAATGGTAGACTGAAGATGAACCCAGGCTTCAGGGGCCACTGCAAAATTCTGGAGATCGTGAAGGAACCCATGCTTGAAATGAAGTCAGACTTCGCGAGCCCGCGAATCTGCAGGGAAAACAATTTTACAGTGGAAATCCCCGACCGCCGGGCATGGCGGAAGGAGATGCCAGGCATACCACGGGACGCGCTCGTCTGGTTCGCGGACGGATCCGGCGGGGAGCGTGGGACGAGGGCAGGTGTTTATTCGGAAGGACCGAGGGTAAGTCATAGTATTTCCCTCGGAGCCCATGCAACGGTCTTTCAGGCCAAAACTACGCCATCCTGCACTGTGTGCGGGAGAACAAGAGGAGGGGCTACACCAACAATCGGATCCTCATAGCCACAGATAGACAGGCAGCCCGTAAGGCGCTAAGTAGCTCACGGGTAAATTCCTGGCTCGTGAGTGAGTGCCGAGACGAGACGAACGACCTGACTGGGCAGAATGAGGTCACCCTCATCTGGATTCCGGGTCACTCGGGGGTCAAGGGCAATGAACAAGCTGACAGTCTCGCGAAGATAGGAGAGAGAAGAGAGGAGTCCATAGTCGCGAAAATAGGCCGACGCTGAAAGTAAAAAAAAATCCTATACCTGAAATAGATATTTTCAGAGATATTTTTACTTTTTAATGACGAAACGTTTAATTACCATCTTTTATTTTTAACCAGTCAGTCTAATTTTTCAACCAGTTCCTTTTAGTAAATGTATCCCTTTAAGATCTTGTGTGGTGTTTCGTTTTGAAAATTAATCATTTTTTCTGTTGTAAGAATTTGTTCGTTGATTGAGACCCTATGGTCAGTTTTTACCTTATTTGAGCATTGTAATATTTTCCCTTCGGTAAATATATCAGTAAGGACCTTTACAATTTTATTGATGGAATTTTTATTTGGTTTTAATGAATATTTAACTTCAGAAGTCATCGTTACGAATTATCACTCGTATTCAGTTGTACTGGAAAGTAAATACTGGAGTTCAAAATTACAGATAGCAAATAATTGTAAATTTAGTTGGAGAACCCAAATCACCACAACACATATTTTAAAAATTGCAAATAAAATAAAAGAACTTTTCATACTCTGATGACGCTAACTTGGTTATCAAAACGATCGTCAGGTCTTTCAAAGATGTGTTGTGGTGATTTGGGTTCTCCAAGTGTGCTTATTAGTGCTCATCACAGGTTTCAATCTTCACTTAGCAAATAATTAATTACATCGACTATAATAATTTAAAAGTCACTTTTACAATTGTTTTAGAATATTATAATACACATGGATTTTTTTTTAGAAAAACATTCTCTTAAGTCTAAATAAGATCATGGATGTTATAATGCTGCAGGAATACTATTTAATTTGCAAATAATATAAAAGGATTTTCAATGTCATATTAAAATTTCTATTTTACAGTATATATCTGGTTGTATAACTCTTTAGCAAGAAGAGGAGAATTTTCTTTAATAATAACTTAGTTGAAGCATTGTTTAGTTTATATAAAAATGCAGTAATCATCGTTGATATGCATTTTTCTTTTTCCTATGGGACATTTACCTTGCAAAATATATAATGTTTCATTCTCAGTGCACAATAATCACTGTATTATAGTTAATTAAAATCTTGTATCTTGACAGTTAACTACTACTAGAGTGCGCTATGTTCTCATATTTATTTGTTTAAAAGGGGGCCTTATGGTAGAGTATTATATTTGGCGCAGTCAGTAGGATACGAGCCTACGCTACAAAAATTCTCCAATATATTTTTTTTAACCGACTACAAAAAAAGGAGGAGGTATTCAATTCGAGTGTATTTTTTTATGTTTGTTACCTCGGAACTTTTTTATAAGTAAACCGATTTTCATGATTCTTTCTTTATTTGAAAACTGGTGCTTCTCGTGTGGTCCCATATAAATTTGATCAAGATCTGCTAAGTAGTTTTTGAGTTATCCCTAATTTACCTCCGATAAGACGTTAACAAATGGTGGAAGCGCTGATATGCATTTTTTGAGTTTTCCCTAATGAAGTCGGTTTTCTATTTATTTTTTTTTACTTATTATATTTTAACGTCGGCCCATTTTAGTATATTTAATAGTAGATAATTTTACAACGTGCTTCACAAATAAGCTTAACGCTTGTGCTTGTAATAAACACAATTTTGATTTCTGACTTGCCTAAAAGGAAATGCCAAATCTTACTACTGTCACATTTTTAATTTTAGCGATTTTTTTTACAAAAAAATTCGCTAATGAGGAGATCTGTATATATATATATATATATATATATATATATATATATATATATATATATATATATATATATATATATATATATCCGACCGATAACTCAAAAAATAAAAGATAATGGACCAACCTTGATCAAATTTGGTGAGTACCTTGCTTTTGAAAGTGGCTTGGATAAGTTCGTTAGCCAGGAAAATCGAACCAGGTTTTCCCGGAAAATTTTGTGTTTTCTTTCTAAAAAAAATTATATCTCCGGAAATAACAAAGCAAGGGAAACCAAATTTGGTACGTGTGTTTGTATTATAAAGAGTGAACTCTGTACCAAATTTTAATCTTTAGCTTTAAAGACAAAGAAGTTATGGGCAGTTAAAGAAACAAATTTTGCAGTTTTCCTCAAAACGTCAAACTTGCAATTTTAAACGTCAAAATTGACAATGTTTAGGCAAATAACGTGAAATAAATACGGATTTTGAAAAGAAAATGTTGCAAGAAGGGTGTTCTGCAAACCCTTAAGTTTCAGATTCAACCGTCATTGCCCTTCATTTTACTAAAATATTTACAGAATATCCATTTCAAATAGACCCTTTCTCTGATGCTTTGGCTGTCGAATTAGTTAAGTTGATGCTTTCGCTGTAGATGTAGTGAAGTTTATGGTTTAACGGCCTATAATTTTTTTAGCTAATTTTCGTAGAACAAATTCGTTAATGCATTTTTGCATTTTTTATCGAAATATGATTCGTTTGTAAGAAAAAAAAACTAGACGCAGTAAGTGCGTTTTGGTAGCGAATTTTCGGTAAATTTGCAGTTTAGCTCCCGAACGCTTTCCAAAAAACTGTTTTCAGAAACCTGCCTAGCCCCCCCCCCCCCCTGGATCCACAAACCCCAAGAAAAATTTCTTGTTCACACTCCCCAAGGAAGTTACGGGACCAGGAGTGAGTAGGGGTGTATAATTATTTTTTTAGCTAGTTTTCGTAGAACAAATTCGTTAATGGATTTTTGCATTTTTTATCGAAATATGATGCGTGTTCAGAAACCTGCCTAGGACCCCCCTGGATCCACAAACCCCAAGAAAATTTTTTTTGTTCACACCCCCCAAGGAAGTTCCGGGACCAGAAGTGAGTTGGGATGCTGGGCGGGATAGGTAGTAAAAAGGAAATATGAGCAGAAAATGTGAATAAAACGGACTTGAAAGCTATCTTTTTCACATCTTGAAGCCATATCCCCCTTAAACCCCGCCTACCCCTCACAGCACACCTATTCGCTTCCAGTCCCGTAACTTTGTTGAGGGGTGTGAACAAGAAATTTTTCTTCTGGTTTGTGCATCCAGGTGGGGTCCTAGTAATGTTTCTGAAAACAATTTGTTAAAAAGCGTTCGGGAGCTAATCTGCAAATGTAGCAAATTTTCATTAAATCCTTCAAATTTCAACAACTCAATTTGCTATTAACGTAAGCTTTGTTGGTTAGAAAACCAACATTTAAGTTTATTTTCGGATTTTTTTTTATATTTTCAAACCATAAGTAATTTTGATAATACCGATGCCTGCTCGCATTCGCTATTAAAAACATTTTTATGGAAATTCACTTCCATAACACATTTGCTGCATCCAGACTTTTGAAAAATGTTTATATATTTTCAAACAATAAATTTATTTCGATGAAATATGGTACATTGTTTCTACTATATAGGCAACCAAGTTTGATGCCCGCTTTCATCAAAGAAATACATTTGCTATTAAAAATATTTTATTGTTAAATATTCAATAATTTTGGATTTTCGCTGTACCACTAACAGTTGCACAATCACTCCAAATGTTCAGCCCTGATTTTACAACAACTTCTGCACTAAAATCAGAAAATTCTTCCAAAATACTGATATCAATTACAACACAAAAATTTTGATATTTCGATTTGCATTATTTAAATGTTATTTCCACGACCATGGCCGGTCACTGACGCCAAAGAGCAGCTTTACCTCACCTACCACCTATCCTGGAAATTTTTCTCAACCCCTTCCTTTCTGTAAGAAGAGTAGGGATCTTTAACGTGCCCAACGTCGCATGGACACGGGACCGACAGCTTTACGCCCCCTCCGAAGGTCGGAGCGTGCAGACATTCAACTTGCTCAAACACAACTCCAGAACATCGGAGTTTTTTAATTTGAAGTGAAGGGGAGGCCCTGGTAATCGAAGCCAATACCATTCAGTTCAGAGGCACACCATCTTACCCCTGGAGCGCCAAGGCTTCTAATATAATGTAAAAAATGGAATAGGGGTCACAAGACACACCAAAAAATAGTTTTTTTGCATTTTTTTAAAAAATATTACAAAGTGCTATGTGGAAACTGGAACCTGTGATGAGCACTAATAAGTACACTTGGAGAACACCCAAATCACCACAAGACATATTTCAGAGACCTTACGAATTTTCTTCCTCTGAAGATGTTGACATTGTCAACGAAACGATCGTAAGGTCTCTGAAATATGTGTTGTGGTGATTTGGGTGTTCTCCAAGTGTGCTTATTATTACAAAGTATATAAAGAATAAATTTGTAATGAAGCAATTGAGACCATATCCCTAAAAACATATAACATTCTAGAATATTATGACTCATGGTTCCAGAAACTTCAAGAGAGCGTAACTTAAGAGGAGGAAATTTACGAGTGCTCCTGCTGAATTTTAGGAGAGATCACTCTCTGAATGTATACATTTGGATTATTCTAAACCCACACAGTCGTAAAAGTGAATGTTCCTCGTTTACGATTTCCACTTCATTAAAAATGAAAGTGGGAAAATACATGGAAAGTACAGTTTAAAAGTGAAGGTGGTGTTCGGTTTGGAGCCCACATAAATTAAATTTTCTTATGCTTTTGGTGTAAATCCTAATTTTAGGACAGGAATCAAAGCAAGCTTTTACTGACGTAAAACGTAATTAACTTTAATTCTTTCGTGTGCTACTTCAAAACATTGTAGCACAAATTATCTACTAAAGTTTGTGTACTTAATTGTTTCTGTTGGGTTTAAATCGGCTTGCTGGGACTTTAGTTATTATTTTGTCACCCAATAATGCATAGCTTATAAAGTCTACTTCGCGTTCGGAAAACCCCACAAAAATGTTGTTAAAACTCTGTTTCAACTGTCAATGGAAAGCATTTCCAGTTTACAAAAATTATATTTATTTATATACTTTAACTTATTTGGTTCATCAATTATTGTTGACCTTACTTGTTGAAACTGTTCCATATTAAAAATTCGGGGCGCAGCAAGTGCGTTATGGAAGCGAATTTTTATATTAAATGTTTCAAATTTGAATAACTCAATCTGCTCTAAACCTAGAAAGCTGAATTTTGACATGTAATAAGGTCTTTGGCAGGAAAACGAATCTAACAAATTTTATTAAAATAAGTTTGTTATTTTTTGAAATACAATTTTTTTCAGAAAAATCAGTTTTTTTTTTCAGATAAACTGATACGATCGGGCTGGTTAACAAACTCGTCCGCGGCCTTAAAAAATTAAGATATGTGCCAAGTATCGTCTAAATCAGTTTAGTATTTTTTGAATTATCGCTTGTACATATACATAATATATATATATATATATATATATATATATATATATATATATATATATATATATATATATATATATATATATATATATATATATATATATATATTTGTATGTGTGTGTGTGTATGTAAACACGTAAAAATTTATACGGATCTTGGTTTCGGGTTATACAGGACTAAATTCGCGCTCCTTTGAAAACATTTTTGCAAAGTCTCACCATCGATACCTCTCTAGTGGCGCATTTTTCTGCCAGTAATAGCAACGTTATTGTGTATGTCACTTTGACATTTGTGAGAATACTTTATCAACTACTTATATATTATGAAAATATAAACATAGATAATCCTATGTTATTGATTTCTTACATTTTTTAGTGAATTTTTACTTAAAAAAATTTACTCATTTTTGCAAATGTGCCTGAACTAGGACCCCTAGAACCCATATCCGGGGTCAGCTTCAGTTTATATATATAACTTAAAAAGTTATTAACTGATTTTGGTGAAACGCGGCAGACATGAATCTTTCTTTTATTAATAGCTTCGATGAGTTCGTTGGCCAGGAAAATCGGACAAGGTTTTTCGGGACAATTTTTAGTTTTCTTTCCAAAAAAAAATTTTATCTCCGAAAATTACAAAGTGGTTTTAATGAAATTTGCTGCATATGTTGCCTTGGGAAAGTCCTTGCCACATACTAAAATTCAGCTTTCTAGTTCATAGAAAATTGAATTATTCAAACTTGAAGCATTTGATGAAACTTCGCTACCATAACGCAGTTTCGGGGTCCCTAACTTTTTAGTAGAATTTTCTTTAAAAGAAAATCACTAATGAGGAGATCCCGACTTTTGATTTTTGAAAAAGTTCCTTCAAATGAGCTCATATCCCGGGTCATTTTGAATTTTTATATGTTTATATATATATATATATATATATATATATATATATATATATATATATATATATATATATATATATATATATATATATATATATATACATTCAATAAAAATTCGCTAACATAACGCACTTGCTGAGTCCCGTATTTATTTTCTTACAAACATGCATTATAATTTCGTCGTTAGAGCCTCGGTGGTTCAGGGGTAAGAACGTGTGCCTTTGAATCAAAGGGTACTGGGTGCGATCCCAGGGTACTCTTTTCACTTGTTCAGTACAAACATCAGTAACATTAACATCAACCGTAGTTCTGGTATTGTATTTGAGCAAGTTGAAGGTCTGCACGTTCCTCCCTTCGGAGGTGGTGTAAAGCCGTGGGTCCCGTGTCCATGCGATGTTGGACACGTTAAATATCCCTATCCTCCTTACAGAAAGGCAGGGGTTCGGCAGAATTTCCAGGACAGTGAGGTGAAACTGCTCCCTGGCGTCGGTGATTGGCCATAGTCGCTGAAATAGGCCGACGCTAAAGAAACAGAAGACACACACACACAATTTTGTGGTCCAAATTCCATACATTTAAGGTCAGCTCAGAACTGACACTGACCGGGGGAATCCGACTGTCTAATTAAAACAAAGCATTGTTTAATCTATTTAAACAAAGCAGATTTTCCTGGATAACGAATTTATCCTAGCCACTTGCAAAAGAAAGGTACTTACTCAATTTGATGAAAATTGGCCCATTATTGTTTGAGTTATCGTTGTGATACATATATATATATATATATATATATATATATATATATATATATATATATATATATATATATATATATATGTATATGCATATATATATATATATATATATATATATATATATATATATATATATATATATATATACATATATATATATGCGTTTTAAGAGGAAAAGTTATCAAATTGCCAAAGTAATTTTCTGGCATTTATTGGCCGTTTTGCACTAAAACGCTTAGCCTTTGTCTGTAACGTACATAGGATTTTGCTATCAACACAAAATATTTTACTTTTGTGCGTTTATCTGGTCATCAGTGGCACCCAATTTGTTTTTCTTTAAATGCCCATAATTTTTTCCTTTCACAGTATAGGTCCAAATTTTGGTACAGTTTACTTTTGGTGACATAAACCAGCGTACCAAATTTTGCTGCCCTTACATTGTTTCCGGGAAAAATTAGGCTGATTTTCCTGACCAACGAACTTATCCAAGCCATTTGCATAAGAAGGTATTCACCAAATTTGATCGAAATCGGCCCATTATTTTTTAGTTATAATATATATATATATATATATATATATATATATATATATATATATATATATATATATATATATATATATATATATATATATATATATAAACATATAAAAATCAAATTGACTTTGGATATGGGTTTTAGGGGGCCTATTTCGCGCTCATTTGAGGACATTTTTTTTAATTCAAAAGTACAGATCTCCTCATTAGTGAATTTTTTAAAGAAAATATGTACTTACCAATGGCGTTTTAACGATTTTATTTCATTTGGAATTAATCGTACTCTGTATGTACAAACTAATGCTAACTTTTTACTCATATTAAACTGATATAGACGCCCTCGTGGCGCAGGTTGCTAGGTGCCAGCCTGCTAAGCGAGAGGTCCCGGGTTCGATTCCTGGGCGAGCCAAGTTCACTTTGTCTGGAAAATTTGTAATAATATTGAATGATGGGAAATGAATGTGCTAATGGCCTGAGATGCCACAAACAATAATATTAAATAAAATAAAAAAACTGATATAAGCAATTTTACTCGCCTGCTTCGGAACACAATAATAATTGAATGATATTTTTTAAGCTACGTACGTCTACTAGTCTTGTATTATTTTAACATTAAAAAAAACCCACAAACAGACGGTCACCACATCTTAACCAGATCAGCGTCATGTCAGGTTGTAAGGGAGCACCACATCAATTACTTATAAAAGATCAAAGTCACAACCAGAAACCTTTTTAATGTCGTTGAGAAGAGAAACTGCTTCAGTGAAACAGATGTACATGTTGTAATGCACTGAATTTCCAGTATCCAGGTGTTTCTCTTTACATGTGTGAACGAACATCACATTCTGAAGCCCGAAGTTGATGCAGGATTCTGGCTTCTACTTTACCTTAAAGTAGAATAAAACAACCTATAATTTTCCTGCGACAGCATTACAGACTTCATTTAATTCACTCGAGAAGTTGGAAAAGCCGAGTTTCCGATGGCTTTCCAACAGATGAAACTGACACACACGTGTTTCCCATTCAATCTACAGGTCTCTCGTATCATTCTAATGGGAAACCTTTTGTTTTTTTCTCCAGAAAATTAGTTGATTAGAATTCTCTTTTAGTGAATTTTTTTCAAGAAAATTCTCTAAAAGAGAGGTAGCGATGGTGAGACTTTCGTAAATTTTTTTGAAATGAGCGCGAATTGTGTGTGTGTATGTGTGTGTAGGTATCCGAGCGATAACTCAAAAAATACTTAACTGATTTTGACAAACCTGGCACATGTCCTCATTTGATTAAAATCGCATATAACGGACATGTTTTTCCCAAAAAAATATACAAAAACATTTTTGAATGCGCTATATTTTTGAAATTAATAACTGGAATGACCCTTTACATGCAGCTATAAACGAAATAAGTAAACTGTCGTGAATTCTATGTAATTTAGTTCACAAAATTTTGAGCTTTTCCCAAATAAAAAATCTGAAAGACATGAATTGAAACAACTTAAGTGGTTAAAGTATGGTGCCCGACAAAGACAGAGTACTCACCTGCCACGCGTAGATTGATACATATACTACAGGCATACATCATAATGCAGCGATAACCAAACAAAATAACACACATAAGGCAGGATCGCCACAACATCCTAATGTGCAACGAACGTTCACACACGAACTTTGGCGATCCCACCCTAATGACCGCCTTCGTATATATTCGAATGCGCGGATATGTAAAATGTTCAAAAATATCCTAATCTGAAAGTAAGAAGGAAGATAAGGAAATTTTATATCAGCCACTTAAAGTAGAAACCAGATGTGATAGTGTGCTTTGTTTATTTATTATGCTTTGACAGTCCTCTTTTGAGGTTAAGTAAATGATTTGGCGAGTTCACCATATATATATATATATATATATATATATATATATATATATATATATATATATATATATATATATATATATATATATAACAATGCAGCTGCTGACAGCGGCCGGCGCCTGGTGAACTTGCCCATTGTATATACTTTTAAAATTGGAAACTAAAGAATAATAACGTATTTTGTTTGTTTATCATGGTTCACAGTTCTGTTTTGAGGTTAAGTAGTAAATAATTGTCATCGAAGTAGACATAACAACTTGTATGGTTGAGAACTCGATTTCCACTCCAACTCTTACCAGCCTCTTGTTCTCCTTCAGACAGACCCCATCACAAACAGCAGTTTGATTTAATAAATTTGACGTTGAAGGGGCACTATTCGCACCTTGTTTGCCCTTCAAAACGCTCAAATCATTATCAGCCTCCAACTCCCTTACTGCGTATGGTTTATAATCAATATATAATTTGTCACCACGTATATAGGAATTTTTTTACTTAACTAAAACAGTTAACGTCATTTTATTATTATTTAAACAACACACCACGAGGGCTTACAGCCTAAAACCATCGTACCGTGAGTGTCGACAAGGAGGAAAAAGGTAACTTGTTAATTCTGGACTTGAAGGTTTGGAGGTTCGGGGAGAAGGGAAAAACATGTGCCAGCAAGGAATTCCATAACTTGGAAGTCCTAGGGACAAAAGAACGGGCACAACAAGATGTTCTATGTCTGGTGACCGGGACAGTAAAATGGTGCATTCGCTCTGTTCCCCTGGTAGACCTGTTAGGGGCAGCAGGTGGAGAAACTATGGAAGAAAGCTCCTCTGAGCAGTGTCCGTGCAGATATCTATAAAAGAGAGAGAGAGAGAGATCACCAACGGCACGTCGGTGTGCAACGGATGGCAGCGTTTGGGTGAGGATAGGGTTACCGATGAGACGTATAGCTCTCTTCTGAATAAAGTCCAGGGTAGCGAGTGTAGAAGCGGCAGCAACACCACATGTATGGGAGCAGTATTCGAGGTTTGGTCTTATTTGTGAAGTATATACGGTATAAAGATTAGCTGGTGAAAAGTATTTGCGAGCCCGAAAGAGGAAACCTAATTTCTTAACAGCTGCTTCTGCAATTGATGTGACATGTTGGTGCCAATTGACATTTCGATCCACAGAAATGCCAACAAGTGAAAGGACTCATTACTTTGAATAACTTCGTTGTTTATTGTGATGGGTCTAGGGCTGGTGTATCTCTTATGAGAAAGAAAGCAGGACTGTGATTTGGTGGGGTTGAATTGTACAAGATTTCTACTTCCCAAGTCTAATATTTTTTGGAGATCCACGGAGATAGAACCCTCCATGAGTCTGCGATCCTCATATAATTGGGCTAAAGATACAGGCTTAGAATATTGTATATTTGAGTGGAGCTGTCGTCCGCGTAATTGTGAACTGAGTTAGATGTGCTAGAGAGGAGGTCATTGATGTGGAAAAGAAACAAAGTAGGGGCTAAAGCTGAACCTTGAGGTAACTCCTGCATTAATTGGATACAGTTTAGAAGAATGACCATCCACGACAACAGAAATGCTCCGGTTGGAGAGGAAATTTGCTGTCCAGGTACAGAGTTTTGGTGGTAGGCCATAGACCGGAAGTTTATTAAGCAGCGCTGCGTGCCAGATCTGGTCGAATGCTTTGGATATGTCTAGAGCGACAATCTGGGATTCACCGTGTAGTTCCATAGGAAAGGAGGCCGGCAGTTGATCTGCGCTGACGTAATCCATACTGCCTGGCGTGGATTGGACTGTGTTTTTCAAGAAATTTTAGTAATTCGGTGTTTATATACTTTTCGATCACTTTAAAGACGACTGAAATGAGAGAAATAGACCTGTAGTTGCTAGGAAGTGCTTTGGGACGGGTTGTACTCGAGCAGTTTTCCAGTTACTAGGGAATATGCCTCTATTGGCAAGTTCTGGTGCGCATTTTTTGAAAACGATTGCTGGGATCTCGTCAAGGCCAGAGGCTTTCCTGGTATTAAGAGAAGAGAGCATATTTCTTACCTTTTTAGTTTTGAAAATGATATCCGTCATTTTATGTGCGACATTGGGGACTGTTGGTGGTTGAACATTTAGAGGTGAGTTGAAAGCAGAATTGTCGGCTAACAACGAGGCAAAAAGTTCAGCCTTGCCCAGGGCGGTAGAAACAATTTCATCCCCTGAGACAAGAGGTCGGAACGTGCTCTTAAAGAAATTATTCCCAATAGATTTAGCAAGAGTCCAGAAGGGTTTGCTGCCATTGGAATTTGAGCGGACTTTGTTTTCGATGTGGATATTAAACGAGTTTTTTGCCTCAGAAAGAATGCGGACATAGCGGTTCCTTGCGTCGTTAAATGCTTGACGGATTTCCGGACTGGGATTGTGTAGAAGCGTTTTGTGAGCTTTGACCTTTTCAAGTCTGGCCTTGTCATATGATTTGGAGAACCAGGGCTTTTGAGTGGCCGCAGAGGTTTTGTGTGTACCTGGAATAAATAATTCCATGCCCACTTGGATAATTTCGGTGACGCTTTGTGAGATATCAGAGGGGTCAGGATGGGAGAACCAGACAGACGCCCATGGAAATGAGGAAAAGTAATATTCCATTTTGTGCCACTTTGCGGAGTTGTAGTGCCAAACCATACGTGGGTGTGATGACTGTGTGACCTCGGGTTGCATTACGCAGGAAGCAGTGACCATGCCGTGGTCTGGCGACCCAGGGGGGGGGGGGGGGTGACTGATATATTATATCAGTCAGGATTTGTAGTAAGAAGGAGATCTAAGGGATTTGAGCTGTGTGTTGGGATGCGAGGAAAGTAAGTAGGTTGTTGAACCATATTGGCTAAAGAATTTCTGACTGCAAAGGCCTCCGCTGCTCTTCCTTGTGGATCGGTTTTTGAAGATCCTAGCCATTCCTTATTATGGACATTGAAGTCACCAAGAATAGTTACCTCGGAGGAAGGATATTTAGAAATCAGATGGTCGGTTTTTTCAGAAAGGTAGTCAAAGAGCTGGACAGAGTTGTTGTCAGAAGGTAACCGGTAAATGCAATAGATGAATTTAGTTGCAGCCCTAAGAGGGAGTTTTATCCATAGTATGTCTTTTCTTCCAGCTTCTAAATTGGGGAGTCTGGTGCAGGGTAGATTGCTACGGACGTACGCGCACACGCCTCCATGCAATCTAAAAGAAGTAAGGAGTTCATACCCCGGGAAATTAAGATGATTAGTGGCTGTTTTGGCACTGATTTGAGTTTCGGTGAGGAAGAGGAGTTGGGGCCTATTAGCCTGGAGGAAATGGTGGACGGAGATCAGGTTAGAATTTAGCAATAAAGTCACTTCAATCGAGAACAGTAGACGTTATTTAACAATGAAGTTACAGCAAGTAGTTACTTTGTATTATGCTTTTAGTACTGTAGTTCACCAGATAACATTCTAAATAATAGTTGATTTGGAAGTCGTAAATAACAGACTTCCAATTTCGTTTGTTAATTGGCATGCAAATACAATTTATGAGATACCATTCAGTATCTATTATTGATGCATCATTGTCCAATTCTGATTTGATGCTTCATAACGGAATGCAATACTCAGCATAATATCGAACAGTCTGCATATTCAGGGGTATCTGAAATTTATGTTCATGCTGATACATATGTTGCAGAGAGTGTTGTATTCTATTTACATCCAAGGAAACTCTGAACAGGAAGGTCTAAGCATCCACAAGATTTCTGTGTTATTCTTTGAGGGAACTTAAAATCTTGAAGCAAACCATAGTAGTTATGCTATGCCGATTCTGACACAACACCCCCTGTTATTCCTTATTGAGGTTTATTTTGCAGAAAGTTGTCGCAAGCTATAATCTGTACATGCGGTTTTTCCACGGAGTCGGAACGGAACGGAAAGGTGTTTAAGATCTACCGTTCCGTTCCGATACAGTTCGTTCCGACTCCGTAGAATTACCGCATTTGCAGGTTACAGCTGGGGACAACTTTCTGCCCAGTAAACCTTTATAAGAAATAACATGTGGTTTTGCCTCAGAATTGGTATAGTATAAATACTAACCATATCTCGTATTTCTTCACCAGAAAAACAATTATTTCTCAGCATACTTTAGGTAATGTTGTGCAAAATTAATCAAAATAATAACTAATGACACCAAGCCGCGATTTTGACAAGGACAGTGTCATAAATCTGTTTGTAAATCTGCAGTAAATATAATATTATGCTCCGAAACTATTACAAAGAATGTATTATGACTACTTTCAAAATCTCTCAAAGTCTGAACGCAGCAAGTGCGTTACGGTAGTGAATTTTCACAAAAGTGTTTTTAATGGCAAATATGTCTTTTTTTAATGAAAGTAGGCATCAAGTTTCGCTAAATATTTTTTACGCAAAATTTTGCTAAAAGAATACATAGAATTCAAATTAGATACCTAATCGGTAATTAAAATTGAAAATAAAATAATTTGTTTGCACGAAAATCCATTAAAACCTTATTTTCGACGAATTTCGTTTAAAAAATTTTCCATCAATTGAATAATTTTTCATACAAAAATTCGCAACAAATGTTTCTGCAAAGAAAATTCATATAATTCATTTATAAGAAAATCCGCAATTAAAAGAACATTTTATACAAGAAAATTTGCTAATAAAAATAAATTAAATAAAAATTAAAAAACTGGTCCGATTTTCCTGGCCAACCAACCATTTCAAGTTATTTACCCACCTACCAAAATATAATTTTCCACAAAAACTTTTCGACGACACAACAATAATTTCATGAAAAATTGTTTGCAATTTTTCAAGAAAAAACATTTTTTTATAAAAACCTATTAAACATGTATCATTAGTTACCAAAATTTCACAAAAACATCTTACAAAAAATGATTTCTACGACGCCCAAAAAAATTTCTGCGAAAACCAGCTAAATATCTTCGAGAGGACATTGAGATACTGGGCGTTGGAGAGCATCTTTATAAGGTTATGCAGAAAGAGGTAATACTTGCAACTGCCCACACCGTGCAGAGATTCCTAGGAAATGAGAGTGTGTCGTGTTGTCGTTCAAGGCCCGTGAACTTGGAAAGGGCTCCATCTAAGCTCAGTCCCTTTGGTATCTAAGATACCTGGGATGAGTGAATGTTTCCCTTTGAGAGAGCGTGAAAGCCCCCAGACTAAAGTCGATAGTAATTACAAACTCTTTATACGCTATTATAACAACAAATATTTAATTGTTTTTACTGAAATATATCCAATTCTATTAATTTATTTGTTCCTCGTTTTGAATAAGTACCTATATCATACGTTATTGAGTATATGAAAGAAAAATTCTTAATTTTAAACACTCACTTGAAAATGACATAGTCATTCTGTTTTTAATGTTTAATATAAACTTCGGTCAATTCAAATAATTTGCTTGCTCCGTTTGCTGGAAAATTTTATTGTAAAGCACATATATAAATGGGTTGTATTATTTCCATGTAGGAAACCGCCACTGCCAAGTAAAGTTATTAAAATAATTGATGAATTCTGAATATTATCTTCGTTATTTATTTAAAATAAAACACTGATAACAAAAATATACACTTAATAGGCCCAATTCAAGGGTCCTTGAACGTAACGGAGTCGAAACCATTCAGATAGCCCAGCCATTTCTAAGCAATCGCATATACAGAAGGGAAAATAAACATAAGATTAAGATCCTAAACAATTTTTTTCGGTTAATAAAAATCTGAAAACCAAACAAAAGGACATTAAATACAAATATAGAAACTTATGTGGCTTCACAAATACAGAAAAGAAAACAAACATTCGTCAAGCATAAGAAAAGGTCTCCACGTCTGTATTTAGAATGGAACATTTTCGCCAAGTAAGGACAACAACTATCGAGGAAGAAAACATTAAGCTCTATACTTACATAATTGGAAAACGAAGAGAAACAAAAATCAATGTGTGTATGTTCTATTTCTTTAACGTCAGTATAGCTGGCATGGAACTATTTATTCCGCGTACACAGAAAACTTCTTCAGCCACTTAAAAGCCCTGGTTCTCTAAATCATGTGATGAGGCCAGACTTGAAAAGGTCAAAGCACACAAAACGCTTCTATACAATCCCAGTCAAGAAAACCGTCAAGCATTTAACGACGCAAGAAACCGCTATGTCCGCATTCTTTCTGAGGCAAAAAACTTGTTTGATAACCACATTAAAAACAAAGTTCTCTCAAGCTTCAACAGCAGCAAACCCTTCTGGACTCTTGCAAAATCTATTGGAAATAATTTCTGCAAGAGCACGTTCCCACCTCTTGTTTCAGTGGATGAAATTGTTTCTACCGCCCTGGGCAAGGGTGAACTTTATTCCTCGTTGTTCGCCGGCAATTCTACTTTCAACCCACCTCCAAATGTTCGACCACCAATAGCCTCCAATGTCGCGCATAAAATGACGGATATCATTTTCAAAACTAAAAAGGTACGAAAGATGCTCTCTTCTCTTAATACCAGGAGAGCCCCTGTCCTTGATGAGATCTCAGCAATTGTTCTCAAAAAATGCGCACCAGGACTTGCTCCTGTCCTGACTCGTCTATTTCAGACATCTTACAATAGAAGCATATTCCCTGCTAACTGGAAAACTGCTAGAATACAACCCATCCCCAAGAAAGGATCCAAAGCACTTCCTAGCAACTACAAGCCTATTTCTCTCCGTTTAGTCGTCTCTAAAGTGATGGAAAAGAATATAAACACCGAATTACTAAAATTTCTTGAAAAACACCGTCTAATCCACGACATGCAGTATGGATTCCGTCAGCGCTGATCAACTGCCGGCCTCCTTTCCTTTGTCACCCATTCTTGGAACAAGTCTATGGAACTACACGGTGAATTCCAGATTGTCGCTCTAGACATATCCAAAGCATTCCACCAGGTCTAGCGCGCAGCGCTGCTTAATAAACTTCCGGCTTATGTCCTACCACCAAAACTCTGTACCTGGACAGCAAATTTCCTTTCCAACCGAAACATGTCTGTTGTCGTGGATGGCCATTCCTCTAGACTGTATCCAAATAAATCAGGAGTTCCTCAAGGTTCAGCTTTAGCCCCTACTTTGTTTCTTCTCCACATCAATGACCTCCTCTCTAACACATCCAACCCAGTTCACAGATACGCGGACGACAGCACCTCCACTCAAATATACAATATTCTAAGCCTGTCTCTTTAGCCCAATCAGATGGGGATCGCAGACTCATGGAGGGTTCTGTCTCTGTGGATCTCCAAAAATATTAGACTGGGGAAGTAGAAATCTTGTAAAATTCAACTCCACCAAATCCCAGTCTTGCTTTCTATATCATAAAATATACACGAGCCGCAGACCCATCACAATGAACAACAAAGTTATTCAAAGTAATGAGTCCTTTTCACTTGTTGACATTTCTGTGGATCGAAATCTCAATTGGCACCAACATGTCACATCAATTGCAGAAGCGGCTGCTAAGGAATTAGGTTTTCTCTTCCGGGCTCGGAAATACTTTTCACCAGCTAATCTCTATATCTTATATACTTCACAAATAAGGCAAACCTCGAATACCGCTCCCACATCTGGGGTGCCACTGCCGCTTCTACACTCGCTATCCTGGACTCCATTCAGAAGAGAGTTATACGTCTCATCGGTGACCCTACCCTCACCCAAAGTCTGCCATCCCTTGCCCATCGACATGCCGTTGTTGACCTCTCTCTCTCTCTCTCTCTTTTATAGATATCTGCACGGGCACTGTTCAGAGGAGCTTTCCTCCATAGTTCCTCCATCTGCTGCCCCCAACAGATATACCATTGGAACAGAGCGAATGCATCCTTTTACTATCCAGGTCACCAGACATAGAACATCTTATTATGCCCGCTCTTATGTCCCGAGGACTTTCGAGTTGTGGAATTCCTTGCCGGTACATGTTTTTCCTTCTCCTCCGAACCTCCAAACTTTCAAGTCCAGAATTAGTTGCCTCTTTCCTCCTTGTCGACACCTACGGTACGATAGTATTTAAGCTGTAAGCGCTCGTGGTGTGTTGTTGAAATATAAAAAAATATTTTTATCTATTTGAGGATGCTGTCAAGCAGAAAAACTAGGCACAGAAACGTTCAAGAACATCCTAGGACATCTAGGATTCGTAAGAGCCTGTTGCTCCAGTTAGCTTACGCGGTGGCTGCGCCCTTCACCTACAGAAACGAAACCAAATATTGAAGCCAGAGAAGTAGTCTCCAAGTCTGTATGTAGTAAAACTTTCATTGTCAGAATTATGAGCAGTACTTACAGTGTTTATTAAAACGTTTTAATTTAGATAAATTTAACACTTTTAAATATACTGCTAGCTACATATTTCTACGGACAATTTATATTATGATCGATTGTACAAACAAGAACCCTTTTCAATTGGCACCAACATGTCACATCAATTGCAGAAGCGGCTGCTAAGAAATTAGGTTTCCTCTTCCAGGCTCGCAAATACTTTTCACCAGCTAATCTTTATACCTTATATACTTCACAAATAAGACCAAACCTCGAATACTGCTCCTACATCTGGGGTGCCGCTGCCGCTTCTACACTCGCTATCTTGGACTCCATCCAGAAGAGAGCTATACGTCTCATCAGTGACTCTACTCTCACCCAAAGGTTGCCATCCCTTGCCCACCAACGTGCCGTTGGTGGCCTCTTTCTCTTTTATAGATATCTGCACGGACACTGCTCACAGGAGCTTTCTTCCATAGTTCCTCCACCTGCTGCCCCCAACAGATCTACCAGGGGAACAGAGCGAATGCACCCTTTTATTGTCCAGGTCACCAGACATAGAACATCTTGTTATGTCCGCTTTTTTGTCCCGAGGACTTCCTAGTTGTGGAACTCCTTGCCGGCACATGTTTTTCCTTCCCCTCCGAACCTCCAAACCTTTAAGTCCAGAATCAACAAGTTGCCTCTTTCCTACTTATCGACACCCACGGTACGATGGGCTGTGAGAGACTGTGAGCCTTCGTGGTGTGTTGTTAAAATAAAAAAAATATATAAAAAAATACACAGAAGAGAAAGTAAACATAAGATTAAGATCCTCAACAATTTTTTCGGTTAATAAAAATCTGAAAACCAAACAAAAGGACATTAAATACAAATATAAAAACTTATTTGACATCACTAATGCAGAAAAGAAAACAAACATTCGTAAAGCACAAGAAAATGTATCCACGTCTGTATTTAGAATGGAACATTTTCGCCAAGTAAGAAACTGTCGAGGAAGAAAACAGTAAGCTCTATATTTAAGTAATTGGAAACAGAAGGGAAACAAAAATCAATGTGTGTATGTTCTATTTCTTTAACGTCGGTTTATTTCTGCAACCGTGGCCAATCACCGACGACAGGGACCAGTTCCACCCCACTATCCAGAAACTTTTGCCGAAACCCTACCTTTCTGTAAAAGGGTAGGGATCTCTAACGTGCCCAACATCGCATGGACACGCGACCGACGGCTTTACGTCCCCTCCGAAGGGCGCAAAGTGCAAACATTCAACATGTTCAAATACAATGATACAACTTCGGTGGATGTTAATTGTATAGTATGTGTTGGAAAAGTAAAAGGAGAACCCTGGTATCGAACTCAGTACCGTTCCGTTCAGAGGTACACGTTCTTACCACTGAACCACCGAGGCTCTAACAAAAGTCAATAAATCTGTTGATTGTAAAAGTCGAAAAAAACTTTGCAGCACATGCAACAAAACTCATTAGCATAGACTGAAATCTGTTATAACCTAAAAGGAAAAATCAAACACTACAAAGTATCAAAATCCTGCATTAAATATTAAAAGCTTACACAAGCTTTCACATTTTTTACTATATTCTCTCCACGTACAAAGCAGGCTACATATTCTAGTGAAACATTTGGCGGTATGAATTTTTCATCGCTTTTTATTCATATAGGTGAAAATTCTCGAAATGGTCATATAAATAACCCGATACAAGAATGTTCGGCGTTGGCTGGAGCACCGCCTGCTTTGGCTATGTGCTGAAAGTTATCGTTGTTTTGTTGGTCGTTTATAGCATTCTGTAACAAGGTTAATTGTAACTGAATGCATAAACTATTTGAACTTGCATTCTGGAATTATTCATTGGGAAGCGCTCTGAATAACACAAAACCAATAAGACTTGGGCTGGTTTAAATAGGATATGTGATCTTTCAGTGATATTATTTTAATTAACAAATGACTCTGAACATGCATTTTCGTTCTCAGTAACTGAGCGGATAAAGCTCTGGTCCGATATGCAGAGAGTCGTGCGTTTGTTACTCACTGTAGCCTGTCACTTTGTCAATATTAATTAGTCATTTATTATTACTACTAAATTTATTATTATCGACTAAGCCTGAAGGTTTTTCACACCCCTCAAAGTGAAACATTTTGCGTCCTAGGTATCTGAGATACTAAAGAAACTAAGCTTAATGGAGCCTCTTCTTATTGCTCAGCCAATGAAGGAAAACGGGACATTTTTTTTATTTTACAGACAACTCGGCACGATACGAGCACTTGTAAGTTAACTCTTTCTACATAGCTTTATAAAGATATTCTTTTAGACCTGGTTCTTTAGAATATTTGTAGGCACCACGCTAGCTGAAGACATGACCATCAAGATTACTCCAACACTATCTGCCTTCCACTCTCTTTTAATTTGCAATTCAAAGTCAACACTTAAATATGTTTTCTTCGGACCCTGTCTGCAAATTATCGGTCTTTGGAGTTATTATAAACTTTAGCCTGAAGGGCTTTCACACTCCCTCAAAGGGGAACATTCACTCAAGCCCAGGTATCTCAGATACCAAAGGGACTGTGCTCAGATGGGGCCCTTTCCAAGTTATCGGGCCCTGAACGATAACCCGACACACTCTCATTTCCCAGGAATCTCCGCACGGTGTGGACAGTTGCAAGTATTACTACTTTCTGCGTAACCTTATAAAGCCGCTCTCCAAGATCCCGTCTCTTAATGTTCTCTTGAAAATTCTTAGGGACCACACCAGTTGACGACATGACTATTGGAATCACTCGGTCACTGGTAGCCCTCCACTGTCTCTTTAATTGTATCTCGAGGCCTCTGTACTTAATGATCTTCTAGTTGTACTTTATCTCTAGATTCTTGGTATTCGGAATGGCCACATCAATCAGCTTCACTTGGTTGCAGAACTTATCCACTAGTACTATATCTGGCCTGTTGTGGGCAACCCGTTGGTCTGTGAGCATGAACCAATCCCAGTACAACCTGTATCCTGAGTTCTCTAGAACTGGCTCAAGAGTGTATCTATAATAGGGCACCTAAGATTTAAAACCTGAATAAAGTATTTTCACAACTGCGTCGTGTCTCTCGCTTGGCATTCGCCGGTGACGTGCTAGATAGTATCTGAAGACTGACACCCAAATCTTCATTTATCATCTTGGACCGAATTATCTCCAACTATATACTTTTGGTAGTTTCTTGTCGTGATCTTGTATGGCCAGGAAAAAGCCTTCTGTCTCTGGAAACATCTATCTGGACACCAACCAATAGTTCGACGCCAATTTGTCGACATGTGCCTGGGAGATCTCATTCAGATGCCGCCCATGGAGAGGCTTCCGCATCCAAGGTTGCAGCTTTTCCTGATCAGTCCGATGGTGACTTTGTATTTCACTTTCTTTTAATTGTGGCGGTGTTGAATCATCTGACTCGCATATGGCACGGTGTATTTCAGAAGTAACCGCCCACTGGTGGAAATATGTATGTAGCTTCAATATCTGCTGGTCCAACTGTTTACCAATATTCAACACTCCTCTTCCACCTTGGTGCCTAGGTAAGGTTACTCTCTCGATAGTACTACGGGGGTTATGATCTTTGGATATTGTTAGGAATGTTAGGACCTTCCGTGGTCGATTTTCAATATCCGTTTTACAGTTCACAATTCCAAATGAATAGCTAAGTGCAGAACATGCATACGTATTAAGAGTTTTAGTCAGGTTCTTGGCGTCAAGATATGATCGCACCACCTGCTTTACTCGTTTCGTAAACCCATTTTTTAGATCGTTCTTCATTACTGAGTGGTCTATTTTCCTCGCTTGCTGTATTCCCATATATTTATAACACTCTTCTATATCCATTGAGGTAATCTGCTGACCGTTCTGCATTTCATATACACCTGGTTGTATCTTCCCTTCGACTACACATAAGGTGCGATATTTGTCAAGTCTGCATATCAATATATCTGGAAAACCCGACCACGATTTTAAGGAATATTTCCAGGTTGTTCTTTGTGGAGGCCATCGGTTTAAGATCCTCCATATAAAGCAGATTATTTAGCCTCACTTGGTCCCTGCCATTGCTTTTTATACCGAAGCCATGTCTGGTGGAGTTCAGACGGCTTGATAGTGGATTAAATGCGAGACAGAACCACAATGAGCTTAGCGAGTCGTCTTGAAATATACCGCTTCTAATTGGTATCGTGCTGGTTATGTTATCACCCGTTTGTACCCGTAACTGATTTTTTGTTCTACAGATAGACATTATGTGTTAAAGGGACCTCAGGATATAAGTATCCATCTTCAGCACACCTATAAGCCATTCATGTGGAACTGAGTCAAATGCCTTTTTGTAATCCACGTAGGCAGAAAAGATATTTTTTCATCCATTGTAAGCTTGATTACACATAACCGAATCAAATATAAGCTTTTCGTTGCACCTTGTAGATCCTTTGGCACACCCTTTTTGCTGGCTCGCAATTGTGTTGTTTCGTTCGCAGTGCGCACATATGTGTTTCTGAAGGCAGGATCTGATCAACTTATTTAAGGTCGGAAGAAAAGTTATTGGTCGGTATCTGCCGGGGTCTGCAGAACACTGCTGGTCCTTTGGCAAAAGATACGTATCTCCTTGTGTGAAAAAGAACGGCATCTTCTTTGGGTCAAGTGTAACATCATCTATTAACGCCGGCAATAGATGATGTGTACACCCAAATTTCTTTAGCCAAAAGTCTTGGACGTCATCAGGCTCGGGTGCATTGCAATTATGAAGCTCTTTAATGACCTCGAAGATTTCATCTATGGTAAACGGCCCATGATGTATCTGTTCTCTGACAAGCTCGGTGTTCTTCGTTAACCCAGCAGCGCCAATGTTGCAGGAGGGTGGTGCGGCATGTTGACTTTTCCAGAACTCTTCATGTTATTCTTTATTTGAAAAAGTAGTATCGGTGGCTGCAATCGTAGCTAAATTAAGCTGACGGTAGAAAGTCCTTTCAGAGCGTTCAATCATTGTATTGTGGCACTTCCTATTGTTTCTAGCTTGATATATCCTCAAACGTTCTGAATATACAGAAATCTTCTGTTTTAAGGTGTCCAAACATTCTTGTGCAGTGTGGCTGACCCAATCTTGTACTGAGTGTTGTCAAACTCGGCCTATTATTTCCTCTAGTCATTTCTGCAATTTTCTTGTCTGTACTCCCCCAATGTATTGCGCCAGTTGTCCAATATATTTTCAATTTGTTTCCACTCTGCTTAACCGTCTTTTTCCCACGGGGGCACTCTTTGACGCGAGTCTCTCTGATTCAACCTTTGATCAGAAACCTTAATGCCTAGAGTTTTAATTGCTGCAGTTACTGCACAGTAAATCAGCATATACATGTGCTCCAACGTGTTGATCTTTAGAAGGTACGATGGCGAAATTAATCTGTTCAAAAGTTCCAATATAACCTGTGGCCAAGAGACATATGTCTAAAGGCCAGAGGCGTGCGCGCGCGCACCACACACACACACACACGCACGCACAACACACAAAAGTTCCAATATAATTACCTGCTTTCTAGATGATCTTAGCCTTTTTCCTCCGCGACTGCACGTTTCATTTCTTGGACAATTTGTCGATGAGTTTCTCATTTTATTGCGTACCCTCGATGTGTTCTTCTTTCTCAGTATGTATAGGTTGCAGGTTACTACTATTAAACAAGATCTAGTTATTTTCCGTAACCGCTGTTAGTAATTTCACATTTAACTTCCTGTTTGATGTTATTTAGTCTCATTTGTGGAATAAGGTTATTCTAAAATATGACACGATACTGATCCGCTACTCTCTGTTGAGTCCTGTATGTGCGGGTACATTCTGAGAAATTCGGTGAAAAGTTGTTGCCTATATCCGGTAGTTGGTTGCCGGGTTGTGTTATTCTGTAGTAGATGCGCATAATTGTTACATTAATATCCATAGTCCATTTCATGCACCGTCTTGGTTAAACCCTCTGGGTGAGCGCTGGCTGACTCTCCCCTGCAGCATCCTCAGTGGATGGAGCACTTGGTTTTACTAGGCTCCCCTATTGTTGATTTTGGGCTGCAATTTCTTGCATGACAGTGACTTCCGGCCTATTGCCTACCACTAAAACTTTGTACCTAGACAGCAAATTTCCTCTCCAACCGGAGCAATTTCTGTTGTAGTGGATGGCCATTCCTCTAAAACTGTATCCCAGTTAATGCAGGAGTC